>JBBGZY010000038.1:1077500-1620000 GCA_037952925.1 Lithobates clamitans
CTCTCTCTGCCTGTCTTTCTTTGTGCCTTTCTCTCCCTCTCTCCCTCTGCCTCTCTCTCTCTCTCTCTGCCTCTCTCTCTCTCCCTCTGCTATCTCTCTCTCCCTCTGCTATCTCTCTCTCTCTCCCTGCTATCTCTCTCTCTCTGCCTGTCTCTCTTTATGCCTTTCTCTCCCTCTGCCTGTCTCTCTCTCTCTCTGCTCTCTCTCTTTATCTCTCCCTCTGCTATCTCTCTCTCTCTGCCCGTCTTTCTTTATGCCTTTCTCTCCCTCTCTCTCTCTCCCTCTGCCTGTCTCTCTCTCTCTGCTCTCTCTCTCTGCTCTCTCTCTGTCTCACCCCCCCCCCCCCCCCCCAGGCAACAGCATGTGGTGAAAATTGTGTTTCTCCCATATCTTACATGTTCCTCTTTAGAAACGCTTATAAACGAAAACGTGCCTAAACTCAGGTTATAGCTTTTACATTATTAGAGTATAACCTGATGTTAGCAAATCTATTTTTAAGGGTAAATGCATTCCAAAATAATGATTGCAAATGTTTTTCAAAAATGAGGTGAACCCATTTTTTTTATTATTTATCCCAGTTTCTTTTTTACTCCTGGATGTTTTCTGTTATATCTACTAAAACTGTTTATTGTCAGTTTACAAAACCAGATATTTTTCAAAAGTAAAAATAAGCAAAATTGTCACAACCAAAAACACAGTGGGCTTGATTTACTAAAGGTAAATGAGGTAAAGCTTCACTTAGCAAAGAATACCCAATCACGTGCAAGGAAAAATAAGAAAACAGCATTTTTGCTAGCACATAACTGGATGATAGAAGCAAGCAGAGCTTCTGCGCATTTACTAAGCTCTGGAGAGACTGCTCTTGCAGAGTGCAACTGTACTTTGCAAAGTGCACAGTCTATCTGCCTTTAGTAAATCAACCTCAGTGTGTTTTTGGTTGCGGCTGCATTTTAAAAAAGGTGCAAGAACCTTTTTCCTGCATGAAGCACTGGCACTCTAGCCAATTTAAATGAACGGCTGCCGTGCCTGTGCAAATGTGGATTATAGAGTTGCATAGATGTGAACTTAGCCTTATGTTGGGGGCATACCCTGTTTTTCCATGACGTGCCAGATCTAATCTAGTAACAAATTTACCTGCATTATTGCATTTTATGTATGTTTTCTTTGTCTTAATAAATTCACTTAGCCTAATGTATATGGATGATTAAGAACTGAAAAATCCTCAGAGTAAAATCCCTGGTGCGTTCCCTTGACATTGGAACTGCAGGTCCTGCATTCAGCCTGTAATATAAGTGAATGGCTGTATGGGGCTGTACTTGGGTAAACACCAATCACTTCTGCACTGGTGTTTATCCACAAATACAGCATACCTCCCCAAACACAAATTGAGCATGCTCAGGTAAATGCTGATGCAGAAGCAATCAGCGTTTAAAGACATATGGCCGCATACAGCCATTCACTTGTATTGTTGGCTGTATGCGGCAGCTGCTGCTCCCTGAGCACAGTAAAGCAATGGGGATTTTACGCATTAGGAGTTAAATACGGTAGCTTATAAGTGTTCAGACCTGAAGAACTTTCTGTAACCTAAGGCATCCAACAATTCAATTTTCAGCAACTTTATGTAGTCATCTAAAACAAAAGTTTTGTGTATAGTCACCTCCTTAAGGGCTCATTCACACCAACGGGAGCACATTATGTTCTGTATAATGCACTCCAGCTGGTGTACGTGATTGCATTGTTAGTTGCTATGGTGCATGAAGTTGAATGAAATGTAATTTTGTGACACTTCAAAAAATGGGAAAAATGGCAAATTGAGCTATGTGCAAGAATGAATCGCACTGCCCCTTCACAGCACATACCAAAGGGCACGCATTATGCAGTAAAGGGGCAATAAAATGCATTGTTACAACAATTTGCACTGCTTACCAACATTGTGTGAACAGAGAAGAAAGGAATGGAGTCAGACATCAGGTGCACAAAAAAAAGACAAAAAATAGGCCTTGTTCACATGTGTGGCAGATAGGTGGTAAAAACAGCCACTTGATCTGCTTTTTTTTTTTTTTTACTGCCCCGACCACCTACTGGCAAATTAACATGGGCCACAATATGCCTGTACACATTGCTGCAGCTGCTTTGTGGTGCAGCAAAAAAAGTTTACAGCATGTTGTGGTTGGTAGGCGGTGCTGCTTGCCAATTGAACCCCATTCAATGGTACACAGTTGTGGTGTGGTCCAGCTGGATTTTAATGAAAAAATCCCCCTTGGGGATAAAAAACAAACAAGAAAAAAACAGGAGTTCACAAGGTGGTATATCACCTCCTAAATGCATGTCAACTGACTCTAAACCACCTCTGTAAAATGATTCACTTTGGACTGCTTTTCAGAGCCATTTACAAACCTGCTGCACATGTGAATGAGAGCTTGCACCATGCAAGAAGCAGATATACTTGATCAGCAGGTGAGGGGGGAAGAAAAGACAACAGAGTTTGGTGTTGAAAACATCTGGTATGTTGTAGTTTCATGCCAACAGCTGTCTTCCATTTCTTACCATACTCTTGAAACTGATCAACAAGCCATGGGATGTCTCTGATGTTTTTGGCTATAATGGCCTGACATTGAAAGACTGTCACGACTCACAGCACAGTGACCTTTTTTTTGTGGATATTCACTAATCGCATGCACATTATTTTAAATATACCTTGTGGTTTACTTTCACCTAAGAGAAGAGCAATCTGAAGAACTTGTCCATACTTGTATGTGTGATACAAGTAAGAACAATGCAGAATAAAGCCACGTGTAATTTCCCTACATTTTTGTTACAAAAATTAGCACAATACTCCCACAGTCTCAGGGACGGCTGCTTCATTTTAAGTTGCATCTGATCTGCTCTTTACACAGGCAAAAAAGACCTAATCAGAGGGAAAAATACAACATGGTCTCCAGTTACTATCTCTGCCTACTGAATTATCTTTATTAAAAAGACATACCAGAAATTCCTAATAGCATATTTCGGAGGAATCGGACCACCTCGTATCCCCGAGGCACATAATTCATAATAATTCTAGGTCAGCTTCAAAAATCCTTCCCACTCTTTTACCTGCTGAACATCAATACTGAAAAAAGAACCCATTCACACCAATAGGGTCCTTTGCAGATCTCAGCATAGGTGTAAATGGGGTCTTATTAGAACATTCCATGCTTCCGTGGAATTTCCACTTGTAAAGTCCAAAGGGTAACTGGTATTGTTATTCACTGCATCCAATAATATTTTTCCCAGCTCCTACCTCATTGGTAACTGGACACTACTAGTGATTGCATTATTTATTTATTATGTATGTGATCTATTTTTTCCCAATCCTGAAGGTTAATGGCTAAACGTAAAAAAAAAAAAAAAAAAACAAACAAAAAAAAACATAATTACTGTAATTATGATGATGATTATTTTCCTTCACACTTATACAGTATACTCAATATGTACATGTTTGGAATTTGAATTGTAGCATTACTGACAAACACTGCACTAATCCCCTAAAGTAGAATGATAGGCAAAACTTTTTTTTCATTTTGGATAGAATAAGGGAGGGTTATAATCCCTGTCAGATATTTTTCGCCTTCTGTATCCCATATCGGAGATTTCTCTTCACTTCCTGCCCCATAGCCAAACAGGAAGTGAGAGGAAATCCCTGCAAATTAAGGGAATTCCTTGGGCCCCCAGGTCACCAGTATTAGTGTTTTGAAGATTTCCCCTTTATAAGACTCCTTTCACACTGAGGCAGTTTTCAAGCGTTTTGGCTCTAGAAATAGCGCCTGTAAAGCGCTTGAAAACTGCCTCCCATTCTCTGCAGGGTGTGCTTTTACCCTGGAGCGGTGTGCTTGTGGGACATTAGAAAAAGTCCTGCAAGCAGCATCTTTGGGGCGGGTTGGGAGCGCTATTAATAGCACTCCCAAAATGCCCCTGCTCATTGAAATGAATGGGCAGCGCTTCCAGAGCGCCACAAAATGGGTCTATTCTCGTGTTTTTTTGTAAGGTCACGTTGCCATGGGACCTTAAAAAAACGGCCCGCTAGTGCCCAAAAAGCACCGCTAAAACAGCACTAAAGCGGTGAAAAAACAAGTGGCGCTTTAGCGCTAAGGGCACGGCACTTCAGTGTGAAAGTAGCCTTATTTCTCTGGGGACATCCCAAAATTTGTGATTTTCCTTCACTTTCAATGATAATGGTAAATAGGACAAATACAGTGGGTGAATATTCCTAATGGAGGCACAGACAGCAATAAAAACTATTTCTAGTCCCTAGTTCCTATTTCTAGTTCTAATCCCTTTCCACTCTATCCAAAAAAAAAAAAAGTTTTGCCTTTTAGTTATTCTTTAACCACTTGCCACCTGCCATATAGCAAAATGACAGCGGCAAAGTGGTTTCAATATCCTGACCAGACGTCATATGACATCGCCAGGATATCAAGCCGCTGCGCACCCCCGGGGCCGCGCATCGCGGCGATCGTTGTTGCGGTGTGTCAGACTAGGTAAAGTCTAGGTAAAGAGTCTCTGATGGGCATCACTGATTGGCAGGCATTATTGTTTGGCACTAATTGGCATCAATCCGTACCATCAATTAGTGTACATCTGTGCCGCCTATCAGTGCCCATCCGTTCTGCCTTTCAGTGCCCATCAGTGCCACCTATGTGTACCCATCCGTGCTGCATATCAGTGCCACCTATAAGTGCCCAATCAGTGCTGCATATTAGAGCCCATCATCATGTTCAGCAGTGCCACCTCATCGGTGCCACCTCATCAGTGCCAATCAGGGAGGGGGGCAGAGTGATAGGGAGGGACGCAGAATGACAGGGAGGGAGGCAGAGTGACAGGAGGGAGGCAGAGTGACAGGGAGGGAGGCAGAGTGACAGGGAGGGAGGCAGAGTGATAGGGAGGGAGGCAGGCAGAGTGACAGGAGGGAGGCAGAGAGACAGGGAGGGAGGCAGAGTGACAGGAGGGAGGCAGAGAGACAGGGAGGGAGGCAGAGTGACAGGAGGGAGGCAGAGTGACAGGAGGGAGGCAGAGAGACAGGGAGGGAGGCAGAGTGACAGGGAGGGAGGCAGAGAGACAGGGAGGGAGGCAGAGTGACAGGAGGGAGGCAGAGTGACAGGAGGGAGGCAGAGAGACAGGGAGGGAGGCAGAGTGACAGGGAGGGAGGCAAAATGACAGGGAGGGAGGCAGAGAGACAGGAGGGAGGCAGAGTGACAGGAGGGAGGCAGAGTGACAGGAGGGAGGCAGAGAGACAGGGAGGGAGGCAGAGTGACAGGAGGGAGGCAGAGTGACAGGAGGGAGGCAGAGTGACAGGAGGGAGGCAGAGAGACAGGGAGGGAGGCAGAGTGACAGGGAGGGAGGCAGAGTGACAGGAGGGAGGCAGAGAGACAGGGAGGGAGGCAGAGTGACAGGAGGGAGGCAGAGTGACAGGAGGGAGGCAGAGTGACAGGAGGGAGGCAGAGAGATAGGGAGGGAGGCAGAGTGACAGGGAGGGAGGCAGAGTGACAGGAGGGAGGCAGAGAGACAGGGAGGGAGGCAGAGTGACAGGAGGGAGGCAGAGTGACAGGAGGGAGGCAGAGTGACAGGAGGGAGGCAGAGAGACAGGGAGGGAGGCAGAGTGACAGGAGGGAGGCAGAGTGACAGGAGGGAGGCAGAGTGACAGGAGGGAGGCAGAGTGACCAGAGGGAGGCAGAGTGACAGGGAGGGGAGCAGAGTGATAGGGAGGGAGGCAGAGTGACAGGAGGGAGGCAGAGTGACAGGAGGGAGGCAGAGTGACCAGAGGGAGGCAGAGTGACAGGGAGGGAGTCAGAGTGACAGGGAGGGAGGCAGAGTGACAGGAGGGAGGCAGAGAGACAGGAGGGAGGCAGAGTGATAGGAGGGAGGCAGAGTGACAGGAGGGAGGCAGAGTGATAGGGAGGGAGGCAGAGTGATAGGAGGGAGGCAGAGAGACAGGGAGGGAGGCAGAGTGATAGGAGGGAGGCAGAGTGACAGGGAGGGAGGCAGAGTGACAGGAGGGAGGCAGAGTGATAGGGAGGGAGGCAGAGTGATAGGAGGGAGGCAGAGTGACAGGGAGGGAGGCAGAGTGATAGGAGGGGGGCAGAGTGACAGGGAGGGAGGCAGAGTGACAGGAGGGAGGCAGAGTGATAGGGAGGGAGGCAGAGTGATAGGAGGGAGGCAGAGTGACAGGGAGGGAGGCAGAGTGACAGAGAGGGGGGCAGAGTGACAGAGAGGGGGGCAGAGTGACAGAGAGGGGGGCAGAGTGATAGGAGGGAGGCAGAGTGATAGGAGGGAGGCAGAGTGACAGGAGGGAGGCAGAGTGACAGGGAGAGAGGCAGAGTGACAGGGAGGGGGGCAGAGTGATAGGAGGGAGGCAGAGTGACTGGGAGGGAGGCAGAGTGACAGGAAGAAAGGCAGAGTGACAGGGAGGGAGGCAGAGTGACAGGGAGAAAGGCAGAGTGACAGGGAGGGAGGCAGAGTGACAGGAGGGAGGCAGAGTGACAGGGAGGGAGGCAGAGTGACAGGGAGGGGGGCAGAGTGATAGGAGGGAGGCAGAGTGACAGGGAGGGAGGCAGAGTGACAGGAGGGAGGCAGAGTGACAGGAGGGAGGCAGAGTGACAGGAAGGGAGGCAGAGTGACCGGGAGGGGGGAAGAGTGATAGGAGGGAGGCAGAGTGACTGGGAGGGAGGCAGAGTGACAGGGAGAAAGGCAGAGTGACAGGGAGGGAGGCAGAGTGACAGGGAGGGAGGCAGAGTGACAGGGAGAAAGGCAGAGTGACAGGGAGGGAGGCAGAGTGACAGGAGGGAGGCAGAGTGACAGGAGGGAGGCATAGTGACAGGGAGGGGAGCAGAGTGACAGTGAGGGAGGCAGAGTGACAGAGAGGGAGGCAGAGTGACAGGAGGGAGGCAGAGTGATAGGGAGGGAGGCAGAGTGATAGGGAGGGAGGCAGAGTGACAGGAGGGAGGCATAGTGACAGGGAGGGGAGCAGAGTGATAGGGAGGGAGGCAGAGTGACACAGAGGGAGGCAGAGTGACAGGAGGGAGGCAGAGTGACAGAGAGGGAGGCAGAGTGACAGGAGGGAGGCAAAGTGACAGGGTGGGAGGCAGAGTGACAGGAGGGAGGCATAGTGACAGGGAGGGGAGCAGAGTGAAAGGGAGGGAGGCAGAGTGACAGAGAGGGAGGCAGAGTGACAGGAGGGAGGCAGAGTGACAGGGAGGGAGGCAGAGTGACAGGAGGGAGGCATAGTGACAGGAGGGAGGCAGAGTGACAGGGAGGGAGGCAGAGTGACAGGAGGGAGGCATAGTGACAGGGAGGGGAGCAGAGTGAAAGGGAGGGAGGCAGAGTGACAGGAGGGAGGCAGAATGATAGGGAGGCAGAGTGACAGGAGGGAGGCAGAGTGACAGAGAGGGAGGCAGAGTGACAGGAGGGAGGCAGAGTGATAGGGAGGGAGGCAGAGTGATAGGAGGGAGGCAGAGTGACAGGAGGGAGGCATAGTGACAGGGAGGGGAGCAGAGTGACAGTGAGGGAGGCAGAGTGACAGAGAGGGAGGCAGAGTGACAGGAGGGAGGCAGAGTGATAGGGAGGGAGGCAGAGTGATAGGGAGGGAGGCAGAGTGACAGGAGGGAGGCATAGTGACAGGGAGGGGAGCAGAGTGATAGGGAGGGAGGCAGAGTGACACAGAGGGAGGCAGAGTGACAGGAGGGAGGCAGAGTGACAGAGAGGGAGGCAGAGTGACAGGAGGGAGGCAAAGTGACAGGGTGGGAGGCAGAGTGACAGGAGGGAGGCATAGTGACAGGGAGGGGAGCAGAGTGAAAGGGAGGGAGGCAGAGTGACAGAGAGGGAGGCAGAGTGACAGGAGGGAGGCAGAGTGACAGGGAGGGAGGCAGAGTGACAGGAGGGAGGCATAGTGACAGGAGGGAGGCAGAGTGACAGGGAGGGAGGCAGAGTGACAGGAGGGAGGCATAGTGACAGGGAGGGGAGCAGAGTGAAAGGGAGGGAGGCAGAGTGACAGGAGGGAGGCAGAATGATAGGGAGGCAGAGTGACAGGAGGGAGGCAGAGTGACAGAGAGGGAGGCAGAGTGACAGGAGGGAGGCAGAGTGATAGGGAGGGAGGCAGAGTGATAGGAGGGAGGCAGAGTGATAGGAGGGAGGCAGAGTGACAGGGAGGGAGGCAAAGTGACAGGGAGGGAGGCAGAGTGACAGGGAGGGAGGCAGAATCTGTTCAGCTGTCTGCGTGATAAACTACATGCTGATTGGCCAAACAGGGAGCTCCCATCCCCGATCCAGCGCCGCTGTCCCCCAGTTCTCCACTGACGTCCGAATTGTCAGGACTGTTGTATAAGGATAAGAAACTTGTGCCTGATGAACATTAATTAGTAATTTTCCTTCCACGGCTCCCAGCTGAGAAGATGGAGCCCAGAGCCGCAGTCCAGTTTGGATCATGTGTCCAGGTTCCAGGCAGACTGAGACCCAGACACATGATTCAAAATTACTCGAAATCCCTACTGTCTGGATTAATCCCGGACAGGTGGCAACCCTATGTAAAATGCTTGTAATAGACTTCTAAAATGCTTGTAATACACTTTTAAAGATGCTTAGAATAAAAACTCCTGAAAGTCGCTCTGCTCAGGTGTGAACAAAGCCTTTTAGATCTATGACCTAGCTTTCTGCACACACATTTTTCTGTATTTTGCCGTGTTTTTGCATTAGCAGTTTTTAGTAAAACTATACTCCCACAAAAGCTTATGGTTCAAAAATGCCCATAAACGCCAAATAGCTGCATTTTTCAGCCTTATTCAGAGTTAGGCGCCTTTCACACTAGGGCCGCCGTTCGTTTTAGCGTTTTTCTGTTCGAACTGCGCTTTTCGGCCACTAGCGGGGGGGGGGGGTTGCTTTTAACTCTGAAGAAGGGATTCAAAACACCCGTGTTGCGGCGCTTCCAAATTGCTTTTCAGACGCTTTGGAAAGCACTGCCTATTCATTGCAATGGCAGGGGCGTTTTGGGAGCGCTGTATACAGCACTTCCAGACCACCCCAAAGATGCTGCTTGCAGGACTTTTTCTAACGTCCTGCTAGCGCACCGCCCCAGTGTGAAAGCACTCACACACTTGGACAGCATGGGAGGCACTTTACAGGCGCTATTTCTAGCGCTAAAACGCCAGAAAACTGCCTCAGTGTGAAAGGGGTCTTAGAGCGTTTTTACAGCTGAAAAACTCCTCTTCAAACCAACTAGTTCTGTTTTTTTTCCAAATGCTGATAAAAGCCTATGTGTGCATGGACACATAGGATAACATGCTGGGGAGTTTACAGGCTGCAGAAAAAAATGCCTGAAGCCAAAAACAGCAGCTGTAAAGATGTCCAGAGTGCATGAGGCCTAAGGCTGGGATCACACTACTGCAAATTGGATGCGGATTTCTCCCCATCCAATTTGCATGACAGGAGAGTGTGACCGGTGTCTTGCCGAGAATGTTCCCTCAGCGGATAGGTTCCCCCCCTGTACTGCGCAGGCGCAGCGCCTGCGCAGTACGGACTATTGTCAGCTGCCGGAGATAGCCGAAGCTCAAACGCTTCAATCAGCTGTACACGGCGCCTGCGCTCTGGGTCCAGGTTCCTTCCCCACCATCCAAGTGGACCTAGAGGGGGAATCTAAAAGAGCCGAGCGAAGCGAGGCCGTGCACGAAGCGTGGCGAGCGAAGCGAGCCCGCGAGGGGCCCTCTTACAGCCGCCGTGTACAGCTGATTTTCAGCTATTCCGCTTCCGCTATTTCCGCCGGTTCCTACTGCGCAGGCGCAGCGCCTGCGCAGTAGAGGGGGGAACTTAGCCACGGAGCGGAACTTTCTCGGCAGAACACTGGCTCTCAATGGAGCCGTTTCACACAGCTCCGGAGCAGCCGCGCTCCGCATTAGAAAAGGGTCCTATGTGTCTTCTGGTTTGTTTCAGGTGCGAATTCAGCCAAAAGTTCAGACCTGATGCGCACCGAAAACGGAGAAAAGGGACACACCGGACCCCATGCTGTGAGCTGCGGCTGCAGCTAGGGTGGGCCCAGCCTAAAAGTAATAAAAACCTGTGTGTTGATATATGAACACTGTACAGAGAGCACAACTATTTTCAATTAAAAACAGTATTCTGTCAATAAGTAGGAAACAGGTATGATGCATTAAAAGCAATCAGGCTTGGGATACCAGCTTTGGCAAAACAGGCTGAATTGCCAAAATGGAAATTTTCAGTCACAATCGAGCTGTTCTCTGTTTGGAGACATGAACCTGTGCCATGTTTCACAATGCCTGTAATACTAATGAAACAGCTATTTCATTAGCTCAAGAGGAAATATCTGTTTTACATTTCTGAATAGCCCCTAGAGAATGCACTGTCTTTGATTGAGAAATTTGGGAGTTACTCTGGTCTTCACATCAATTAGGATAAATCCACAATCCCTTGCATGGCGATTTCACTAGCCATATGTCACATGTTAAGGCAGTTAGACTTTAAAAATCTGGGAATACGAATTACTAAATCTATTAATTATTACATCCCATTACATGCAAAACCTTTACTGCTTAACCACTTCAGCCCCGGAAGGATTTGCCCCCTTCCTGACCAGGCCATTTTCTGCGGTGGTGCGTTGTTGTACCCGAACAAAAATTTATGTCCTTTTTTCCCCACAAATAGAGCTTTCTTTTGGTAGTTTTCTATTTTTTGCGCTATAAACAAAAAAAGAGCGACAAATGAAATAAAAACGCATTATTTTGTACTTTTTGCTATAATAAATATCCCCCCCCCCCAAAAAAAAATGTCTTCATCAGTTTAGGCCGATATGTATTCTTCTATATATTTTTGATTAAAAAAAATCGCAATAAGCACATATTGATTTGTGTGCACAAAAGTTATAGCGTCTACAAAATAGGGGATAGATTTATGGCATTTTTATTATTAATTTTTTATTTTATTTTTTACTAGTAATGGCGGTGATCTGCGATTTTTATCGGGACTGCAACATTGCGTCAGACACTTTTGACACTTTTTTGGGACCAGTGACATTTATACAGCAATCAGAGCTAAAAATAGCCCACTGATTACTGTATAAATGTCACTGGCAGGGAAGAGGTTAACACTAGAGGGCGATCAAGGGGTTAACTATGTTCTCTATGTGTGTGTTTCCAACTGTGGGGGGAATGTGGCTGACTAGAGGAGGAGAGAGATCGTTGTTCGTCCTCCTCTCACCTGACAGAACTGGGATTTGTGTGTTTACACACACAGATCCCAGTTCTCGCTCTGTCACGAGCAGTCGCAGGTGCCCGGCGGTCATCGCGCATCAGCTCTGGGGACATGCTGCAGGCGCGCCTGCTACAGCGTCTTAATAAGCCAATGTACAGCTATGAAGGCTCGCGCAGCCGTGCCAACCTGCCGCAGTATAACTGGAGGGAGTCTATTCCACATTTTCACAGCTCTTACTGTGAAGAAACCTTTCCGTATTTGGAGATGAAATCTCTTTTCCTCTAGATGTAAAGAGTGCCCCCTTATCCTCTGTGATGACCTTAAAGTGAACAACTCAACACCAAGTTTACTATATGGACCCCCTATATATTTGTACATGTTGATCATATCCCCCCTTAATCTCCTCTTCACAAGAGGGAATACATTCAGTTCCTCTAATCTTTCCTCATATCTGAGCTCCTCCATGCCTCTTATCAGTTTAGTTGCCCTTCTCTGTACTTTCTCCAGTTCCCCGATATCCTTTTTGTAACAGTTTCCCAAAACTGAGCTGCATATTCCAGATGAGGTCTTACTAATGATTTGTACAGAGGCAAAATTCTCCCCCCTGTGTATAGATTGCATTCATATTTTTGCCATCCAAATGCATTATTTTATATTTTTCTACATTAAACCTCATTTGCCATGTAGTTGCCCACCCCAATAATTTGTTCAGATCTTCTTGAAAGGTTTCCACATCCTGCGGAGAAGTTATTGTCCTGCTTAGCTTAATATCGTCTGCAAATACAGAGATTGAACTGTTTACCCCATCCTCCGTCGTTTATGAACAAATTAAATAGGATTGGTCTCAGCACAGAACCCTGGGGGACCCCTCTACCCACCCCTGACCATTCCGTACCCTCGGGTGCAAGCCATCCGGTTCTGGTAATTTATTAATGTTAAGTTTCCAAGTCTAATTCTGTCCTCTGTTAGCCATGGAAGTGCTTCCTGTGATGTGTCACGAGAATAAACACTGCAGGCGTGAAGTGGTTAATACATACTCTGGCCCTTTCACACTGGGGCGGGGGGCATTGTCAGCGGTAAAGCGCCGCTATTGTAAGCGGCGCTTTACCGTCGGTATGCGGCCGCTAGTGGGGAGGTTTTACCCCCCTCCTAGTGGCCGAGAAAGGGTTAAAACCACCGCAAAGCGCCTCTTCAGAGGCGCTTCGCCGGCGGTATAGCCGTGCCGTCCCATTGATTTCAATGGGCAGGAGCGGTGAAGGAGCAGTATACACTCCGCTCCTTCACCGCTCCGTAGATGCTGCTGGCAGCAATTTTTTTACCGTCCTGCCAGCGCATCGCTCCAGTGTGAAAGCCCTCGGGGCTTTCACACTGGAATGAAAGCAGCGGCACTTTCGGGTCGGTTTGCAGGCGCTATTAATAGCGCAATAGCGCCTGCAAAACGCCTCAGTGTGAAAGGACCTGGTAAAAAACACCCCACTACCTTTCCTACCCTCCTCCATCCCTAAACACTTACCTGGCTGTTGTCACCGCTCTGGCACTGTCTCCAGCTTTTGCCAGATCCTGCTGTCTCTGGCACCTGTTGCTATCAGTCAAACTTCTGTAAGGAAGGAGCCAGGGCATTTTTTCCAGCACTGTGTGTGCCTTTAGACGCACACAGCCTGGTTCGGGAGGTGCCTCTTTAGCACAGAAACAGAAGGGGAGAGACTGTCATATTGCCACGCGCCATCATCCCATAATTACACAGAACATACCAAAAACAAGAATGTGGAGGGTCTTTTAATGTGCACATTGTGCACCTTAAAAGTCCCTTCACATTCCCATTTTTGGTATGTTCTATGCCTCCTTAGCACCCAGCTTGCTAAGGAGATATCCAGAGGGAGAAGCTGGCAGTGACCTTTCTGTGCAATATCATTGTTGCATAGATCAGGTATTTTTAAACAAAAACAAAATATATGTATAGCCTTTAGTATCACTTTAAATTTAGGAGTAAATGTAATTTCTGGTGTTGATTCCCCCTTTCTGTAGTGGGCACTACAAATTTATTGAAAATGGTGTGTATACCACTGCTGCTGTTTTTTTAATAACTTGCCTTGCTGGATACCCTTAACTATCTTCAATCTTAAATCACCCTCATGTTTCCCACCTCACATTGAATTGGAAGAGTGTGGAATGCTGCAAAATGCCTACTGGGAGTTAAAAGCCTTTCAACATATATACTCAGCTATGGTCCAATTAGTTCTTCCAAGAGCTTGCAAAGCCTTGCCTCTTCTCCCTGAAGCAAAAACTTACTACTGTCACAGTAGCACACTTGTATTTTCAGGGTACCCTTAAATTGTTCTATTGATAACTTAGGAATTTCATTTCAACAATAAATTATTCTTCCAATATTTGCAAATTCAACATGCTTTACAAACCCAGGGCCTTACCTTGAATCCAGCCATTGCACAAACAGCACTACTAGATATTGTTGTACAAGCTACCTCTACCAAAAGGGTTGATTTCCTCTTCAATGTCAGTGTAAATGGGAACATGTAGACTTACTCAGTTATTTAGGTTACAAAGGACATGGAATACCTAAACTTTGTATGCTATAGGTTTATTGGAGGACCAATGTATAAAATGTGGTAGGGACCAAGAAGACATTTTGCATCTTCTATGGAAATATCCCATTATTGTGCCATACTAGCATTCAGCGGCGGCTGGTGCTCAAAATGTTTGTGGGGGCTCAAACAAACTGAAAAATACAAAAAAAAACACATCAATTAGATCTTCACTGTGCCATTATTGCAGCCACTGTGCCCATCATATGCAGCATCTGTGCCCATCATATGCAGCCTCTGTGCCCATCATATGCAGTCACTGTGCCCATCAAATGCAGCCACTGTGCCCATCATATGCAGCCACTGTGCCCATAAAATCCAGCCACTGTGCCCACCATATGCAGCCTCTGTGCCTATAATACGCAGCCTCTGTGCCCATCATATGCAGCCACTGTGTCCATCATATGCAGCCACTGTGCCCATAAAATGCAGCCACTGTGCCCATCATATGCAGCCACTGTGCCCATAAAATGCAGCCACTGTGCCAATCAAATGCAGCCACTGTGCCCATCATATGCAGCCACTGTGCCCATCATATGCAGCCACTGCAGCCATAACATATGCAGTCACTGTGCCCATCATATGCAGTCACTGCGCCCATCAAATACAGCCACTGTGCCCATCAAATGCAGCCACTGTGCCCATCATATGCAGCCACTGTGCCCATCAAATGCAGCCACTGTCCATAAAATGCAGCCACTGTGCCCCATAAAATGCGGCCACTGTACCCATCAAATGCAGCCACTGTGCCCATCAAATGCAGCCACTGTGCCCATAAAATGCAGCCTCTGTGCCCATCATATGCAGCCACTATGCCCATAAAATGCAGCCACTTTGCCCATCATATGCAGCCACTGTGCCCATCAAATGCAGCCAATGTCCATAAAATGCAGCCACTGTGCCCCATCAAATGCAGCCACTGTGCCCATCATATGCAGCCACTGTGCCCATCAAATGCAGCCACTGTCCATAAAATGCAGCCACTGTGCCCCATAAAATGCAGCCACTGTGCCCATCAAATGCAGTCACTGTGCCCATCAAATGCAGCCAGTGTGCCCATAAAATGCAGCCTCTGTGCCCATCATATGTAGCCACTATGCCCATAAAATGCAGCCACTGTGCCCATCATATGCAGCCCCTGTGCCCATCATATGCAGCCACTGTGCCCATAAAATGCAGCCTCTGTGCCCATCATATGCAGCCTCTGTGCCCATCATATGCAGCCCCTGTGCCCATCATATGCAGCCACTGTGCCCATAAAATGCAGCCTCTGTGCCCATCATATGCAGCCTCTGTGCCCATCATATGCAGCTACTGTGCCCCCCCCCCCCGATCGCCCGATCACCGTCTGACCGGCACTTACCCCATCCTGGTAGCGGGTCAGGCAGCGGGTGATGGCGGCGAGCTGTGGGACATGCAGCGGGTCAGGCAACGTCTCCTGCATCCCCCATGGTTCCCGTGCGTCTCTCCTTCCGTTTCCGCTAGACGTTTATGTGCCTTCAGCCAATCAGGTGACGGGTATTAGACCCGCTCTTCCTGATTGGCGGAGAGGCAGTCCAGTGTTAGAAAATCAAATAGTAATTTGTTTTTCTAACACACTTGGGTGGGCTCCGAGTGCAATGCTGTGCACTCCGAGTCTACCTTTTTTGAAGCCTATTGGAGCCTATGGCTCTAATCAGGTGCTTCAGAAGAACACCCCGCCGCTGTAATTCAGGCACCCGGCGTCCGAAAAGGGGCCGGATGCCTGAATACAGTGGCTACAGTGGCCATGGAAAGATTCATGCTATGCCTGAATCTATCCATTTTACATATAGCCCTTAATGGATGCACCGCCACTGCTATCATGACATAGTACAAAACATTAACCAGACTTTCTCTACCAAGTTAGACTACAATACTTTTGCTTGTATACTAGTATACAACCCCAGTTCCAAAAAAGTTGGGATGCTGTGTAAAATCTACATAAAAAATAATGCAATGATTTGCAAATCTCATAAACCAATATTTTATTCACAATAGAAAATGTTTAAATGGAGAAAAAAAAAACATTTTAAGAATAATAGAAGAATAAAAACATAAATAAGGTAACTTTGAAATTGACAGCATCACGTCACAAAAAAGTGCAACAAAAAGCTAGCAAAGCAAGCTGGAAGAACATTTTGCAACTAATTTGAGGTGACAACAGGTCAGTAACATGACTGGGTCTAAAAAGAGCATATTATAAAGTCAGTGTGTGTCTCAGAAGTAAAGATGGGCAGAGGTTCACCAATCTGTGAAAAGCTGTGTCTAAAGATTGTTCAACAATTTTTGAATAATGTACCTCAATGTAAAATTGCAAAGACCTAAAATATATAATCTACAGAACATAATATCATCAAAAGATTCCAAGAATCTGGAGAAATCTCTAAGCACAAGAGACAAGGCAAAACACAATACTGGATACCCGTGATCTTCGGGCCCTCAGACGGCACTGCAATAAAAACCGACATGATTCTTTGATGGACAGCAGGGCTCAGGACTACTTCCAAACATCACTATCTGAACACAGTTCGCCATGCCATTGAAAAATGCAAGTTAAAGCTCTATTGTGCAAAGAAGATGCCATATCTAAACATGATCCAAAAACACTGCCGTCTTCTCTGGGCCAAAGCTCATTTACATGGCCTGTTGTAAAGTAGAAAACTGCTCTGTGATCAAAAAAATGGAAATTCGTTTTTTTTTTTTTTGGCAACCATAGGTGCCACATCCTCCAGACTAAAGAGGAGAGAGAGCTTCTGGTCGGTTATCAGTGCTCATTTCAAAAGCCTGCACCTCTGATTATATGGGTGTGCATTAGTGCATATGGAATGGGCAGCTTGGTGTTTTCTGGTAGGGGCAATCACAACACAATAGCACAGCGGGGAGGTGGCTGTACTAACATTGCATAGATAGTACAGCAAGCTCCTCCTTTTTTCTGTTCAGCCCATTGGGTTGAATGAAAAAAAACTTTATTGTGTATACCAGGCTTAATACTTGGCATCTAAACAAAATGATACTGTGCAAGACTATGCCACACCCAATTGTAGACATGTCTCCTGTAAGTCTTTTAATCTTTATAAAGGATGGTATGCTTTATTCTACTCCTCCCAGATTTCTGACTGGCACACTGATGTGTATGGCTTTTCTGAAAAGTTGGATGGGATCTGTAATTGTATAACTATAAACTGATCTCAGGAATTTTATTTGCAAACACAACTAGCTCAGTACCCTAAAATAATCACATTTTTGGATGGAGTTTGCATGTGTCTAAGCTTCATGACAACATATTATAGTACGTAGTTCCTAAGGGAATAGTCTTTTCTACTTTAAAGTTACACTCTAGTCTAGGAAAATAACTAAATATAATCTTGAAATATGAACTATGTGAACTGCGTTACATGCCATAGAATTTGTTATATTGTGCAGCCAGTTTTGTCATGTAGGCATCTTTGCCCAACAGCATAGCCAATCGTCTGCAGCACCACGACCACTCCTTGGTCAAAAGCATACCCCCAACCTGCTGACTGGAAAATGAGAGGGCAGTGGTACAATGATGTAGTAAAGCCTGGTACACACTAGAAGTTTTTTTTTCCTTCAACCCAGCAGGCTGAACCAAAAAAAAAAACAGGGCTTGTCGTATTAACGCAAGCGATGTTAGTGTGGCAATTCCTTCCACTAAGCTATCTAAGCTATTGTATTCTGGCAGGGGGGCTGTCACCTCTTGGCTGCCAGTGATGATCAGATACTACTTTTCCAGCATGCCTATTCAACGGAAGCCAGTTGTGAGACCAGCTTCTGTAGAAAACACAGCTGTACACATGGGCCAAAAGTCAGAACCAACCAATTTCTGACCCCCGTGTGTACAAGGCCTAACTCTGGTCTCTTCCTCCTGTCAGTATGTTCACTGTCAGCACACATGCGTTGCAGTCAGACTGGCTCCCAGTGCTTGAAGTGGCGTTCCAGTCATTTGTTTGTTTATTAAAAGTCAACGGCTTACCAAACGTGTAGCTGCTGACTTTTAATAAACAGCCACTCACCTGTCCCACGGTCCAGCGGTGTACTCACCACAGCCGTGTTCTCCCAGTGTCCTCCCTCGGCGGTGCTGGCATGTCTACTATGGGCACCCGGCTGTGACAGCTTGCGGCTTCACAGCCGGGTGCCCACCGCACATGCGTAAGCGGTGCTGTGGTCTGTGAATGGACCCGAAGTCTTCTAGGACCTGCCATATGTCCCAGGAGACTTCGGAGGGGAGAGCTTCTGCTTCCGGTCACCTAGGCGACCGGAACGGAAGTTGGAGCAGGTACCTGTCAAAATTGGGTACTTGCTCACCCCCCTCCTCCCCAAAAGCTCTGTTTCACAAACAGGAGATGGGCAGGAGACCTTAAAGTGGAAGTTCCACTTTTGAGCAGAACTCGCTTTAAATTCCCTTTCCTATTCTAAATGCCGCTGCAAATGTAACTCACACTAATGTCAAGAAAAATTCAGATGCTTACACAAGTTGCATTTAATAATTTAAAAGTATATCTAAAGTAATTTTTTACATTTTGGATACACCACTGGGGAATTGTTAGGCCCGTTTCTGATGAGAGGTCTGATCGGGTCCATCTGTCCATTTTTCAGTGGACAGATCCCCTGCTGAGAAAACCAGAGTTAAGCGAAGTCCAGCCCGTGTGAAAGGGGCTGTAAAACTCCTGTCAGTTTTTTTTTGTTTTGTTTTTGTTTCTGTATAGTTCAGAACTACCTTCACTTCCAGTCCCAAAGACACAAAAAGGATGTTAGGGGAAACTTTCCGATGGAAAATGTCCAATGGAGCCTACACACGGTCGGAATTTCCAACAACAAGCTCCGATCGCACATTTTCCGTCGGAAAGTCCGATCGTGTGTACAGGGCATAAGACAGTTGTCATCAGAACAAGTGTCTCCATTGGAAGACTTCCCCTTTACTCCTGTTCTAATGCCAACTCAAAATTTGGGATTTTTCATCACAGTAACAATGGTCATTGGGACAAATACAGAGTAGGAATCTACCCACTGGGGTCACAGAGAGTAATAAAAACTTGACAGAGGTTCTAACCATTCCCTATGCTAAACGATTGGTTTAAAAAAAATTGCATAACTACACAAACTGGTTTGTGTTTTATATCTGCATGAAGTTCAGCTGTAATCACAAAATATGATTGTTACTCAGCCTCACCCTAGTTGTTTGAGTAACTTGAACACTGGGACTAGGTGGGGTTCAAGAGTATTGATATCACTGATCTGTCCCTCTGGTTAGCACAGTAGTACTAGGGTTTCATGCTGCTCTGATTGTCAAAAAGTGGCATGCTCCTGGCCTTAGTTATAAAAAGTGCAGTTTTTCCACATAAGAACTGTCAAGAATTAAATGCACCTCTGTAAATCACAATATGAGTGGTTTTGCTATGTTTACCTTGCTAAACCACAAACACATGAGTCACAGTGAGATTAAAAGGAATTTGATTCTGGTAGCACATTAGGCCAGTCATACAGTAGATGCCCCTGACGTCCGCAGAGTGAGCTTTCATACCATTCTGTAGCATGTATTGTCTACAATGTTACGAAATGTGTTCTCTGCAGGGTGCCCAAAAGGAAGTTCTATTCACAAGTCTACAAAAGGAAGAGATCAGGTAAAATAGACGGCCTCCCTACGCTGACAGCTGATTGTCGTTCAGTCGTACTGAAACACCACTTTGAACAATGATAGGATAGTGAAGCCAAGATATTTCGATGAGAGCTGGACTTTTCTTAAGGGAACACCTTTCATGGAAGAGCAACTTTAAAAACACACGTTACACTTTGCGCTGTACTTTGTAGTATTTTCGTGAGAAACATAGAATCATTTATTTTCTGGTGTTTATATCCATTTCAATATCTTAAATACATGCAGGTTTGGCTTGTAAAACATATAAAACCTACACAGAGAACTGCCTACCCAACTTAGTACATACCTGTGCTCACAAGTTGAAAAAGTAGCTTCTAACATTAGATGAATGTGTCCACAACCATCCAAATTAACATTACAGATTCCACAGAGCAAATAATTGCAGGGCGAAATATATTTGTAAAAATATTTAAAAAAATATCTACTTTAACAAGAATTTCCAAAAGTAAAGTTGCCACAAAGCTGGGTATCTCAAAATGAACATAATTAAAGTGGTTGTAAACCCTCACAAATACCCAGTGAAATGAATAGCCTCAGATTATACACAGAGATGAAACAAATCTTCCTACATAGGTTTTACACGTACTGTATATCTGCTGTCTTCCCCTTTCTACACCCTTTCAAAAGTGCAAATTGTGTTAAAAAAATCTTCATCTGTGAGCAGCACGGAAGAGGCTGCAGTTACACTATGTGAGAGCTGATTGGAGGAAAGCCCCCCCCCCCCCCCTTCCACATAGGCAGAGGAAAGAAATAACATGCAGAGCTGTATTCTGAATAGACTGTCTAAACCGCTGACAACAAAAGTGAGTACACCCCTAAGTGAAAATGTTCAAATTGGGCCCAAAGTGTCAATATTTTGTGTGGTCACCATTATTTTCCAGCACTCTTGGGCATGGAGTTCACCAGAGCTTCACAGGTTGCAACTGGAGTCTTCTTCCACTCCTCCATAACGACATCATGGAGCTGGTGGATGTTAGAGACCTTGTTCTCCTCCACCTTCCATTTGAGGATGCCCCACAGATGCTCAATAGGGTTTAGGTCTGGAGACATGCTTGGCCAGTCCATCATCTTTACCCTCAGCTTCTTTAGCAAGGCAGTGGTCATCTTGGAGGTGTGTTTGGGGTCGTTATCATATTGGAATACTGCCCTGCGACCCAGTCTCTGAAGGGAGGGGATCATGTTCTGCTTCAGTATGTCACAGTACATGTTGCCATTCATGGTTCCCTCAATGAACTGTAGCTCCCCAGTGCCAACAGCACTCATGCAGCCCCAGACCATGACACTCCCACCACCATGCTTGACTGTAGACAAGACACACTTGTCTTTGTACTCCTGACCTGGTTGCCGCCACACACGCTTGACACCATCTGAACCAAATAAGTTAATCTTGGTCTCATCAGACCACAGGACATGGTTTAAGTTATCCACGTCCTTGGTCTGCTTGTCTTCAGCAAACTGTTTGCAGGCTTTCTTGTGCAATCATCTTTTAGAACAGGCTTTCTTTTGTGATGACAGCCATGCAGACCAATTTGATGCAGTGTGCAGCGTATGGTCTGAGCACTGACAGGCTGAGCCCCTACCCCTTCAACCTCTGCAGCAATGCTGGCAGCACTCATACGTCTATTTCCCAAAGACAACCTCTGGATATGATGTATGTTTCAGGGTCTTGGCAATCTTCTTATAGCCTAGGCCATGTTTATGTAAAGCAACAATTCTTTTTTTTTCACATCCTCAGAGTTCTTTGCCATGAGGTGCCATGTTGAACCTCCAGTGAGCAGTATGAAAGAGTGAGAGCGATAACATCAAATTTAACACCCCTGCTCCCCATTCACACCTGAGACCTTGTAACACTAACGAGTCACATGACACCAGTGAGGGGAAAATGGCTATTTGGGCCCAATTTGGACATTTTCACCTAGGGGTGTACTCACTTTTGTTGCCACTGGTTTAGACATTAATGGCTATGTGTGAGTTATTTTGAGGGGACAGCAAATTTACACTGTTATACAAGCTGTACACTTTACAAAAATGTGAGGGGTGTACTCACTATTGTGAGATACTGTATGTGCCTTGCTCAAATTCCATGACTATGGTTTACTACCCGGCACATAAAATGTTATAGGAAAACATTGACTTTTCTCATAATAGATTGGCCATTGCTTCACCCCTCCTTATTTGTATTTTAATGAACAGGTAGCCTTATTGTCCAATAAGGATAGTAAATTAAAGTATAACTATAGGCAAAACTCTTTTTTTAGCTTTGGCTAAGAGTGCAGAGGGATTAGAACACCTGTCACTTTTTATTGCTGCCTGTGTCCCCATTAGGGAAATTTATCCCCTCTATTTGTCCGGTTTACTATTATCTTTGAAAGTGAAAGTAAAAACACTAAAACAAATTTTGGGTTGTCCTCAGGAAAGTAATAGAGGGGAAATCTTCCAATAGGGACACTAGTTCTGGTTACCTGGGGTTCCCTAAGGAATTCCCCTAATTTGCAGGTATTTCCTCTCTCTTCCTTTTTGGCTATGGGACAGAACATGAAGGGAAATCTCAATGGGACACAGATGGCAAAAAAAAAAAAATCTGATATGGTTTAAAACCCTCCCTTGCTCTATCCAAAATGAAAAAGGGTTTTTCCTATAGTTCTACTTTAAAACTGGTTGCTATGTGTTACGAAATCAAAAAAGAAATAATTAACTTGTACGAATGTTATCAGTCAACAGAATAAAAGGACATCCAGAGGTGTCTTCATTTATATCCTATAGTACCCCAGGAGCCTCAAAACCCTAGAGTATTCTAATAAGCAAATACCAACTTCCATTAGGAAGTCTGTACTTGGTCCTGCCCCAACCAAATCCTATTGATCACCACTGACTTTTTTTTGTGTTCCTTATACCCTGTACACACGACCGGTTTTGCCGTCGGAATAAACTCTGAAGGTTTCTCTGGCGGAATTCCATTCAAGTGGCCTTGCCTACACACGGCCAAACCAAAGTCCGACCAAAGCAGTGACGTAAAGCACATACGGCGGGACTAGAAAAAGGAAGTTCAATAGCCAGTAGCCAATAGCTTCCATCTCTTACTTGCTTCAGAGCAAGCGTCGTTTTTGGTCCGTCGGAACAGCATACAGACGATCGGTTTTCCCGATAGGAATTGAATCCGTCGGAAATATTTAGAACATGTTCTCTTTTTAGCTCTGTCAGAAATTTTGAAAAAAAAGTCAGATGAGGCACACACATATACGGACATTCCGCTCGTGTGTACGCGGCTTTAGAATGTAGAATGTTGATATGAGGGTATTTGTTCCATGACATCAGTTCTCTGATTTATTTCACCTCTTTAGCTGTCTCTATCCTTAAAAAACAAAAAAAATCTATATGTGTCTTGCTTAAATTAATAATATTGATATAGAGGGTTATTTAGGAAAGGCAAATCCACTTTGTACTACAAGTGCACTTGAAAGTTCACTTGTAAGTGCAGTCGCTGTAGATCGCTGTAGATGTGAGGGAAGCTCTGCTGATTTTATTATCCAATCACGTGCATGCAAAAATGCTCACTTTTATTATCCTTGCATGTCCTCCTCAGATCTACAGTGACTGCACTTTCAGTGCATTTGTAGTGCAAAGTGGATTTGCCTTTCGTAAATAAACCCCATAGTGTCACTATCTTGTAATATCTAACATAATAAACAAATCATAATCACATGGGAATCAAAAATAGTGTCAATGACTCAAATGTGCAAATCCCATAAAATACCTAGTGTAAAGCCGCATCCTTAAAGTGGAACTTCAGAAAATGAAGTCCTACTAGATGACTTCAGGCTGGCCCGTTTTACAGGTATAGCTATGTAAACCATTTAAAATAAGTGCCTATACTGTTTAAAATCCAGTAATACACGGTCTAACCCTGCTCTGCACATTTGTAGGCACTGCGGAGTTTGTACAGACCGATCTGCTGACAGCCTTAAAGGAGTTGTAAAGGCAGGTTTTTTATCCTAATGCATTCTATGCATTAGGATAAAAAACCTTTTGTGGGTAGCAGCCTCCCCAGCACCCCCCCCCCCTAATACTTACCTGAGCCCCTTCTCTCTCCAACAATGTCCACAAATGTCTAAGCCATCCGGGACACTCCCCCTGATTGGCTGAGAGACAGCAGCGGCGCCATTGGCCCCCGTGGCTGTCAATCAAAGTCAGCCAATCAGGGGAGAGAGTGAGTGGGGCTGGGCCAGGGCTCTGTGTCTGAATGGATACACTGAGCTGTGACTCAGCTCAGTGCCTATGAAGGTGCTGACTGTGAGGGCACTCAATAGGAGGGAGGGGCCAGGAGCAGCAAAGAGGGACCCGAGAAGAAGAGGATCCGGGCTGCTCTGTGCAAAACCAACTGCACAGAGGAGTTAAGTATAACATGTGACAGTTATCAATCCCGGCATTCCAGGAATGTAACTGTTTTTTGAAACTGTTAAATTGATGGGTTTAGTTCCGCTTTATGATTTACTGCTGTTCAGGGGCTCTGGGATTCAGCAAAATGGCAGCCTCCAGCAAGAAGAAACAGGAGCCATGCTGGAGGCAATTTACAGCACACACTTCTTTTGGTAGCATAATTATTAATGTGGAATGTATGTTCCTTGCTAAATAAAGAACATTACTTTTTATCAAGTTGTTATGGGTAAAGTTCTGCTTTAAGTGTGAACAACAAATCTTGAATGATTGTTAAAATCTTCCAATCAACTTTGAAGATCAAAATACTATTATGCAACCAACACTGACCCCTCTGGGCACGCTCTCACCTTCAAAAGGAGACCTTTAAACTATAAAAAGTCAGGTAAAGCAGAATTTCTTACATAAAGCTGGGACACAAGCTGTGGTCACTGTCAGTTTTCACCTGAACAATCACTGCATACAAGGACATTGATTAACCACTTGCCGACCGCTGTCAGCACATATATGTCGGCAGAATGGCACGGCTGGGCAAAGTAAGGTAACTGTACGTTACTCTGAATTTCCCGCCGGCGGCGCGCCCGCGCGCCTGCTGCAAGCTCTGTGACCGTGCCCGCGGGACCCGCGGACTTGATCGCCGCTGGGATTCCCGCAGTCGTGTCACGGAGCTAAAGAACGGGGAGATGCCAATGTAAATAGCATCTCCCCGTTCTGCCTAGTGACAGGACACCGATCGTCTGCTCCCTATCATCGGGAGCAGCGATCAGTGTCATGTCACTGCTAGCTCACCCCCCCCCACAGTTACAATTACTGCCCAGGACACACTTAACCCCTCCCCGCCCCCTAGTGGTTAACCCCTTCACTGCCAGTGAGATTTTTACAGTAATCAATGCAAATTTATAGCACTGATCGCTGTATTAATGCCAATGGTCCCAAAAATGTGTCAAAATTGTCCGATGTGTCCGCAATAATGTCGCAGTCATGATAAAAATCGCTGATCGCCGCCATTACTAGTAAAAAAAAAAAATATTAATGAAAATGCCATAAAACTATCCCCTATTTTGCAGACGCTATAACCAATCAATAAACGCTTTTTGCGATTTTTTTTTTTTTTTTTACCAAAAATATGTCGAAGAATACGATTGGCCTAAACTGAGGAAAAAAAAATTTTTTTAATATTTTTTTGGGGGATATTTATTATAGCAAAAAGTAAAAAATAATGCGTTTTTTTCATAATTGTCGCTATTTTTTTGTTTATAGCACAAAAAATAAAAACCCCAGAGGTGATCAAATACCACCAAAAAGAAAGCTCTATTTGTGGGAAAAAAAGGACGTCAATATTGTTTGGGAGCCACGTCGCATGACCGCGCAATTGTGAATTAAAGCGACGCAGTGCCGAATCGCAAAAAGTGCTTTGGTCAGGAAGGGGGTAAATTCTTCCGGGGCTGAAGTGGTTAAGGCAATATACTCGAAGAAAAATGTCTCCAGCTCTTAAAATGTACCTTTATTGCGCACTGTAGAAAAGGTTAAAACTGCTTAAGACATCCAATGACAGTGATAAATTCTCCCTTATATACCAGCAGGTTGCAGTAAGCATGTCACGCTACTAGATGGCTCATGCCAGGTAGGTCTATATCCTTATTGGCTATGTGTGTACGTGCCAGGCATTAGATCTACCTTCCCATTTTCTGCTGTTCACAGCACATATAACTGTGGAACTGTGGATGGGCTGAATTGTGTAACTAAATGTGCAATGTATGTTTGCTGTGACCATGCTTTCGCAGCCATGGTTAGATACCGTGAGCCCAATACATTGGCTTAAAGCTGATGATCAATATGTTTTGACTGCAGTCAACTGACTAAGCAGTTATTTTAGTACAATGCTTTGAAAGAAAAATTAACACATTATCTACCTCTTCCTGTTTTTTGAGTATGCCTGAGAAAAAAAATACAATTTATTTTAGCACTGATCGCTGTATACGGGGCTGACTCTGTCAAGCGGATCAGCCTGCTTAGCGGGGGGGTTCCATCCGCTGATCC
Organism: Lithobates clamitans; assembly: GCA_037952925.1. Classification (NCBI taxonomy): domain Eukaryota; kingdom Metazoa; phylum Chordata; class Amphibia; order Anura; family Ranidae; genus Lithobates; species Lithobates clamitans. The sequence continues at coordinate 1,103,505 of JBBGZY010000038.1, forward strand.
CCACTGAGCTGGCAGATGCCAGGTCCGTGTCCGCTCCGATATGCAGAGTGAACACGGACACAGTTCTCTATTCTCTATGGGGCAGTTGGCTGGAAATGGACCACCTGTCTGTTTCCATATGACTGTTCCTCTGATCTGATCCTCCAGACGAATGGGGAATGGATCCCCATCTGCCTGTTTTTAGTGGACATGATTGAATCAGATGCCGGTGGGTGTCAGAGCAATGGATGGTCGATCAGGTCCACCTGAAAAACTGACAAGCGGACCGGTTCATCAGTGTGAAAGGGGCCTAAAGTGTATGTTACCCCAACATTTCATATTCCTGATATGTGTCTATTGTACCATGTACTTGTATTAAAAATGATCCTTTTTTCTTTGCATTGCTTCCCTTGTCTGAAATTCTGGAAGATCCTGCCAGTCCCCCTGCTTTCCCATTTCAAACTGACAATGCTAAGTATAGAAGCACATCACATATGAGTGTGGTCACTTTTTTGGCTGTGCTGGGAGTACAGCTTGCCTGTCCTCCAATGATCAGACTTGTGCTGACACGCTCCCCTGCCATTTGTGGGAAGATCAGTGTAATGCTCTCCTGCTGGTATTCATACTCCCCCCTGCAGTATTCACCCCCTCCTCTCTAAGCCCCTTATGCTGCTGAGAACAGAGATTATGTGATCACTCATTAATAAAGAAAAAAAAGGTTTTCATAATGTAAGGGTAAGGGTTCACAAATACTTTTGAGTGACACTATTCTCAAAAAAATAATCCATACACATCCACAATTTAATGGTCCCGTAGTCTTTTTTTTTCATGAAATTGTTTATTGCTTATTGTGCTTTCTGCCTCCTTGTAACATCCTTTATGAGCTCCTGAACCTCTTCTTTCCCCTCTCACTTCTGTTTGTTTGGAATGAGCACTACACATTAGTTGCAGTCATGCACATTACAAATCCCATAATCCATAGTACCATAGTACCTAGCAAACAAGATAGAGTGGCTATGTGCCTACATACAGTGAGACCATGGAGAATGCACATAACCACCCTCTAATGGAAGTCAGACCAGAGCAGCAAAAAAAAAAAAAAATATAGTTTGGAGGATGCTGAGAGCATTAGAAGGGACCTTTCTGAGTTAAGAAAACATGCATAAAGCGATTGTAAGGCTTTTTTTTTTTTTTTAAATAACAAACATGTCATACTTACCTCCACTGTGCAGTTCGTTTTTCACGAACTGCACGAGTGGCCCCGAACATCATCTTTTGGGGTCCCCCGGCGGCGCTGGTAGCTCCTCCCGCATCATATAACCCCCTGGGAGAGGTGATGTCCCGGAGGGTTACCTTGCACGCACGCTCCTGAGTCCAGCATTCGTAAATGCTAAATGTAGGACTCGGCCCCACCCCCCGGCGCCCACGTCATTCGACAGGCATGCATGGACAGCACCAAAAACTTTACAGAGGTTCTAACCATATTTTTGTAGCTACTTTTGCCCCAATTAGAGATTGGCTGTCACTTCCTTCCTCTCTGATCTACTACCCTCGGGGCAGAAAGTAGAGGGGAAAACAAACAGCTATAAACAGCACAATTCCACACTCCATCCAAACTTTTTTTCAGTAGTTGGGCTTGAAAGCCTTCTAACCAAAATCCGGTCACAAAGACCCAAACACCCCTCAGTCATGAAAGAGTTAAAGTGATTGTAAAGGTTTCTTTTTTTTTTCTAAAATAACAAACATACTTGCCTGCTCTATATAATGGTTTTGCAGAGCGGTCCTGAACCTCCTATTCTGGGTTCCCCACCAGTGCTCTTGGCTCCTCCTCTTCTCCAACTGCCTCCATAGCAAGCTACTTGTTATGGGGGAACTCGTGCAGGCTAAATCCCGTCTATTGACACCCCCAGTGCAGCTTAGCCCCCCCCCCGCTCTCTGCTCACAGGATTTGATTGACAGCAGCAGGAGCCAATGTCCCCCCACTGCTGCTAAGTTTCCCTTCAGCAGAAGGGGGGGTTGTGAGCTAACATTAAAGTTTTTTTTACCCTAAAGCGGGGGTCCACCTATCTATCGTTTTTTTTTTTTTTTAGTTCATTCACAAACTTTTCTTCTCAGCATTACATACTCACATATTGTGTGTAATATGTCCGCCTGTGTCAGATTTTGTCGGAAAGAATAACTTATATTATTCACTGCAGGCGGTTTCCATCTTCATTGTGGGCATTTGAAGCCCACAAGCATTTATTTCCTGGATGTGGTGAATGCTGTGCTCCCAGCATTCACCGCTCGTTCCCGCACATGCTCAGTGGCATCCTGGGAAGCCTGAGACTAGCTCCCAGGAGTCTGAGAGAGGCTAGAAACACGCCTACTCCCACGGGAGGAGAACCAGGAAGTGCAAAGAAGACTAGAAAAATAAAAGGTAATTACGGCGATTTAATTTTTTTTAAACGGCATGTCAGCATCTAGGCAAGGAAGAGAATACATACAGATATTGTTCAAAATTTGGGTGGAACCCCGCTTTAATGCAGAGAATGCATTAAGGTAAAAAAACCCTTTAACTTTACAATGACGTTAAGACTAAAATATTTTACCCCACCTTTGTTTCTTCAGAGCACCCAGCATATTTACAGTCATAGTGAGTCAGTCCTCACACATTCACACACACTCAATTTTTTTCGTTTTAGCTAAAATTGTGAACAGACTGCAGCATTGAAGAACATATTTCAGATTGTCCGTAAACTGTAATATTAGACATGTAGCATTAGGCAGGAGCACATCACAATCTATGAGTTTTTTTCAGGCTCTGTTCACATCTAGGCATTTTTGGGCAATATTCTGTTCTAAGCCTCAACTCTAAAAACGCCCAACAAGACAAATACCATTCATTTCAATGGCCCCTGTTCACATCTAAGCGTTCTGTCGCCTGAAGCAAAACGCCTATTGCTCAAAAAAGTACATGAGCTTTTTTTTTGGCAGATTACAGGCATTTCACTGCTTTTCATTGGTGACTTGTCAACTTCAAAACACCTGTACAAAAACGCTGCAAAAACGCCAGAAAAAACACCCAAAAAACATCTGTAAACCATCAACGCCTAGATGTAAACGGAGCCTTATAGCGCTAACATAAGTATCTAACTTTGTGTTGATAAAAGCCTCCTGTAATAGACTGCACAATACTACTCACAGTGGGGGTGGAAGGGACAGAGGATTCAGGTAACCAGGTATTAATTCTTTGCATTGTGCTGTCACTCTAACAGAAAAGGACTACACAGAGATGTCCTTTATCAGTGTGCTGATGCTCCTTCCGTGGCCCATTTAAACCACTGCACTGTGGTAATGTTGGGGCGATGTAGTGTCACTGTTTTTAAATGACACCACAAAGCACCCTGCCAACAGATCAGGGGCGGATCCAGAGTCTAGTCTCGGGAGGGGCACTGCCAGAAAATACGTTTTTTTGCAGGCAATTTATCGGGGAAATGGCTGGTGTTGGTGCTTCAATCATCATGGCACCATGGTTGTTATGGTGTCAGGACAATTGAAGTGCATTATTTCTGTTATTACATTGGAATATAAAATAAACTAGTTCAACTCACCCTGATGCAGAATTAGTGGGAGCCCCGAGTGTGTCACTTGCCACGTGGCCTGCCACCAGATGCAGATTGTTACTTGCCAGATACATGGTGCGGCTTGTCACTTGCCACGTCACCTGCCACACGTTGCGGATTGTCACCTGCTACAACTTGCGGATTGTCACTTGCCACATCACCTGCCATACATTGCAGATTATCACGTGTTGTGTCACTTGCCTGCTACAAGGTGCGGATTGCCACTTGCAACATCACCTGCCACAAGCTGCAGATTGTCACTTGCTGTGTCACTTGCCTGCTACAAGGTGCAGATTGTCATTTGCCACGTCACCTGCCACAAGTTGCGGATTGTCACTTGCCATGTCACCTGCCATACGTTGCGGATTGTCACTTGCTGTGTCACTTGCCTGCTACAAGGTGTGGATTGTCACTTGCCACGTCACCTGCCACAAAGTGCGGATTGTCACTTGCCACGTCAGCTTGCCATCAGATGCAGATTGTCACTTGCTGTGTCACTTGCCTGCTACATGGTGCAGATTCTCTTTTGCTGTGTCCCAGAGTGAAGGCAGGCAGCAGAGAGATGATGTAATTTCTCTGCTGCCCACAGCTGCACAGTGAGGGCAGTAGAGCGGTGATTCAGGGCGGGCAGTGATAGATGTCATCTCTCTGCATCCTGCCGCCCCCTCACCTGCCGACTGGCCTGTTCGGCCGCTCACCTGCCGGCACACTGACTGATCCACCAGCCTAATAACTGATCCACCGGCTTACCCGCCGGCCTGCTAACTGATCCGCCCGCTCACCCGCGGGCGGGCCCGCTGACTGATCCACCCGCCTGCTTGTCACTAATTTCTCAGGGCGGGGGGGCAATATCCCCCCTGGATCCGCCCCTGCAATAGATGTGTGTTGCACTGCCAAAAATGCTACATGCACCTTTTGGTGCATTAGGCAGCCCACTCAAATGAATGTACAGTCGTGCTCAAAAGTTTGCATACCCTGGCAAAAATCATGACATTTCATGGCGTTGATATTAAAAATAGGACTGATCATGTTCAAAAACGTAAAAAAAAATTTAAGGGTATTGATCATATGAAGCCATTTATTATCACATAGCTGTTTGGCTCCTTCTTAAAGTGTAAGTAAACCCCCCTATTGTTTTCAGCCAAGGAAGCTGCCATCTTTGCTTCTGTTTAATCTAAAACTGCCATAATGCTGCACATATGATCAGTTATGACACCAGCTATTGGATGGTTTGACAGTTTGATTGAGAGCACAACCAATGGGAGTGTTACATTTCCGGAACGTGCCGGAAATTAAACTGTTTTATAGATGGGTTTACATCTACTTTAATTATAACAGAAATTACCCAAATGGTCCTGATCAAAATATTACATATCCTGGAATGTTTGGCCTTGGTACAGACACACAAGGAGACACACATAGGTTAAAGTAGCAATTAAAGGTTAACTTTCCACATCTGTGGCATTTTAAAGTTCAATTAGTGTCCGTATTTAAATAGTCAATGAGTTTGTTAGGTCTCACATGGATGCACTGAGCAGTCTAGATACTGAACCAGGGGGAACAGAAAATAACTGTCAAAAGACCTGCGTAACAAGGTAATGGAAATGTATAAAGATGGCAAAGGATATCCAAAGCCTTGAATATACCAGTCAGTACTGTTCAATCACTTATTAAGAAGTGGAAAATTCAGGGATCTCATGATACCAAGCCAAGGTCAGGTAGACCAAGAAAGATTGCAACCACAACTGCAAGAAGAATTGTTCAGGATACAAAGAAACACCCACAGGTAACCACAGGAGAAATACAGGTTGCTCTGGAAAAAGATGGTGTGGTTGTTTTTAAGGAGCACAATATGACAATACTTGAACAAAAGTGAGCTGCATGGTCTAGTTGCCAGAAAGAAGCCTCTACTGCACCAATGTCACAAAAATGCCCAGTTACATTATGTCCCACAACACCTTGGCATGCCTTTTTTGTGATATTGGCACAGTAAAGGCTTCTTTCTGGCAACTCGACCATGCAGCTCATTTTTGTTCAAGTATTGTGCTCCTTGTCATTAGGGTGCCGGCTGTGGGAACCCAGAAGAGGCTGGATTATTAGAGAACAGAGCTGGATTCACTGGGTGTAAGGTCAATGGTCTAGCTATGCTGTCTGTCAAACATGCCTGGATCACAAAGCAGGCTGAGCAAAACCCATAATCCTTTGGCAGGTAAAACAGTTCATAGGTATGTATTAAACAGCCATGCATTTAAGGGAGTTCTTCTTAAAACAAATTTAAAACATTTACTTAGAATGTGACAATTTGCCTTCTGACACATCACACTTGTACCAAATCAGCAGACACTTATGAATATGGGCAACATTTTTAAATAAATGTTAATTTGAAACCTGCTGGAAACAACTTCTGCAAACAAGCTTGCAAAGGAATAACAGACTACGTACAACTGTACATGTAATCGGTGATATCACACAGATACACCCAGCATGTGTTACACAGCTCCGGGAAAAAGGGTGTGTAACCTACACAGGAAGGAAAGTGTTTGTGTGTCATGTTAGACCATTTAGGAAATAGGCAGGACAAGGAAAATCCCATATAATCACACATATATGCTAGTGCACTTTGCTGTTACAATACAATATACTGGATAAACACTGCCATATATTATTTAAGACTCAACAGACCCACAACATGTGTTTGCAGAACATGGTCTAAACAGCAATGTTTATGTGTTTTGCCTGTGTAGTTGCTACCCCCTCGGCTAGGTAATTCTAGGGACTATATAATAGCAGAACATTGGCTAGCCATAGACATAAGATGGAGATCTGAATTTCCAACTGTAGCACAATTTTTATGTAGAAAAAATGTAACATAAACATGAAAACAATGTTTCTCCCAAATGTGCATGTTTACATATCACAAAGTCATAGTTTTTTCTATGATAAAGGTGACAGAATGGAGGGTGAGAGAGAAGAACAGAGATCTGGACTGATTTTCTTAACAGAGACTTTCTCTTGAGACGTTGCACAATACTCAGATCCAGCTCATTTTGTCATGAGATCTTCACCCCCCAAAAAATGGGAACATCAGTGACTGCCGTCCAATGTCTATGTGTGGCCCTGCACTGAAAAACAATAATGATTTATCCAGAAAAATCTGCTTGGGACTTTTAAGTTTTCCCTAGATAGCAGTCAGACAGAGGCTGTCCGCTGAGTTTGTACCAAGGCAAACCACATAGATTGTTTACTAAAATGGCCATTATTGGTCAAATCAGGGGACAATTCAATGGAGCCTATGGCAGTCATAGTGTTCATGTATAAATGTCACGTAAATACTATTACCAAGAACTAGTTCATTGTAGATAATGGGCAGCATGCAGCACTGATTACTGGTAACTCGATGCACCACACATTGACTGCCTTGGGCCAAATAACTATGTAATAAGTGAGAAAAGCTCCAGGGGGGAGTGTGAGATTATACTTCTCCTTAATTTGAGAACAGAATGTACACTCACCATATACACATTATGTCTGTATGACTGACACACATTTCCTCTCAGTCACGATACAAAATAAATCAGGGTCGCTTCTTAACCCCTTAAACCTCAATGCCTGAACCAAGATTTGCAATTTTGATATGTGTTAGTAAAACTGTACATATCTTTGCAACTGTTTTGTGTATCCAGCAGAAATTCTCCTACTCCTGAACTATGCATGGTGATACCACATAAATTCTTGATCAAGTGATTGTCATAACAGCTGAACACTTCCTGATACACAACATCTCCGCATATGAGTGACAGCACAGGATAAAGCCTCGTACACACGATGAGAATATCGGATGAATGAGAAACCAATAGGTTACTAAAGTCCTTGTTAGATAGAATACAACTTTAGAAGTGATGTAATGTATTCTTTCTTTTCCGAGCATGCACAGATTTTTTTCTTACAAATACTATACTAATTACACAAAAATCATTTGTTCTGTTATCTTACAGGAAACATTTTCCAGCTTGTCCCTTCAGATATGTTCACATGAACTGTCATGATCAGCTTTCAAAAGCTCAAACTAATAGATTTTTGGATGATCGTTCCAAATGCGTTCCGAACCCCCCCCCCCCCTTATACTGACCTGAACCATATCTCGATCCTGTGATGTTGCACGTGTGCCTCGGCTGTCCGGGACTCTCCCTCCTGATTGGCTGAGACACATTGGTGACCGCTGCTGTCAAACAAAGTCAGTGAGCCAATGAGACGAGAGAAGGAACGGGGCCAAGCCACGGCTCTTTGTCTGAATGGACAAACAGAGCAGTGGCTCGGCTCAGGTGCCTCCATAGCAAGCTGCTTGCTGTGGGGGGCCTCGGCAGGAGGGAGGGGCCAGGTGCACCAGCAAGAGACCCGAGAGAGAAGAGAAGGATCTGGGCTGTTCTGTGCAAAACCACTGCAACAGAGCAGATAAGTATACACATTTGTTAATTTTAAACAAAAAAACAAGACTTTAAAGTTGTTCTAAAACCTTGAGGTTTTTCACCTTAATGCATTACATGCATTAAGGTGAAAAACCTTCTGTGCTGCAGCTCCCCCCCCCCCCCCCCCCTGCCGCCGTTTTCTTACCTGAGCCCAATCTGATTCAGTGATGTGCACAAGCATAGCGGCTCCATCCGCCATCTCTCTCCTCATTGGACAGATTGATATGAGTCATTGGCTCCCGTTGCTGTCAATCAAGTACTGTGACACGGGAGCGGGGTGCGTGCCCGAGTCCCGCTGTCTGTGTCAATGGATGCAGCAGCAAGACTCAGAAGCGAGCCCACACTGGTGCCTCCAGGGAAAGTGGCTTTCCGTGGGTCCACCCAATGAAGATGAGGGGCTTGGATCGCTGGCGGGGGACCCCAGAAGAAGAGGGGGTTTGGGGCTGCTCTGTGCAAATCGATTGCACAGATAAGGTAAGTATAGGCATGTTTGTTATTTTTATAAAAAAAAAATGAAAGTTCACAACCAATTTAATATCACTTTAAGGCTCACTCCATGCTGCTCCATGTACGTATGTATGCATATGGTCAATGGAAAGGGGGTCAACTGACACCTAACAAACATACAAATGGCTTGCTCAATACAGCACATTTTTGAGCATAAATAATTTCCAGGTAATAAACACATACTGGTGATGCTTCCATTGGTGCAAGGAGGTAGCAAGACAAGTATTCTTGAATCAGGGTGAGAACCATGCCTTGTACGTTGCCACAACTTAATATTCCCATTTCACATGTTCCTGGGAAAAGCCTGGCATATACGGGCGCTAAACAACAGCCATCTGGTTAGAATAGCATAATGTGAACAATTGGCACCAGCACACTAGAGACACTTTAAATATCTTACAAAGGTTTACATGTTAAAGCCACATGGGAGCCCTTTATCAGGCATGTGATGATAAGCAGGTCACAATAAACAAACTCAGGGGAACACAAACAACAAAATGAATTAAAGGGTTTATTTACTAAAGGCAAATCCACTTTGCACTGCAAGTGCACTTGGAAGTACAGTCGCTGTAGATCTGAGGGGGACATGCAAGGAAAATAATAAACATGATTGGATGATAGAAATCAGCAGAGCTTTCCCTCATTTTGATCTTCCCCTCAGATCTACAGCGACTGCACTTCCAAGTGCACTTGCAGTGCAAAGTTGATTTGCCATTAGTAAATAACCCCCTAAGTGTAAAAATACAGGGGTTGATTTACTAAAGACAAATAGACTGTGCACTTTGCAAGTGCAGTTGCTCCAGAGCTTAGTAAATAAGAAGAAGCTCAGCCAACTTCCATCATCCAATCATGTAAAAGCAAAAATGCTTTTTTTTTTCTCCTTGCACGTGATTGGGTATTCTTTGCAAAAGTGAGGATTTACCTCATTTACCAAGCTTTGCCATGACTGCACTTGCAAAGTGCACAGTCTATTTGCCTTTAGTAAATCAACCCCATAGTGTCTCACTGGGATTTTAAGGCTGAACTCCAGGAAAGTAAAAATCCTCCTATGCAGTAGGGCTGCCCCTGCATTGCAAATGAATAAATACTTGTTTACGACTAGGGCACCAGAAAAAGCAGTTTTACTTACCTGATCCTCTCTCCCGCAGGCTCCCTTCACACAGCCTCCTCTCCTCTATGCTCTGTGCTGTTGCCACTCCTCTGATGTCATCAAGTACAATGTAGTGAATGAGCAATGAACGTCAGGACTCAAAGGAACAGTCCACTGCCATGGGAACGTAGGGGGAGTAGAGGAGAGTCCTGGCTGCTGTGGGGGGGGGGGGGGGGGGATCAGGTAAATAAAACTGCATTTTGCAGCCCCCTAGACCTAGATGAACACTTAACCCTTGCAACGCAGGGGCAGCCCCACTGAAGAGGAGGATTTTTACTTTTCCTGGAGATGGGCGTTAAAGATGTCTGCCAAAAGAGTTCTGCACAGCCTTGTAATGTTGTACTGACACTGTGATGTAATCAATTAACATCTGCAATTTGCATTATATGTAAAGAATCTAATGTGTGCTGATGACATATGTTTACGTCTATGGGTTGCCACCAGGCATTATGCGCTAATTTAAACCACTGTCGTGCTTTCCATTACGGTAAACCTGTGCAGGCAGCTAAAGCATGATGGATAGGCCTATCTATGGGAGCTCACAACATGTCATGGCCAAACTTACAGGAACAAGCAGAATAAAGCATACAAGCCTAGACATGGGTATGTATTGCCCCAGGTAGCCAGCCTGACTACACATACTCCTCAGTAATAAGCGTCTCTTAACTGATAATCCATACATCAAATACATCCTAGTAACATGCATTGACCTTGAACTGACACTCGCCTTTCTCTCATCATATTTCTAATACTCCTGTGCTGTTATTCTGGGAAAACATAAGAAAGATTTCGCTTCTGCGCTGCTTAATTATTCATTAACAGCGTCCCATGTAAAGTGTTTGCTATCTCCTGATATTTATCTGCAAAGTCACAGAGAGAAAGCTGCCGTCAGACATTTTACTTGTCATCTGACCTCAACTCTGTACTTTTACAAAAAGCGTATTTATAGCGAAGATGGTATTCTGAATCACGTCAGTTGTGTTCTATATGATCAGGTGAGATCCAAGACAGAAAATACACCCTACTGATTCCTGAGCAGATTGATGGGATGGGGCACATGGTTGTGTTTACAGGAGCCCAATGTTTTGTCATTCTTCTGATTACATGGTATCTTGTGATTCTAACAACATGCAATGATTTATTTTATAAATAGAACACAAAGCTGGGATCAAAAAAGAAGAGAGGATTAGAAGAAAAAAAAAGTTTGCAAAGTTTGTTGTAGATCATTGATGAGTGACAACATGTGAATGATATGCAGAATAAAAGGTCCCTGTGGTCAGTATGTAGGAGGGGGTGAGGGTGAGGATGGGTACAGGCACTAGGCCTGTTGGCATGAAGGTGATCAGGTAACCTGGAAGCAGTGCCTGCCTATACATGACAGGTGGGTGCTGAGAGGAGTAGACTTCTATCTACTAGCTCCCCAGCCAGACTGAGCCTCCCCATCCTCCTCCTCCTCATGTACCCCCTTCATATGGCACACACCTGGCACTCCTCACCTTTCTCACCATCCTGCCGCTTGGCCTCCGGCTTCTTCTTCTTCCGCCCGCGCAGCCAGCTCAGTGCCCGGCGTAAAGTGCCGCTCTTGTGCTTCTTCTTCTTGGGCTCCAGAGCCTGGCCCGAGTCTGGCCCGGTGGGCACAGGGTCAGAGTCCGGGGGGAGGGCGATGTGGGCAGACATGGCTCACTGGGCGGGGGGCATGCTGCCACTTGCCAGGCTACACAATGCGGGCGGCGCCCGACCCTCCACGTGTCATAGCCGTATTGTAAGCGCTGTGTTCTCCGGTGCCCCCCAGTTGTCCCTGCCGGGCTCCTCTCTCCGGGAATCTCCCCGCCGTGTCTCTCCGGACTCCTCCTCCCACCCGCTTCCGCATTCCAGCCCCGGGAGGGCGGGGCCCGGCACACCTGGGACACCGGGGACACCAGGATGGGACGGGAGGGACACCACCTGACACCGGGACAAGTCACACTGGGAGACATTTCCCTCTCACAGCTGGGGATCACACACCCAATATTCCTCACAACCTTCCCTTTTAGATTGTAAGCTCTTGGAACTGGACTGTTTCCATTATTTGATAAACTGTTGGCACTCTACAAATTTTATATATATATATATATATATATATATATATATATACACACACACACACACACATATATATATATATATATATATATATATATATATATATATACACACACACATATATATATATATATATATATATATATATATATATATATATATAACCACACACACAACATATTATTATATAGGATTTATATATATATATATATATATATATATATATATATATATATACTGTATATAAATAGATAGATACAGTATATACAGCGCAGCGTGCTCTGATTTCCCAATGACCTCTATCACAAATATCCTTGCCTTGGCACGCTGCTGATTGGGGCAGTGAAGGGTTAAAGGGAGATGGGCACGCTGCTGATTGGGGCAGTGAAGGGTTAAAGGGAGATGGGCACGCTGCTGATAAGGGCAGGGAAGGGTTAAAGGGAGATGGGCACACTGCTGATTGGGGCAGTGAAGGGTTAAAAGGAGATGGGCAAGCTGCTGATACGGGCAGGGAAGGGTTAAAGGGAGATGGGCACACTGCTGATTGGGGCGGTGAAGGGTTAAAGAGGGAGAAGGGCATGCTGCTGCGTGGGGCAGTGAAGGGTTAAAGAGAGATGGGCATGCTGCAGAGAAGGGTTAAAGGGAGATGGGCACGATGCTGATTGGTGCTGAGAAGGGTTAAAGGGAGATGGGTATGCTGCTGATAAGGGCAGCGAAGGGTTAAAGGGAGATGGGTATGCTGCTGATAAGGGCAGCGAAGGGTTAAAGGGAGATGGGTATGCTGCTGATAAGGGCAGCGAAGGGTTAAAGGGAGATGGGTATGCTGCTGATAAGGGCAGAGAAGGGTTAAAAGGAGATAGGTATGCTGCTGATAAGGGCAGAGAAGGGTTAAAGGGAGATGGGCGCAGTGCTGAAGTCGGTTAACCCATTGTGTGTGTTGTCCATGCGCCTCCCTCTGTAAACACGATTCCGTTGTCATAACATTGGGCTTGTCCTAAAAACGCTTGCAGCTACATCAGAGGCAGCCAGAAGAATAGAGCTATTGTCAGCAGGAGAGAGGGAGGGTGGTCACCTAAATACACAGCCAGCTCACACAAACACACACTCCATTAGATGGCAGGGTGAAGGTTAGGGGGGCTCTACAAACATTGGGAAAAAGAAGCTGTAAAACACTTGAATCAATTGCACAGAGCGATTAATGATCCACCAGTTGTAGATCAAGTAGTTATAAAACTTCACTAAAAGTAGTTCAGTGCAAACTTTTAGATTGAGTTTCTACAGTGATACATAACTATTACAAAAATGGAAATGGTCAACGTAACTGTATCATTTATTCCCATTTTGAGAGGATAAATAGGGTTCCCTGAAAGTCTGGATATATTGGCAAAAATGTATTTTAAAAAATACAGTAAAGCTGGCCATAGACAGAAGAATCTCGGCTGGTTCAGCAGAGAGCGGCTGAGATTCGAACTATTTATGGGCAGTTTGTTGATTGATTGATCAGTTTGGGTACAGCCAGCATGTCGGATTGTTCATGCGATTATTGCCAGCGGCTAGGGCTGCTGGCAATAGTCATTGTGTGTTCTCCCCACCGAGGCGGCTCCCTGCACCTCCCTCCCCACCACTTGTGTGTACTCTGAATACAAAAATATTGGACAGTCCCTAATGCCTAGTACACAAGATCAGAAAATCTGAGAAAAACACGACTTTTGGAGCGATCATACAATAATCTGATCATTAGTACACAGCTTTCGAGAGACGTGAGACAACAGTTCATGCAAAATTATCCAAGAAAATTGAAAATGAAAGAATACATTACAATACAACACATTACATCACTTCCAAAGTGGTATTCTGTCGTACGAGAATTTTCTTAACTGTAAACCGTAGCCTTTTTTTTTTCTTTTAAACCTGCAAGATAAAAGCATTAATGTGCTAGTATACATATGCTTAACGCTAACAGGGCTTCCATCTTCACCCAGTCTACCCTTCCAGGTTTGCGTGCTCCAGCCATCTGATTGGCTGAGCCGCGATAACGTCACTTCCGCACATCCGCACGGGGGGCGCGGCTGCGGCACAGAGCTCTGAAGGAACGGCACAGGTATAGCGTCCCTTTAGAGCCCATGCGTCGGTGACGTCACTGGCAGCATGAATAACTCTTGAACACTGCAAGTTTAGGACCTAGAGGTAAGCTTTATTATAGGCTTATCTGTAGGTACAAGTTTAAAAAAGACTACCACTTTAAAGTGGCGTTCCACCCAAAAATGGAAGCTTTAAGGGAGGTGACCCGCTGACATGCCCCGTTTGGCATGTCATTTTTTGGGGGGGGGGGACCCGGTACCATCTTTTTAGAGGATTCCAGCTCCCACTTCCAGCGGCACCAGAAGGGAGATCACCTCTCCCCCCTCCCTATCGGCAATCATCTGGGACACGTCACAGGTCCCAGATGATTGCCCGGCCAGTCACAGCATGCGACACGTGTCCCATAGCCAGGAAGTGAGACGAAATCCCTGCAAATTAAGGGAGTTCCTTGGGGACCACCAGATCACCAGACCTAATCCCACCATTGGAAGATTTCCCCTCTATTACTTTCCTGGGGACAACACAAAATTGGAATTATCTTTTAATTCACTTTCAATGATACTGGTAAACAGGACAAATAGAGAGGGTAAATCTCTATTTAGAGCAATAAAAACCTGACAGGCGTTCTAATCCACCTCCACTCTATCCAAAACTAAAAAATAAGTTTTGCCTTTAGTTATACTTTTAGTGCCGGTTCACACTGAGGCGACCTGTCAGGTGACTTAGCTGCCTGACAAGTCGCGCTCAATGCAGTGCAATGGAACCGTTCTAATGGGAGTGACTCAAGTCGCTCCGACATAGAAAAAGGTTCCTGTACTACTTTGGGGCGACTTAGGAGCGGCTTGCATTGACTTCTATGAAAGAAGTCTTTGCAAGCCGCGCTGAGGTTACGCTGTGCGGGGCGGCTTCAGGGTCAGACGACTTTGAAGCCCCCCCCAGTCTGAACCCGCACTAAGTAACCTATTGGTTTTCAAAATGAGACTGGCATGCAAAAAAAAAAAAGCGGAATGGGAGGCGCTTTATAGACGCTATTTAGAGGCTTTTTCTAGTGCTAAAGCGCCTGAAAACCGTCTCAGTGTGAAAGGGGTCTTATATGTCATGTTCAGAGCCGTGCACTCATTCATGCCCGCATGTCAGGTTTTGATGGTTGTGTCTGTGCAGCTGCTGCGTGTGCATCTACTTCTATGGGCTGCCTGTGCACAGCTCTGAGGTGGACGCAAATGCAGCAAAATGCAGCTTTGCATAACCGTGAGCAGAACTATACTCACCTTCTTTACAGTGCTGCAATCTTTAGGAACTCCCCCAACAGCCAATGACACCTTTAGCTGGTCTTCTTTCAGCTACTGATCTTCAGCCGCTTTGATTGGCCAGGCTGAGATGACATCACTCCAGCGCATGCACAGGAGTTTATTCATCTTGGCAGATGCCCAAATTGTACACTGAGCTGCACATGTGCAGGTTAGAAACTTTAATGCAGAAGAAACACAGTGGGGTGAATTTACTAAATGCAAATAGACAAGTGCAGTTGCTCCAGAGCTTAGTAAATGAGATGCTCAACCACACTGCAGAGTGCATGAGCATCATGGGAAATGTAGTTCCAAAACATCTGGGGTGCCAAGGTTCGCCATCACTGCTCTAGGGTGTTAGAAAATAAAACATATAATGATGTTTGGGGGTTCTAAGTAATTTTCTAGCAAAAAAAAAATGTTTTTAACTTGTAAAGACCAAATCTCAGAAAGAGGCTCGGTCCTTAAGTGGTTAAGATAAAAAAAAAACCTTCTATATGCAACAGCCCCCCTCATCCCCCCCAATACTTACCTGAGTCCATCTCTATCCAGCAATGTTGCGCGACAGCCTCGGCAGTCCGGGACTCTCCCTCCTCATTGGCTGTTAATCAAAATAAGTGAGCCAATGAGGAAAGAGAGGGGAGAGGCTGGGACGCGGCTCCCTGTCTGAATGGACACACAGAGCAGCAGCTCAGTTCGGGTGCCCCCATAGCAAGCTGCTTGCTATGAAGGCACTCCATGTGCATGAGCGCAGCGGCTCCATCCGCTGTCTCTCTCCTTATTGGACAGATTGATATGAGCCATTGTCTCCCACCGCTGTCAATCAAATCCTGTGACACAGGAGCGGGGTGCATGGCCGAGTCCTGCACGGTGTCTGTCCCTGGGTTCACCCAAGGAAGAGGAGGGGCTTGGAGCGCTGGCGGGGGACCCCAGAAAAAGAGGATCTGGACTGCTCTGTGCAATACCATTCCACAGAGCAGGTAAGTATAACATGTTTGTTATTTTTAAACATAAAAAAACAAGCCTTTAGTATCCTTTTAACATAGGGTTGCCACCTGTTCGGGATTCACTGACAGTCCGGGTTTTGAATCATGGTTTCAGGCAGACTGAAACCCGGACACATTATTCAGACTGGGCTGTGGCTCCCCGAGTAAGCAAGATAATCACACACGAATCTGTTGCTGTCTGGGAGCTGCCTGGGCGCAGGTTCGGCATCAATGGGGGGGCAGGGTGATTATATCAGCAAGAGTCCTTTGGCTACACCCACTGTTCGCTACGGCACGATTTGCACACCGCATTACTTACCTCCTTGGGGCACCCAAAGGTGCCCCAGACTGCTAAAGTGCTCGGGTTTGGCTTGACGAAAAGGTGGCAACCCTAATTTCACATCATGCAGATCTCTGAGCATAATGCTTTATCAATCTGTGCATTTTCCATCCAAGCTTTTGTAAATTTGATTAGTGATGATCTTCACTTCACTGCAATCTTCAGATTAGGTCTAATATGCCCTCCTCAGTCTTCTATAAATAGTTGGAGAATCTGTAAGGATTGAAAATGCATTTACTAATATGTTATTTATTTATCTATATTTTGGTAAGGAATTTGCCATTTAAAAAAAAAAAAAAAAAATCAGTCGGTTATGTTTGATCTCCAAGCTAAGCTGATTTTTGTGACTTTCAGAAAGCTCGGAGTTGGAATGTTTCACTAAAGAGGGGGACTCACAGGGGGCAGCTGCCACACTGCTGTGTTACAGACGAGAGCTGGCACACAGAGATTCCTTCGTGGCATACAAGAGTGCACAGTCACTCAGAGTAAGTCGTTGTAATTGACATGACATGACCATCCCATATAAACAATCACTCTTTCCCTCAGAGGCCTGTTTCTGTAAACATGAAAAAGCAAGATTAATATGGACTATGCATCTTTTACTCCCCCCCCCCCCAGACCATATGGATCCATCCCTCCAGCGCTGCTCTATAATTAGACAATTTTGCATATTTCATGGTTATTGTCATACATTCAGCGCACGTTTATTGGCAATGGTGAGAGAATGACATCTTATAAAAAGAGAAAAAAAAATAAGCAAAAGTTTACGGAAGACGATAATGTCCAGTGATGAGAACATTCCTGCAGAATTCAAGGGTCACACCACTAGATTTAGCAGCCAGGGAATGCCTAAAATCTGTATTTGGAGACAGTAGAGAATGGTGTATAATGCTGTCATCTTATTTATTCTTTTGCTGTCCTGTTGCTGAAATCTCTCTTTGCCTGAAGACCCAACAGGAAATAAGGAAATGTCTACAAAGGAAGGGGAATTCCACTATTACACAGCTGTCACTGGAACAGGTGTCCTTTTGACCGATATCACCTTACCTCCTGTTCTGGTGACAGTGACTTAAGCTGGCATACAGTGCCTTGAAAATGTATTCTTACCCCTTGAAATTTTTCACGTTTTGTCATGTTACAACCAAAAACAAAAATGTATTTTTTGCGAATTTGAGACCAACACAAAGGGGCACATAATTGTGAAGTGGAAAGAAAATTATAAATGAGTTTCAACATTTTTTACAAATAAATATCTGAAACATTTTGCGTGCATTTGTATTTAGTCTCCTTTATTCTGATACCCCTAACTAAAATCTAGTGGAACCAATTGCCTTCAGAAGTCTCCTTATTAGTAAATAGAGTCCATCTGTGTGTAATTTAATCTCAGTATAAATACAGCTGTTCTGTGAAGCCCTCAGAGGTTTGTTAGAGAACCTTAGTGAACAAACGGCATCATGAAAGCCAAGGAACACACCAGACAGGTCAGGGATGTGAAGTTGTGGAGACGTTTAAAGCAGGGTTAGGTTATAAAAAAAATATTCCAAGCTTTGAACATCTCACAAAGCACTGTTCAATCCATCTTTTCTGAAAATGGAAAGAGTATGGCACAACTGCAAACCTACCAAGACATGGCCGTCCACCTAAATTGACAGGCCAGGCAAGGAGAACATTAATCCGAGAAGCAGCCCAGAGGCCCATGGTAACTCTAGAGGAGCTGCAGAGATCCACAGCTCAGGTGGGAGAATCTGTCCACAGGACAACTATTAGTCGTGCTCTCCTCAAATCTGGCCTTTATGGAAGAGTGGCAAGAAGAAAGCCATTGTTGAAAGAAAGCTATAAGAAGCTCCGTTTGCAGTTTGCGAGAAGCCATGTGGGGGATGCAGCAAACATGTGGAAGAAGGTGCTGGCAGAAAACTAACACTGCACATCACCCTGAACACACCATCCCCATCGTGAAATATATTGGTGGCAGCATCATGTTGTGGGGATGCTTTTCTTCAGCAGGGACAGGGAAGCTGGTCAGAGTTGACGGGAAGATGGAAGGAGCCAAATACAGGGCAATCCTGGAAGAAAACGTATTAGAGTCTGCAAAAGACTTGAGACTGGGGCTGGAGGTTCATCTTCCAGCAGGACAACAACCTTAAACATACAGCCAGAGCTACAATGGAATAGTTTGGATCAAAGCATTATTATGTGTTAGAATGGGCCAGTCAAAGTCTAGACCTGAATCCAAATGAGAGTCTGTGGTAAGACTTGAAAATTGCTCACAGACGCTCTCCATCCAATCTGACAGAGCTTGAGCTATTTTGCAAAGAAAAATGGGCAAAACTGTCGCTCTCTAGATGTGGAAAGTTGGTAGAGACATCCCCAAAAAGACTTGCAGCTGTAATTGCAGTGAAAGGTGGTTCTACAAAGTATTGACTCAGGGTGGCTAAATACAAATGCACGCCACACTTTTCACATTTGTTTGTAAAAAAATATTGAAAACCATTTATCATTTTCCTTCCACTTCACAATTATGTGCCACTTTGTGTTGGTCTATCACATAAAATCACAATAAAATACATTCACGTTTTTGGTTGTATCATGACAAAATGTGGAAAATTTCCAGGGGTATGAATACTTTTTCAAGGCACTGTATACTATTAGTTTTATTTAATTCGGCCACTGGACTGAACAAAAAAAGAAACTGAAACAGATTCCTCCATGCACACAGACGAGTTAGGCGGAGGAATCCCCATACCAAGACTTTGTATTCTGGCAGTGGCTGTCAATGAATCACTTTGACAGAAGTCAATTAAACAATCGTCCCTGCATACTTTTCAAACTGCATACTCATTCACTTTACATGGGCTGACCTCACAGGGTGAGTACCCATGTGAATGAGCCCTTAAAGGGGTTATAAAGTCTCATTTTTGCTTTTTAAATAACAAATGTTTCATACTTACCTCCACTCTGTGCAAGGGTTTTGCACAGAGTGGACCCGATCCTCCTCTTCTGGGGTCCCTCTGCGCCGCTACTGGCTCCTCCTCTTCTCCAGTGCCCCGACAGAGAAGCGTTTTCCCTGGGGGCACTCGTTTGGGCGCGCTGCCGTGTTCTGATGCTGCGTCCATTGGCACAGACAGCAGGACCCAGCCCCGCCCCGCCCCCCACGTCATTGGATTTGATTGACAGCAGCGGGAGCCAATGACTCCTTCTGCTATCAATCTATCCATTGAGAACCTGAGAATCTATCCAATCTATCCATAGATTACGTGCCCTTGCTTCAGTTAGACTGTGCCGTTACCGGCAGCTCCCGTGCACATGCACGGTATAGGAAATATCCCCTGTATCAGCATGTGCCGACATCATCAGCACATGCGCACTGAAGCAATGGCTCGTTCGTGCCGTTGGTTCAGCTAGTATGGCATTACTGGGGGCTCCCGCGCGCATGATTCACAGTTGTTCAGGTTGTAGTTTGCATATTGCAGGTGCAGTTTGCATTTTTCAATACACATCTTTAAACCATTGAAGTCTACGGAACCATAAACTAGAAAAAAAAACCCTGGACCTTTCCAGAAAATGTACAGATGTGAACTACATTCATAAGAAACCATGTTAAATGGACTGTAGTGTGTTTCTGCAAAACTGAAAATGCACTAAAAAATGCATAGAATGTGAACCAGCTTTCATGATACTAGTATCGGTGCCAATACCAAGTATTTAACCAAGTACTTGTACTGGGGCAAATGCTTTCAATGCTTCACGGTATCTTTTACATACAGAGTCTCCCGGAAGTCAGTGGGCGGAGTGGGTGGAGAAGGCGGAGCGGAGCTCGAGTCCTGGCACAGTGAGAGTGAGTCCTTGCAGCGGAAGGTAAGCTTATGGGGCAGGGGTGTAGGTTACAGCTGCATGTGCCGCCCATTAGAATCGGTGACCCGGGCCGTCTGAATCGTTAACGGAAGTGACGGCTGAGTCTCTGTCAGAGACTGTACACCGCGACGCTCATCTTGGCACACCCTGCACTCGGCCTCAGTAAGCCTGCAGTCACAAGGGGGCAGGGGACATCTTGTTACACCCAGCCCATATAGTTCACTAACTATATGGGCTGGGTGTAACAAGATATCTGCTGCTGCATTCTGACTAGGCTTACTGAGGTCGAGTGCAGGGCGTATCAAGATGGGCTCTTGTATACTCTACTCTTTATCGATTTAATTTTATCATGCCAGGCTGCCAGCAATTATCAGTGCTGCATTTCAGCGCCAATGCCTACCAATCAGTTTGACCTATCATTACCCATAAGTGCCACCCATTAGTGCTCATAGGTGCCACCTATCAGTGCTGCAAATCAGTGCCCATCAGTCAGTGCCACCTATCAGTGCCAGCCATCAGTTTCGCATATCAGTGCCCATCAGTAGGTGACACATATCAGTGCCCATAAGTGCCACCCATCATTGCTGCAAATCAGTGGCCATCAGTCAGTGCCACCTGTCAGTGCTGCAAATCAGTGCCCATCAGTCAGTGCCACCTATCAGTGCTGTAAATCAGTGCCCTTCAGTCTTCATAATTATAAAAAAGATATCGTTAGTCTGTATTGTGCTTTGAAAGCCGTCACTTGACATAAAAAAAAAGTACCGGTAATCGGTATACTTGAGTACGGCGAGTACTTGAAAAAAAAAGTATCGGTACTTGTACTTGGTCTTAAAAAAGTGGTATCTGTGCAACCCTACATCCAATGATTGTGACATTCCAGACAAACAAATCCTGATAATTATCAGTATAGTTAACAGTTGTTAACATGGGGTAATCTGTATCAGATATAGCTTGCCAGATCAGGTTTTAAGGATGGAGGATCTGTTTCTAAATAAAAAAAAAAATAGTTTCACTAACTTAGACAATGCTAGGAAATGTTTTGTTTCACATACCAGTCTGACAACATGCCCTTGAACCTGTGATAAATGGAACATACCATCATGTTTAACTGTGATGCATTTCGATATGGCATTTGGAGATTTCATAATTTGCCACGTTACGAATGTTAATTCTCCACTACGAACGCTAGTTTACAACACCGACCACTTCCAGCTCATCCTTGCTTCCGAGCATGCGTGTTTGTACTTTGGACTTTTGTCCGACAGACTTGTGTACACACGCTCGGAAAATCCGACAACAGACATTTGTCCATGGAAAATTTTAAAGTCTGACATCCAACATTTGTCTGTGGAAAATCCAGCAACAATTGTCCGATGGAGCGTACAAACGGTCAGATTTTCCACCAACAACAGCCTGTCATCACACATTTCCCGTCGGAAAATCTGATCATGTGTACGCAGCTTAAACCAGGATTAATTGACCTAGAATCACTCTGGCATGCGTGGCGGTTTGTAGCGCAATACATTTTCATGTGTAGGCACCCCTGATGCATGCATTTATGTTCTTATGTTTATGCTTAGGTCTACCGATGGGTGTGAAGAGCCCTGAAAGCATAGTGGGGGCATGCGCGGGTTGCGGCTGTTATCGGGGTTGTGCATAGCCTCTTGATCTATTCCATCCGACAGCTGGCAGTTGACTTGTCAGACATACAGGCAGATGCCAGGAGTGTGTGTAAAACCCCCTGCTGCTACCAACATAGTTTCTGCATTGGTGGATTAAAAGGGTTGAAGAAGACTTCTAGCAGGCAGGTAAATTCACTTTTTGCATGTTTCTTCCACAATAAATAGCATGCCTGCTCACATTTTTTTTGTTTATTCAGACTTTAGTTTCACTTGAAGTTTTCTGAATGGAATCCAATACACAGTAAAAATCTGCATTAAAAAAACTAGTATCAGTATCAGTGCCAATACCAAGTATTTAACCAAGTACTTGTACTCGGGCAAATGCTCCCAATGCTTCACCCGATACCTTTTTACATACAGAGTCTCCCGGAAGTCAGTGGGCGGAGAAGGCGGAGCGGAGCTCGAGTCCTGGCACAGTGAGAGTGAATCCTTGCAGCGCAAGGAGCTTATGGGACAAGGGCGTGGGTCGCCGCCGCATGTGCCGCCCATCAGAATCGACGACCCGTACCGTCAGAATCATTAACAGAAGTGACGGCCCGAGTCTCCATCAGAGACTGTACACCACGAAGCTCATCTTGGCACACCCTGCACTTGGCCTCAGTAAGCCTGCAGTCACAAGGCGGCAGCGGACATCTTGTTACCCCCAGCCCATATTGTTCACTAACTATATGGGCTGGGTGTAACAAGATGTCCGCTGCTGCATTCTGACTAGGCTTACTGAGGTTGAGTGCAGGGTGTATCAAAATGGGCTCTTGTATACTCTACTCTTTATCGATTTAATTTTATCATGCCAGGCTGCCAGCAATTATCAGTGCTGAATTTCAGCGCCAATGCCTACCAATCAGTTTGACCTATCATTGCCCATAAGTGTCACCTATTAGTGCCCATAAGTGCCACCTATCAGTGCTGCAAATCGGTGCCCATCAGTCAGTGCCACCTATCAGTGCCAGCCATCAGTGTTGCATATCAGTGCCCATCAGTAAGTGACACATATCAGTGCCTATAAGTGCCACCCATCATTGCCGCAAATCAGTGGCCATCAGTCAGTGCCACCTGTCAGTGCTGCAAATCAGTGCCCATCAGTCAGTGCCACCTATCAGTGCTGCAAATCAGTGCCCTTCAGTCTTCATAATTATAAAAAAGATATTGTTAGTCTGTATTGTGCTTTGAAAAAAATCACTTGACATTAAAAAAAAGTATCGGTATCGGCGAGTACTTGAAAAAAAGTATCGGTACTTGTACTTGGTCTTAAAAAAGTGGTATCGGTGCAACCCAACATCCAATGATTGTGACATTCCAGACAAACAAATCCTGATAATTATCAGTATAGTTAACAGTTGTTAACATGGGGTAATCTGTATCAGATATAGCTTGCCAGATCCATCCAGGTTTCAAGGATGGAGGATCTGTTTCTAAATAAAAAAAAAAATTGTTTCACTAACTTAGACAATGCTAGGAAATGTTTTGGTTCACATACCAGTCTGACAACATGCCCTTGAACCTATGATAAATGGAACATACCATCATGTTTAACTGTGTTGCAATATTTATTTAGTTATGTTCTCCTATGTTGAACACAAAGTGGAACTAAGGTATAGAGGAGAAGAAAAGACAGTTATGTAAGCTTGTCAGGGCCGTCTTTAATATTGATTGGACCCTGGGCAAATATTTCCTTGGGCCCCTCCTTCCAAGCAATTTCTCTCTCCACCTCCTCTGAGACATACTATAAATAGCAGCTAGACTCAAAATCAGTTTACTGAACCAGATCAGACAGCGATTGTGATTGGTTGCCAGAGGTTACAGTGTATCATTACCATTCACTGACTGGCTGCTAGAGGTTACAGCACACATTATGGCTCACGTATTTTTTGCTAGAGGTTACAGTGCATGACTTCTGCTTGTTGATTGGTTGCTAGAGATTACTGTACATCAGTACTTCTCACTCATTGGTTTCTAGAGGTTACTGGACATCCCTACCACTCAATGATTGGTTGCAAGTGGTTAGTGCACATCACTACTGCTCATTGATTGGTTGCTAAAGGTTACAGCACATCATCTCCTCACTGCCTGCACACCATGGACTGGGGAGGTGAGGGACCCATCAATAGACAGAAAACTCCTAGGGATCCTAGGACTCCTGGGATCAGTGGCAATGCTTGGGGGTTGATGGCATCAGTGGCAGTGGTGGGGGCAGTACACTGTGTCAAATTCAAGTAGAGCAAAGCAGGAAATCTTTGGCAGGTATATAGTAGTGGATTCTACACTGACCACCAATGTAATGGGAAATTTGCAATGACCACCAATGTGAGGGGGGATTTACACTGACCACCATGTAATAGGGGAATTTACGTCACCCATCAAAATAAAGAGAGATTTCTACACTGACACCAATGTAATAGGAGCATTTACACCAACCATTAGTGTAACCACTAACGTCTTTTGACAGCTCTTTGGTCTTGCCCATGATGGTGAGGTTTATATGGAAAAGAAAGAGATTCTGTGGACAGGTGTCTTTTATACACATAACGCTTTGTCGTTAGGAGCACCTTAAATTAAGAGGACTAATCTGTGTACCACATGAGCACATACTGTAGCCAGTCTGTGGGAGCCAGAATTATTGCTGGTTGGTAGGGGACCAAATACTTATTTCACTCACTGAACTGTAACTCAACATTTGTATCATGTGTTTTTTCTGGATTTTTGGTTGATATTCTGGCTCTGTTATTTAAAATACACCAATGATAACAAGTATAGACCCTTCATTTCTTTTGTAAGTGGGCAAACTTACAAAAGCTGCATGGGATCAAATAATTATTTTCCCCAGTGTAAGTAGTTAGTGTACGGCCCCATTCACACTTATGAAAGGCGGCCGTTTAGGGGTTACCCACAGGGGACTCAACAAAGTTACCTGTAATTAGCTGCGCGCAGGATGCCCATTGAAAGAAATGGAGCCTGTTAGCTTCCGCAGCTATTTGCAGCTATTTGCAGCCATTCACATGTAATTGCTTTTGCAGCGATTACCTGCTGATGATCAGCCCTAGACGCAGACTGTTACAGCACTACAGCTCTGTACATGGCATGGTACAGTATATGCCAATGGTGTGACAATTCAAATATTGCTTGCAAGTACAACAGTTAAACAATACAGGTGCTTTTCAGTCAAGGAAATTATCATGTTGTGCAAAGAGATTTTTCGACATGTTTGAAAATGCCATCGTTATTTGATTATTCGATTTTCTGTGGATAAAAGGTAATCAAGCATTTACCAGAGATATGTAATTTCCTGCTTGTGTGATTGGCTTACCGATTTTCACAGAAGTCTGCACTAGGATACAAGTCAGATTTTAGGCATCCCCTGCAACAAAAATATAACGTACATACAGTAGAACTAAAGTGGAGTTACTCTTTAAAGAGGAAAGTAGACTACTGCACTGACTTTTCTGGGGCTGAACCTTTTTGTCACACATCGAGCAACCAATAAAGTCTTTCTAGAGTGAGGATTAAAACCACCAGTTTTTTTTTTTCATCTGTGTCCCCATTTAGGAAATTTCCCTTCACTTCCTGTATCACATATTCAATGGGGGAATATCTTTTCAATGTAAGTAAAGTTCTCTTAGACCGTTGTCACAGGAACAAGAAGGAGTCAGTCCCCTTTATTCCTGTTCTGGTGGCAACACAACATTTTTGATTTACCCTCAATTTAATTCCCAGTGACATTGGTGATCAGCACAATTAGAGAGTATATCTCCCTAACGGGGGCACAGGCAGCAATAAGAACCTTGACAGTGGTTCTAACGCCTCACCAAATGTGAATGAAAGGGTTTGGCTTTATTTATACTTTAATGCCAGAGATTATATCCCTCTGACAGTTTTTTTTTTCAATCTCATGATTTTCCTGGCACAGAGACACACATACATATCTATTTAATTGTAGAAATGTTGCATGGGGGCTTGCATGTTTTATATAATATAGCAAATAAATAAAATAAGTAAACTCCTGTCCATTTGGGACCAAGGTTTTCAGTGTTGGAAATCCTTAGCCCACACATCTCTGCACATGACCCTTCTGTCTATTTTTGGTGGGACTTTGGATTTCAAATTCCGTCCATGCACGCCCTTGTGCAGTTCTTTGGGTGTCCTATTGCAATGCTATGGGCCCCTTTCACAACTGACAGGTAAGAAACAATGTGAAGATCACCATCTGAAAGCGTCACAATAATAATTTTTATTTATTTTATTTTTTTTTAATAATTTTTTTGTCAAGCTTTTTTCTTTTTTTTTTTACATATTTTATACTGGTGGCATTCGCTCCTGAAGAAGTGAAGATACATTCACGAAATGCATACAGATATAGGATGCACTCTTTTTCAGTAATTTGATTATATGAGAATATCTGTATGGACTAATATAACTCATACAATATGTACCTTAGGATGATGTATGCTGGATATAATAAGCTAGCTTGTTATTTTAATTTATGAGATTTTCATGTATTGTTCAATAAACTGACATTTTACATAAATTCTACTTGCATGTTATGCCTCATTTAAAGCCCCATGAGCAATTTATTTGGTTTGTGTACCTATATAATATAGCAAGGCACAAGCAACAACAGGAAAAGGCATTACACGCGGGGGCCTTTGTTCACATCACAAGTTTTTGTAAAGCTAAATTTTGTTTTCAAAATTTGAATAGCGTGAGGAGGTGTTAAAACCCTATCGGGTATTTTTTTAAAGAAATTAAACCACCCTGGGAAATACCCAGATTGTGTCACCCCTTAAGTTTGAAACAAAAATGAAAAGGGGGGTAACTTTTCATTTTTGTATCGGGTATTTATGGCTTTCTGTGTCGCCGCTGAGGAGATTCACTCTTCTCATTGGGCCCGGTGGCTATTGTCACCACTCCATTAACCGATATGAAATGCAAAAGTTTAGAGTTGTCACAGGAAAGAAGGTAAGGGGATATCTTCCAATGAGGTCACCTGTTCAGGTTACAAGTATCTGAGAGGGGATTTGCCCTCTCTTTGAAGATATTTCCTCTTCCTGCTGTTTCTCTGGGACAGGAAGTGAAGGTAAAGCTTTCCAATGTGACAAAGACAGCAAAAAAAAATGGACAAGGGGCTTAATGCACTATTCCAGGCATTCTCAACCAGGGTTCCGCTGGAGGTTGCTAGGAATTCCTTGTGCTGTAGTTGATTGACCTCTTATTTGATGGTGCCGGCATAGTTCCAGGTCCAAAACCACTTGGTAAAACCAGGACTCCACTGACAAAACACCAATGTAAGTACGACTTTTCCCACCAATTAATTTGTTTTCGAAAGAGTTTCTCAAAACCTGAAACTATGTTAAGGGTTCCTAGGGCAAAAAGTTTGAGAAAGGGTACTCTATCCCAAATTAAAAAACTAGATGGTCGTGACTGTTTCTCAAGACAAAGAAGACCTAGCCCCTAGTTCAGCCTTGGAGTTGCCCCAAACAACTTATAAGAATCACTATTAAAGTGATATTAAAGGCAGTTTTTTTTTTGTTTTTTTTTAACGTCTTATACTTACCTGTTCTGTGCAGTGGTTTTGCACAGAGCAACCCTGATCCTCTTCTTCTTGGGTCCCCTGCTGGCGCTCCAGGCCCCTCTGTCCTTCTAAATGCCCCCATAGCAAGTAGCTTTCTATGGGGGCACCCAAGCAGGCTTACTCCTGAGCCACCTCTATGTGTCCATTTATACACGGAGTGCGGCTCGGCCCTGTCCCCGCTCACTCCTCATAGGCTCACTGGTTGTAATTGATAGTAGCAGGAACCAATGGATCCTGCTGCTGTCTCAGCCAATGGAGAGGGAGAGACCTGGGAGAGCAGAGACTCCCATGCACTGTGCTGGAGGAAGATTGGGCTCAGGCAAGTATAAGGGGGGGGAGGCTGCTGCACACAGAAGGTTTTTTGACCTTCATGCATGAAGGTAAAAAACATTTAGCCTATACAACCACTTTAAATATCTTTGAGGCATTTTATAGTTTGTAACTTCAGCCAACTGGTTAAAGCCATACATAATATGTAGCGTGATACTGAAAACAACAGTACTAATGTGCACTAACCCATACAACCAATAAGCATGTTAGTTTTCATCAGTCAATATGATCAATATAATGGAATATGATTGCTTATTGGTTGCTGTGGCTTAGTGTACTCTGTACTCTACTCATCCTATTAAATAAACCCATTAATGGCTGTTCCTGATGGATCACTTAGTCTATTCCAATTAGCAGTTGATGATAGATCACATGGCCTATTCTATCCCTTGTTTGTGTACATCCTTCAATTGCCAACAGTCATCAATTGGTAGTGGAATCTATGTCAGAGGACTACAGGTTTATAACAGCAGTATATTACAATCATTAAAAAATATATAAGAAAAGGATAGAAGATGAAGTTAGCATTTGATTTGCTGCTAAGCAACATGATCATTTTTGCTTAGTTCCCTGAGCATAGCCCAATAATGCTTAGTTTAGTAATTAAAGCTCACACAAAACCCTGACTTGGCATTCTGTAAGGTCTATGGTATTTCCCATGGTGCAAGGGTTAAACCAGCTGAATGAGCCAGAATGCACCATCCAGGATGAAGATGGAAGATCTCTAGAGGGTGATGCTGAGCATGTTATTGATTGCTGGAGTAGTGAAATGAGAGCTCTTATCCCCCATTATAAATGCTGTAATCACTGTAAGTGCTGGGGGTAGGGCAGAAACAAATGTGTATACATCTCTTTATGAATATACTCTATATCTAAATAAAACAAATAAAATATCGTTCAGTATTTAATATTACAAGAGTAATTGCATGATCTGCCAGAGACAAATTTTGTTATGCCACTTTTCACTTTGTGGCTATATGCTGCAATATTAGCGTCAGAAAAAATGGGCATACAATAATCTGGAGGGAAAAGGTCATTAGCTACAGGCTGATCATTAAAACATAAAATCACTGTATAGGTCTCAAATATCCTTAAATTGACAGTCCCTGTGCCCCTGTCAAAGAAAGATGAGTAAGATATAAATGTTTGCTGTTAAAAAAAAAAAAAAAAGATGTCATGTCTGCTAATGTTTTAAAGACAGTCAGTATAAAATACTTACAGAAAAACGTAAAGTGTAACTAAGCTCTCTCAACCAACATTAACTATTTTTAATCCTTATGCTGTTAGAAACAGTAGATAGATAAGAAAGTATCCCATATTTACTTATTTCAAACCTTTCAAATATTTCAAACCTTTTTTTTGTTTACATTTCTTCAGTTACTTCCTGGTTTCTGGCCCAGACCAAAATGATGTCATACATCTCTGGCGCCTTCATGGGAACTTTCATCTGGAGGAGGGGAGGAGAGGTTTTCTCAGCCAAGCACATCCCCCTGCCTGAAGGAGTATGGTTCCTAAAAGTATATGCTACATGAATCATCTTCCCTGAAGCTGGCTGGGTTGAACAAAGAAAAAATGATCCGAATTCCCTCGGTCGTGCTATTGTGTTCTGACACCCGCACTGATCGTTTGGGAAAAACCTGACAGACTGGTTGTACACAAGTTAATCGATAGATCAACTGAGATAACACATCACCGGGATAGATCATCAATCGGGAGAACACAATAGCTAAACGGGAGGGATTCCCCTGTCAACACTGACTGTTTTGATGGGGGAATCAAGCGATTTTCTTTCCTGCAACCTGAGGTTGCAGGAAAGAAAATCGTTCCATCTGTGGCTGACCTTAGCCCTCCTCAGCAGCTCATAATTGCCTTCCTTTATCTCTGCCCTGCTGTTCTTTTCAGCTGCTGCAAGCAAAGGAAGCCCCCATATGAACATTGGTTTGCCAGAGTTGTAAAATGTACAGTATTATGGACTCATAGACACAAATCCCATCTTTCCCTCATTTGAAGAGACCCTCTTTTGCAACCAAATTCCTCCGTTTCTCTTTCCTCCTCAATTGTTCCTCTTTTAGGACAATTGTCTATATTAAATGCAATACTTAAAGTGGTTGTAAACCCTTACATATACCCAGTGGAGTGACTAGTCTAAGGTGATACACAGAGGTGAAACAAATTCTCCTACATAGGTTGTACCTGGTTATCTGCAGCCAATTGTACTGTACATCCTTCTAAAACCAAGAGATGAAAAGTATTTTTCACAGACTAACAAAGCAGGGGGCGAGATGCTGCAGTTACACACAGTACAAGAGCTCTGAGAGCTGATTGGAGGGAAGGGACACACCCCCTTCACACAGCACACAGGAACAGAGCTAAAGCTATCAATCACAGATTGATCCCTCCCCTGTCACCTTTTTTGCTTGGTGTCAGGAAAACTTGTCATAGGTGACTCATGCTGATAACAGAGGAACTTGACAGCAGAGAGAAATGACACTTAGTGCACTAGAGAAAGGCAAGTAAAAACTACAGAAATATGTGCTTTGTTCCGATTTCATGTCTGAGGTTTACTATCACTTTGACTACCAAAATTGTTACATCACACTAAACTTTTATCACAAAACCTTTTTGAATTAATATTTTAAAAAGCTGGTATAACGGAAACATAATGATCAAAAATACATTTGTGGGTTTAGCCAATCATTTTTTACTTTATAATTCTTCATGGTCCATGTAGCTGGGGGTTTCTCCTTGGCCTAAACACTTTTGTGTTAAGGGATGTCCATCTTTTCCATCTCAGAAAGTTGGGAGGTATGCCCATAAGTGAGAGTGCTCAGTGCTATTACATGGAGTCAAGTCACAAGCCCCTCCATATGAGGAAGTATCCTTTCAGCTTCCAGTGCTAACAGCAGCAGCAGAGGGGGGAAGGACCCATAACTATACAGTATCTCACACTATAGAGTACACCCCTCACATTTTTGTAAATCTTTTCTTCTATCTTTTCATGTGACAACACTGAGGAAATGACACTTTGCTACAATGTAAAGTAGTGAGTGTGCAGCTTGTATAACAGTGTAAATTTGCTGTCCCCTCAAAATAACTCAACACACAGCCATTAATGTCTAAACCGCTGGCAACAAAAGTGAGTACACCCCTAAGTGAAAATGTCCAAATTGGGGCCAATTAGCCATTTTCCCTCTCGGTGTCATGTGACTCGTTAGTGTTACAAGGTCTCAGGTGTGAATGGGGAGCAGGTGTGTTAAATTTGGTGTTATCGCTCTCACTCTCTAATACGGGTCACTGGAAGTTCAACATGGCACCTCATGGCAGAGAACTCTCTGAGGATCTGAAAAAAAGACTTGTTGCTTTACATAAAGATGGCCTAGGCTATAAGAAGATTCCCAATATCCTGAAACTGAGCTGCAGCACGGTGGCCAAGACCATACAGCACTTTTTTTAGGACAGGTTCCCCTCAGAACAGGCCTCGCCATGGTTGCCCAAAGAAGTTGAGTGCATGTGCTTAGCGTCATATCCAGAGGTTGTCTTTGGGAAATATATGTATGAGTGCTGCCAGCATTGTTGCAGAGGTTGAAGGGGTGGGGTCAGCCTGTCAGTGCTCAGACCATACGCCGCACACTGCATCAAATTGGTCTGCATGGCTGTCGTCCCAGAAAGAAGCCTCTTCTAATGATGATACACAAGAAAGTCTGCAAACAGTTTGCTGAAGACAAGCAGACTAAGGACATGGATTACTAAAACCATGTCCTGTGGTCTGATGAGACCAAGATAAGCTCATTTGGTTCATATGGTGTCATATGGTGTGGCAGCAACCAGGTGAGGAGTACAAAGACAAGTGTGTCTTGCCTACAGTCAAGCATGGTGGTGGGAGTGTCATGCTCTGTGGCTGCATGAGTGCTGCCGGCACTGGAGAGCTACAGTTCATTGAGGAAACCATGGATGCCAACATGTACTGTGACGTACTGAAGCAGAGCATGATCCCCTCCCTTCGGAGACTGGGCCGCAGGGCAGTATTCCAACATAATGACCCCAACCACTCCTCCAAGACGACCACCACCTTGCTAAAGAAGCTGAGGGTAAAGGCGATGGACTGGCCAAGCATGTCTCCAAACCTAAACCCTTTTAAACATCTGTGGGGCATTCTCAAACAGGAGGTGGAGGAGAGCAAGGTCTCTAACATCCACCAGCTCTGTGATGTCGTCATGGAGGAGTGGAAGAGGACTCCAGTGGCAACCTGTGAAGCTCTGGTGAACTCCATGCCCAAG
Organism: Lithobates clamitans; assembly: GCA_037952925.1. Lineage (NCBI taxonomy): Eukaryota > Metazoa > Chordata > Amphibia > Anura > Ranidae > Lithobates > Lithobates clamitans. The sequence continues at coordinate 1,135,695 of JBBGZY010000038.1, forward strand.
AGGGTTAAGGCAGTGCTGGAAAATAACTCCAAAGACATGCTGGTAGGTTAATTGGATCCTGTCTAAATTGTCCCTAATATGTATGAATGTGAGTTAGGGACCTTAGATTGTAAGCTCCTTGAGGGTAGGGACTGATGTGAATGTACAATGTATATGTAAAGCGCTGCGTAAATTGACGGCGCTATATAAGTACCTGAAATAAATAAATAAATAAATAAAAATAACGGTGGCCACACAAAATATTGACACTTTTGGCCCAATTTGGACATTTTCACTTAGGGGTGTACTCACTTTTGGTGCCAGCGGTTTAGACATTAATGGCTGTGTGTTGAGTTATTTTGAGGGGACAGCAAATTGACACTGTTATACAAGTTGTACACTCACTGCTTTACATTGTAGCAAAGTGTAATTTCTTCAGTGTTGTTACATGAAAAGGTATAATATAATATTTACAAAAATGTAAGGGGTGTACTCGTGTGCGATACTGTATGCTGGTAAAAAGCGGGTGTCATTAATTACAGTAAACCAGGGTGAATTCTGGAAATTGTAAATCACAGGATCTCACTTCCTTTGTACTCATTCCTCCACAGGAGCCTGGATGGTCATTTGACGAGGATATATGCGCCCACCACTTTGGTTGGTTTTAGCAACAAAGTTAAAGTGTTACTAAGCCTAGGAGCCTGCATTCACTATATTTGGTCTCCCACAGTACACAGAACATGGAAATGCAATTATTTACGTAAATATAAACTGCTAAACACCTTTTCTCATCATCAGTTAGAGCAGTCTCGTGACTTCTATCAGTGTTTGGTTAAAGCTTGTAGGAGGAGTTTTCATTTTCCCCTGATTGTCCTATGAGGCGGCAGGACCCCTGACCCGCTGTCTGGATAGTGCTGATTGGCCCTGTACTGATTACATGCACTCTCCCAAGAAAAACTCTCTAGCAATACACACCAAACTGAGCATGTGTAGCTTGCCCCCAAGGCTCTGTTCAGAGGATAAACCCCCTTAGTTTCCACGGTGAGTATAACAAGCATGCTTTACTGCATATAGAGACTGATTTTATCGTTTAAGGTTTAGTAACACTTTAAGTCAGACAGACCTTGACAAAATCCTAGCTTATGTGGAAAAAAGGTTTAGTGTTTATAATGCTGATTAAATTTGTTTGCTCATTACAAGATTGATTTTTAAAACAAAAGGTGTCCTTTAGGGTAAATAAATATCTGTGCTTCTGATCAGCTAACATACTGTGAGTGGCTCATTTTGCACAGTTCGGTGTACACACAAGAAGAATGTGAACAGGAGGGCATGACGTTTTATTGCAGAAGAACCTTTTCTCCTCACTTTTTTTGGAAAATGGCTATAGTTCTGTTTTTAAGAGGCTTTGAAAAAAAAGTAATGTAACTCTTGCTACTGAGAAATCAATAGCGATCCTTAAGTTCAAACTTCTTAATATTGGATTACCCTCAAAACAGTGCAAGAGCCCCAAGGTTTTAATGTTACTTTCTTTTGTGACTAACACCTTTTTTTTTTTTTGTCGTTTTAATCAATCATCTTGTTCAAACTACTATTTAAGGTAAGTAATACAAATTCCTAAATATTCCCATCCATGCAGTCAAGGCTGAATGGATCAACACTAAACCACTGCACACAATACATGTTACATTCTCAGCGACAATGATAGCAACCATTCTAGACCAAGTGAAGAGTCATAGGTAGGGGCTATCCCCCTAATATTGAATATGCCTGTGCGTATTAATAAAGGATAGATTTTTTTTTTACTTCAACATATGCATCTGAAGCCAGATAATATGGCAATTGAAACTAGCTGCTCGTTGTATCTTGTTTTTATGCTACATTAGCGGCACCAAAAACCTGGGGTACGCACCAGTACATTAGAGACAGTTGAAAAAAGTACAATGGCTGACATTGTGGCAACGTAGAGTCAGGTACTTCAGTTAGTCTACGACAACAAAAAGGTACAGCAGCGCAGGATCCTCACTAGAAAGTTATAAGTGATTTATTGTACAATCAAAATAGCACACTTTAGCCTAGTACACATGGGCTGAATGTCAGGCAACATTGGGCGGTTCAATAAAAACCGACCGACATCCGGGCTGTGTGTATGTCGGTCTGTCCGACAGAAGCTAAAAAGACCAAAATATTCCCCTAGAGTGGGACTTTTGAGGCACTACCATCAATGATGCAATGTAAGTAAAAAATATATAATTTTATTACAAAATTCAAAAGTACAACAAAAAATATATACAAAAATACAAATCAAACACAAACAATATATACAATGGGATACATCAAAAAGCAAGGACATGTAATTTGGACACAACTGCATCACATTGAGAGGAAAACCAAAAGTGGAAATGTAATAAGTCTCACTGAACCGACGCGTTTCGGGGAATCCTTCATCAGGGTTCATTAAGTGAGAGTTACCATCTAAGAAATTACAAAATTAAAAAGAAACATTAACATCACACACAAAAGACAGATAACATTCCCCCCACATGCAGTGAAGGTATGTGTGAGAGTCATACTCACTTCCAAAATACATGTGCTATAGAAGTATCCAAGGCATAAGCTGGTCATTTGGCCAGTTTCTGTCGGACGAGCATGTTGGAAAACCAGCAGCCGACTGGCTCCCGATCAGCGCTCTCAGCCGATGGCGGAGCATAAAAAAACTCACAGTGTTTACTAGGCTTTACATGTTAGGTTCTTGTCAATCAGCATGGGACTAGGTGGAAACACTGTAGGATAACTTGCCAATGTCAGCAGCTATGCTTTCCAAGCCGGCAATAAGGAAGCCTTGTTTGACAGCCGTCAAAAATCCACCAGTGTCCGGCATTCTCACTACTATTCGCTGTCTAGTGGCAGCCCCTACGCTGTAGGAGGAACAGACGTGGTGCCGGGGGCGGTAATGTGTTTTAAAGGTACACACCTTCTTTGTAATTGTGGTTATGACATGTTTTATTTTGTACAATTCAGTTAGTCTACGGGTAACTCATACCTGTGTTTCCTGACACTAGGCAGCTGGCACCTCTGCCATTCCCTGGCAGAATGATTTGACGTCTGTCTCTAATTGGGAATGAAGTGCTTTGGGACAGGAATTGTCAGGCCTAAACCTTGCTGCATTATTGTGAAAGTAACAATTGAAGAAATATCTGTAGATTTATATACAGGTACGAAATTTAGAGAATTTTCAGAGTCCAGCTCCCAGAGTCTAACATCCAGAACCCGAATCCTGAGTTCTTTATCCTACGCCCAGAGTCCTGAGTCCAGCATCTAGAGTCCAAAGTCTTGTGTCTTGAGTCCAGAGTATGGATTTCTGTGCCCAGAGTCCTGTGTACTGAGCCCAGAGTCATGTGTCCTGAGTTCTGTACCCCGAATTCAGCATCTACAGCTGTGTCCTGAACCATGAGTACAGAGTCCTGCAAAACTTGACAACAAAGTTTGGTGATCTCAGCTAGACTGGAACTAACGACCTCAGCATTTATAGGACACATCTATCTATATATACAGACAAGCTAGGCCCAATAAGCTTTGAGGGTTAAGTGAGAGGCATATATAGTGTAATTGGCGCCTGTGGCAAGCACTAAAACTGCGCCCCTGTCAAAACATTTGAAACCCATCTTTCAGATAACCTTAAAGTGGATGTAAACCCCAAATTTTTTAAAAATTTTTTTATATCATAATGTAGAGTATAAGATTTCCTATCATTTGAGCTCAGTCTTGCCACACACAGTTAATGCAGCTCTGAGCAATCCTCTTTTATTGTTCAGTGAGATAAAACTTGACAAACAGAGAAAAACTTTGTCAAATCCTCCCCCTTGCTGTGAGTGACAGGTGATTTACATATCTCATGCACTAGCCTAAGACATGCATTATTTTTTCCACCCCCACTCCTTTCTTCAGCAGCTCTGCAAGGATTGGCTGTTCCACACCTCAATAGGATGGATTCAGATAGTGTAGCGCTTATATATAGAACGTGAATAGACACACAAGTCAGACAAAGGGTATTAAACCACAATAATCATAAAGAAAAAATTATCTGAAGAAAAAAATATATATAAAAATGTTTCCATTGATATGCAAAAACTTTGACTAATAAGAGAAAAAGTTCCTGTGAAAAGTGACTCAAACCGGGTCAAATTGACATAAACAAGTCCAAAAACTTCTTGGGAAAGCACAATGGTGAGTAAAGTATATATTTGAAGTGAAGTGTACCACCACCAAACTCTAGGAGGCTTACCGGAGCGTTTGAACCTACAAGAGCGTATGCTCTGTGGGTCAAACGGGCTGGTGTTGTATGAACAACTAAGGAAGCTGGATGCCAGAAACCTGGGATGACTCCAACAGGAACACACGGCTCTCCCTGGGATGGTGAAATGGCTGTGTAGGTATATATCGTAGGAGGTGGTAGCCAGATATACGTGGATGCAGTGATGCTGCGTTTAAGGGATGCAAACAGGATGCAAGTTTTTAGTCCAACTTGACTACACAGCCATTTCACCATGGTATATCTATACCTTTTATGTTTTTAAAAATGGGTAAAGGAGAATATAACAATTTTAGTGTCTTGTACAAACAATTAATAGAAAGTAAATCCTAGCTGGGGTTTTGCTGGGTTTTGATGTTCAGTTCATTTTGCCAGCCCCCAACTTTCCTCCTCACTGCCAGCACCCCAACACCCCCCTCTTTAACACCAGCACCCAGCACTTCTCCTGCTCCTCACCACCAGCATCACAAACATCCTCATCCTTGTTTTCCTCCTCTGCCTCCTGCTGCCTTTTAGCATTCCTCATGCTGGTAGAGGGAAGGGATAGCATTTTGTCCAAAGTAATATTGGCTGGCTGATGGCCTTCTGATAAAAAAAAAAAAATGATACTGGGGTATCTGACGCTTTGGTGTAAAACGGCCATGAATACTTTAAAATGGTGTTTGGCAAATCTGGCGTTAGGGAGCTGAGCCTAACTCGGCTGACTCACTATAACTAGTTGGCAGGGCTATGGCAGGATAAGCTGAGGAAAAGTGCACTTGCATAGTATAATAAAAACTTCTGCTTTGTGGAGGTGAGAAAAAGGGTGCAATATCAGTAAAAATAAAATAGCTGTTATGCACCCCTGAGAGGGGGGGGGCAGAAAATGGTGCTTTAGCAGTTCTTAAAGATAAATGGCAGGAAGTGAAGTAAAAGGGCATATTAGCAATTCAGAAAAAAAGAACTGCTATGCATCCTTGAGGAGCAGGAGGTAAGAGGTGCATTGTCCATCCAAAAAAAAAAATCAGCTGCTATGCACCCTTAACCACTTAGGGACCAGCCTTGTTTTGGATTTTAGGTGTTTACATGTTTAAAACAGGTTTTTTTGCTAGAAAATTACTTAGAACCCCCAAACATTATATAACATCACCGGGTGACGTTGACCACGCCCCCTAAAATGTCACAGTCCCAGCATGCCCAGGGACTGTGACGGCATAAGGGGGCGGGGTCTCCGCCTATATAAGTCACAGCGGAGCGCTCAGAGAGCAGTCCAGCTGGAAAGACCATTGTGTCAACATCTGGAGAAGAGAAGAGGGAAGAAGCCAAGAAGACAAGAAGCCAGAAGTCCGGGCCTCCGCTGGCAAAAGAGCGGCATGAAGACAGCGGAGGAGCCGGCAGAAGAACTGGAACACCGGGAGAAGAGGCCAGAAAGAGCGGAGAAGAACCAACCGGACGCCAGGAGAAGAGGAACCGGAGGGACCCCCGAAGCCGGAAGAAGACCCCCCAAGCCGGAGGAAGACCCCCGAAGCCGGAGGAAGACCCCTGGGAGCTGTCTAATAAATTATTTTAAAAACCTGTGTAGTGTGTTTTATTATTGACACTTTTTCCCTAGGTAAATGGGTAGGGGTACCATGTACCCCATACTCATTCACATAGGGTGGAGGGCCGGGATCTGGGGGCCCTCTTATTATAGGGGGCTCCCGGATTCTGATAAGCCCCCCGCCCGCAGACCCCGACAACCAACGGCCAGGGTTGTTGGGAAGAGGCCCTTGTCCTCATCAACATGGGGACAAGGTGCTTTGGGGTGGAGGGGCCTCGCACGGTGCCCCCCCTCCTCCAAAGCACCCACCCCCCATGTTGAGGGCATGCGGCCTGGTACGGTTCAGGAGGGGGGGGCGCTCGCTCATCCCCACCCCCTTTCCTGACCGGCCGGGCTGCGTGCTCGGATCGGGGTCTGGTATGGATTTTAGGGGGGACCCCACGTCATTTTTTCGGGCTCGCAAGGTGTCAATCTCGCCGATAAAAGCGGCAAGATTCACTTCCTTTTCTAGTCCCGTCGTACCCGAGTCACGTTCAAAATGAATGGACTTGACCGTGTGTGGGCAAGTCCGTTCATTCTGAAAATCCGCCGTAACTCCCGTGAAAGTCCTTCGGAAAGACGGGCTGACCTAGCCTGCCGGAAAGTCCGGTCGTGTGTAGGCAAGTCCGTCCGTTCAGGTAGTCTGCCAGAAAGTCGGCGGAAAGACCGTCAGACCAAGTCTGCTGGAAAGTCCGCTTGTGTGTACAAGGCATTAGAGTTATTGCTTTGACATTATTTTTTTTGGTTGAATAATGATTTGATTTGGTAAATTTTCTATATTTTTGGATGCATAGAATGCACTTTTTGGTTATTTTCTATTGGCAGATAGCATGTCTAATTTTTTTTTTAATGCACAATACAAAAATTGTGGAGAATAATACTTGGCTATGTGTTTTACTTCAAATGACAGTTTGGGAGTAGGCAGTTACATTTAAAAAAATACAATGTAAAATTGACAAGGGACACCAACATAGTCACGAAGAAGAGAATTGTGCGCTGCATTTGGAAATTTCATAATTTGCCACGTCACGAATGTTAATTCTCCATTATGAACGCTAATTTACAAGACCGACCGCTTCTGCTTCCGAGTATGCATGTTTGTACTTTTGTCTGACGGACTTGTGTACACACGATCTGATATTTCGACAACACACATTTGTTGGCGGAAAATTTGAGAACATGCTAGCCAACATTTGTTGGCGGAAAGTCTGACAACATATGTCCGATGGAGCATACACACGGTCGGACTTACTGCCAACAAGCTCACATCCAACATTTCCCATCATGTACGCGCCATTACTCTTGTTGGGTGCAGGAATGGGCCCTGCTTAACTTATATTTCAAAAATAGTAATTACATGCCCCGGTTAACCACTTCAGCCCTGGACCATTTGGCTGCCCAAAGACCAGAGCATTTTTTGTGATTCGGCACTGCGTCGCTTTAACTGACAATAGCGCGGTCGTGCGATGCTGTACCCAAACAAAATTGACATCCTTTTTTTCCCACAAATAAAGCTTTCTTTTGGTGGTATTTGATCACCTCTGCATTTTTTATTTTTTGTACTATAAACAAAATGCTTTGAAAAAAACACAGTATTTTTTACTTTTTGCTATAATAAATATCCCCCAAAAATATATAAAAAAGAATTTTTTTCCTCAGTTTAGGCCGATATGTATTCTTCTACATATTTTTGGTAAAAAAATCGCAATAAGCGTATATTGATTGGTTTGCGAAAATAGGGGATAGTTTTATGGTATTTTTTTTTTTTTATTAGTAATGGCAGCAATCTGCAATTTTTATTGGGACTGCGACATTATGGCGGACACAGCAGAGATTTTTGACACATTTTTGGGACTATTGTCTTTTATACAGTGATCAGTGCGATTAAAAATGCATTGATTACTGTGTAAATGACACTGGCAGTGAAGGGGTTAACCACTAGGGGGCAGTGAAGGGGTTAAGCGTGTCCTAGGGAGTGATTCTAACTGTGAGGGGGCTGGGCTTGAACACACAGTAGATCACTGTCCTGTCACTAGGCAGAACGGGGAATGCTTTGTTTACATAAGCATCTCCCCGTTCTTCCTCTCCATGACACGATCGCGGGCACTCGGCTGACATCGAGTCCACGGGACCCGCGGTCACGGACCGCGCACACGCTTGCGACACCGCTTCTTAAAGGGGACATACCTGTACGTCCTTTTGCCTGCCAGTGCCATTCTGTTGACGTACATCAGCGTGCGCTGGTCGGCAAGCGGTTAAACAGGGGCATAAAAATTGGGCCTTGGGTGGTGGTGGTGCCACAACACTGTAACCCCTCACAGATACTTTTGTTGGGCGCAGTAATGGGCCCTGCTGTGAAATATTAGATCAAAAATTGTAATTACATGCCCCTGTTTAAAAATTGGGCCTTGGGTGGTGCCCTAAACCAAAAATATTGTTGGAAGCTAGCATCATCAAGATTGAGGAGGAATAGGATAGTCAGCATAGGCAGTCTTTAGGGGGTCCCAGATCCATAACAAATTCAATCAGTTACATCAGCATCAGCTGCTGATCCAAGACTTATTCATTTTTATGAATATGAACCTATCAACGGAGTCTGTGGACAGGCGCACTCTTAAATCCGTTACAAACCCTCCAGCAGCACTGAATGTGCGTTCAGAAAGCACGCTGGATGCAGGACAGGCCAGTAGCTCAATTGCTTATTGAGCAAGTTCTGGCCAGTGGTCCATCCTCAAGACCCAGTAACCCAGTGGATGCTCTGTTGGAAAGGTCTCCAAGTCTGCTCTTGTCCCTAGATTTTCCTACACCATATAATGTAGACGCTGGCGATGGTTGCTTGAACTGATCAGACTTTGGCGCTGAGGACTGAAAAATTGTATAAAGGCATTGGTCAGCTAGTCACCTTCTCCACCGCTCTTCCTCTGACTGAACAAAGCCTCAGCAACACGTTGTCCAGCACCAGGAAAAGGTAACCTCCCAGGTTCTGGAAACAAAACCACAAACACAAACCTTTCTTCAAGGCCTCCTGAAGATGTTTCATCCTTTGCTCCCCCTGCGAAGGCAGGATGAGTTCTGCAACTTTACCCTTGTAATGTAGATCAAAAAGGGTTGCCAGCCAGTAATGATCCCTCTCCTTGATACCAAATCCTAGGGTCCTTTCCCCAGGCTTTGCAGAATCAGGGAGGCCATGCAGCGTCATTTTGCAGAAGCATTTGATTCTGAGTCCTCTGGGTCACTAAGGATCACATTATCTGTAACTACCTCCCCCCAGTCACGTACAAATCCTTGGGTTTCTGGAGACTAAAAACCATCCCTTAAAGACTGCTGCTGAGTGTTATCCTCTACATCCATGCTGATGCTCCTTTTCTTCCTGTGTGTTTGGCAAGCCTGGCATTAATGCTATCTGGATAAAGGGGGCCTTGAGAAGAAAGGAAGTCTTCCTCTTCCTCCCGCTGTTCTGCCTCAAGTGCCCTGTCCATGATTCTACGAAGTGTGTGCTCCAGCAGGAAGACTAGAGGGGACAGTGTCATTGATGCATGCATTGTCACTGCTCACTATTCTTGTGGCCTCCTCAAATGGTGACAGGACAGTGCATGCATCCTTGATCAGTAGCCACTGGCGTGGCGAAAAGAAGTCAAGCTCCCCTGTCCTGGTGCCATACTCGCACAGGTACTCATTGATGGCCCTCTGCTGTGTGTGCAGCCACTGCAGCATTGCCAACGTTGAGTTCCACCTGGTGGGCAAAATGAGGCGATTGGTGGGCAGGTTGCATTCCCTTTGAATGTCAGCCAGCCGAGCACTGGCATTGTGTGACCGGCGGAAATTACCACAGACTTTTCTGGCCTGCCTCAGGAGATCTTGTAAGCCTGGGTACCTGCTCAAGAACTGCTGCACCACCAAATTCAGGACGTGCGCCAAACATGGAACATGGGTCAAGTGTCTCTGTCGGAGGGCGGAGAGAAGGTTGGTGCCATTGTCACATACAACCATTCCTGGCTGAAGCTGGCATGGCATAAACCACCTCTGAGCCCGCCCCTGAAGAGCTAACAGAATCTCTGCCACAGTGTGGCTCCTGTCCCCTGGGCAGACCACTCAAACACCGCATGGCATCTTTTAGCCTGACTGTTTGCGTAGGCCCTTGAACACTTATGGAGCACCGCTGGTTCAGAGGACAGATCTGCATAAGAGGCCATAGAGGAAGAAGAAGAGGAGGGGGGTGGAAGAAAGAGCTGTGGTAGAATCACCACTAGCATTTTGGAGGCATGGTGGTGGAAGCTCCAACAACACTGAACCCTGTACTGCATCCTTCCCAGCTGCCAGCAGAGTTACCCAGTGCACAGTGAAGGAAAGGTAATGTCCCTGCCCATGCCTGCTGGACCATGGGTCAGCGGTAATATGAACCTTACTGCTGACCGCCCTGTCCAACGAGGCCAAAACATTGCCTTCCACATGCCGGTAGAAAGCTGGAGTGGCCTTTCCGTGAAAAGAAATGTCGATTTGGAACCTGCCACTTAGGTAAAGCACATTCCACAAATTCACAAAAGGGGGCAGAGTCTATCAGCTGAAAAAGCAGCAGTTGCAGTGCTAGCAATTTGGCTAACCTAGCATTTAGACGCTGAGCATGTGGATGGCTGGGACCGAATTTCTTTTTACGGTTCAGCAACTGGGGTAGGGAAATTTGCCTGCTAAAATCAATTGGTGGTGTACTGCTAGCAGATTGGCTGCAAGTACTTGGGACACCTATTGCTATACCTTCATTCCTCTCAGTGCAGGTTTTTGAGAGGACTGGAGGTATAGTGGGGTTGGAGATCCCAGATGAGGAGCAAGGAGAAGTCCGCCATTTTCTTTGATGTGGGTCTTTCAAATGCTGTTGCCAACAGACAGCATAGCAGGTCGTCATATGTCTGGTCAAGCATGTGGTGCCCAAGCGGCTGCTGTTCTGGCCACGCTTGATCCGCTTCAGACACAGGTTGCAAATAGCAACAGTGCAATCTGCTGCACATGTGTCAAAAAAGGCCCACACCAAGAAACTTTTAAAAGTCAGCGGGGAGTCAGCAGCGCCCTGCACCTGCAGAGCTCTGCGGTGTAATGCAATAGGGTGGCTGCCCTTAAGCTGCCCCCTAGAGGACATCCTGCCTCGTTGGAGTTGTGCCTCTTTCTCCTCACTTTCATCCTCTCTTCTCTTAGGCACCCAAGTACAGTCAGTGACCTTATCATCCCCTCCCTCCTCGTCACTGGAGCAAACTTGGCAGTATGCTGCAGCTGGGGGAACATGACTACCAGTTTCTTGTCCTTCTGTGGCACCCCCACTCTCTAGGCCCGGTGGGGCTACGGAAGGAGTGACTGTGGACAAGGAGCAGGTGAAATAGGTCACTTTGGCAGCTGCGTTGGAAGGTAAACTACTCTGAGCCTGGATGACAGAGGATGAGGACAGCTTAGTTATCCACTCCCCCAACTCTTCTACATGTTGTGGCTCAATAACACGGCCAGCAGCAGAAAAAAAGAACAAGCATTCCCCACGGCCACCTGCAGAGGATGCACCATGTCCACGACCACCACTGTTGACTGTAGGCACAGAGGCTGCTTGCCCTCTTTTAGTGGCCTATGAGCATCTGTCTCTCCTTGGTGGCCTTCTGGACATGATGTATTTTTTGTTTTGCAACACCACGCTACACTTTATTATATACTCTGTACACCACCTGAAGTGTATTAGAAACTATACACCACTGAATGCACTGTATATATGGGCTACACTGAATGCAGAGTATATATATATATATATATATATATATATATATATATATATATATATATATATATAAATATATACCCTAGACTGTATATATATATATATTAATACACCACACGAAGTGTATTAGTAACTGTACACACTGTATTAGATACTGTGTACACCGCCTGCACTGTATTAGAAACTGTACTATGGCTGCACTGTATTGTGTACTGTGTATACCACCAGAAATGTAGTAGAAACTGTACACACTGTTTAGATATTGTGTACACCAACAGAAAAGTAGTAGAAACTGCACACACTGTATTAGATACTGTGTACACCGCCTGAAGTGTATTAGAAACTGTACACGCTGTATTAGATATTGTGTACACCACCAGAAAAGTAGTAGAAACTGTACACACTGTATTAGATACTGTGTACACCACCTGAAGTGTATTAGAAACTGTATACACTGTATTAAATACTGTGTACACCCCCAGAAGTGTACTGGAAACTGTAAATTCTGTATTAGATACTGTGTACACTGCCTGCACTGTATTAGAAACTGTACTATGGCTGCACTGTATTGTGTACTGTGTACACCACCAGAAGTGTAGTAGAAACTGTACACACTGTATTAGATACTGTGTACACCACCAGAAAAGTAGTAGAAACTGTACACACTGTTTTAGATGTGTACACCGCCTGCACTGTATTAGAAACTGTACAACAGCTGCACCTTATTTTATACTGTGTACACCACCAGAAAAGTAGTAGAAAATGTACACATTGTATTAGACACTGTGTACACCGCCTGCATCTTATTAGAAACTGTACTACGGCTGCACTGTATTGTGTACTGTGTACACCACCAGAAGTGTAGTAGAAACTGTACACACTGTATTAGATACTGTGTACACCACCAGAAAAGTAGTAGAAACTGTTACCCACTGTATTAGATACTGAGTAAACCACCGGAAAAGTAGTAGAAACTGTACACACCATAATAGATACTGTGTACACCGCCTGAATTGTATTAGAAACTGTACACACTGTATTGTATACTGTATACACCACCAAAAGTGTAATAAAAACTGTACACACTGTATTAGATACTTTGTACACCGCATGCACTGTATTAGAAACTGTACTACGGCTGCACTGTATTGTATACTGTGTACACCACCAGAAGTGTAGTAGAAACTGTACACACTGTATTAGATACTGTGTGCACCGCCTGCACTGTATTAGAAACTGTACTACGGCTGCACTGTATTGTATACTGTGTACACCACCAAAAGTGTAATAAAAACTGTACACACTGTATTAGATACTTTGTACACCGCATGCACTGTATTAGAAACTGTACTACGGCTGCACTGTATTGTATACTGTGTACACCACCAGAAGTGTAGTAGAAACTGTACACACTGTATTAGATACTGTGTACACCACCTGAATTGTATTAGAAACAGCACAGCACCGAATGCACTGTAGATATAGGCTACAAAGAATGCAGAGTATATATGTATATATATTAATACACTGCCTGCACTGACTATCTCTCTGTTCACGCCAAAAACACTACACACGACCTCCATGTAAGCAGCCAATTATGGCTCTCTCAGCAGAGTGTACAGTGATTGGCCAAAACATGCAGGTCAGGTGCATACTTTGGCAAATCATCATACAGCAATGCACTGCGATCTCACAGGCATTATGGGGCGCTCCGCGGCACTTGAATTTCCCGCAAACACATCATAATGTTCGCTGTTCTGCGAACGGGTGAACACCCGATGCCGAATTTATGTTCAACCCGAACAGCAAGCTCATCCTGACTTATTAACAGTCCTCCAAAAAAAAGGGCTGCTATGCACCCTTGAGGAGGAGTTGGAAAAGGACACAATAGCTGTCCTCCAAAAAAAAATGCTGCTATGCAACTATGGAGGAATATGAAGAAATGCGCGCATTAGCAGCTCTCAGAAAAGATGACTGCTATATGCCCTTAATGGGGAGGAAGAGAGTGTATTAGAAGTCCTAAAGTGAAAATGGCTGCTATGCACCTTTGAGGAGGAGAAGGAAAATGCCATATTAGTAGCATTCTAAAAGAAGTGACTTCTATGCAGTCTAGAGGAGGAAGAGTGCAAGCCTTTTGTTGCCCATGTGTCTGATTGAGGACTAGTCATTAACTGCTCTTACAGAGCTTTTTGGTACATACTCATGTATTTACTAATGCATTAGGTACCCATAAGGCTGGTACTTTTACTTGCAGACAGCATCACATAGGTGCTGTCGGCAACAGATACATTAAAAAAGGCCTACACAGTAGAGTTCCTTTAGTTTGCTGCCTATTCAAGTGCTTGTGTACTGTCCTAATGCTAACCAATGCTAGCTTTTAAAAAACCTGTTTTGCACTGGTACATGCCCCAAACCCAACTTTGACCTTTTTAGCCTTTAAAATGTTCAGATCTGATTATCAAGATTTGCACCCTTTAAACTTCAATACGGTTTAATTTTCAGACTTCACGCAAACGTTTATGATCCCCCCCCCAATAATTTCCCTTTGGGATTATTAAAGTATTTTAAATCTGAATTTGAATAAACCCAACCTAGACACAATTATTCATCCCTATTACTAAACAGCCAACTGAACATATTCTCAGTGTGGCATAGCTCCCAACTGTCCCTGATTTTGAGGGAATGTCCTTGATTTGGAACAAAGTCCCTCTGTCCCTCATTGCTCCTCATTTGTCCTTCATTTTGGTCTGATTTATATAATTGTAAATAAAAATGCACTTTTTATCTATCAAAAAGTGTTTTCCAGCGCTAAACCTTTCATCTGATTTCTAAATAGCTGCATTTGTAAATTCCAAAAGCCAATATAAAGGAATAGTAGTGGTAAAAAAGCATTTGGGTGTTTAACCAATCTTGTTTTTTTTGTACAATTCTCCTTTGTGTGGCAAGGGGGGTGTGGCAAGGGGGGTGTCCTATGCCTGCATACTTTTGCTGATAGGTGTCCCTCATTCCCATCTCAAAATGTTGGGAGGTATGGTGTGATACAGTATCTGGGTTGAGACTAAAGCAAAATACACTCTTGGTATTGCTCATGCAAGGTGTCCCAACCACCAACAGCAAGAGCAGAAATTTAAAAAAGGAGTTTCGAGGTTTTGAGAGTGAGTGCATTGCATTTCCTTTTCTACTCCTGTCTGTTTTACAAAAAGTATGCATGTGTTGGTTAGGAGTGTGGAGGGTATTCCGGTGAGTAATATATGAAGCAGAGGAAGGCAGTGGGCAGTTTATGCAGGAGAGGAATGTGGAAGCTATGACAGCAGGACAGTATATGCAGGAGAGTAAAGTGTAGAAAATGCCCATTCCTTGCTATAATAAATATGTTATCACTACCACAGTAAAACCATCCATTAATTCAGTAGTAATTACAGCAATCCTTTATCCACTATGCCATATACTACCTTGAAGAACATGCTGCATTAAAGTGTCAATAAACCCAAATCATTAAAAATGATGTCAGTACATGTTATATTATATATTGTTTTTATACTCATTCATCCACTAGAGCATTTGTTTTCTGTAGACTATCATAATCCTGGTTGATCCTGCTGTTCACTGCCCCTCCCTTCTTGTCTGTGCCCCCACTGCAGGCTATAATAGTGTAGTCTAGCTGCTGACATCTACTGAGCATGCTCCAGTTTCACTTCCCTTCTAAGTTATTAATTTCCTATTTTTTCTTATCTGTGCAGCCCATGTGACTATAGCATCACACATGTGGGCATATACACAGTGGTAAGTGACAGCCCACTCTCTCCCCAGTGGCATTGCTATGGGGGGCAGGGGGGGACGGGCCACACCTGGGTGACACCCGCCAGAGGGGTGACACCAGGAGCAGAACGGGGGCGGGGCATGAAGAGATGAGAGTGTGCCGGCTAAAGTCTGCCCGATGGCGGTTTAACATGTACATCGGTACGCAAATCACTGCCGAAGTCAGACCCTGCAAAGTGCCTTTGCAGAGCTGCAGTGGGGCCCGAGTGTAGGAACGCTCCCTGTGCACCTCCTGCACTCGGCACTAGTATACATCCATTACATACACTTCTCTACCTGGAGGAGTGAACTCCGCCGGACAGAACATTTCTAGTCTGTCATGATGTCATTCAGAGGCTGGGACAGGAAGAGAGAGAGGCACTGCGAGGGAGCGTGCATGTTGCTGGGATTAGGTAAGTGAGCAGTGACAGACAGAGAAGAATATATGTTGTATGTGTAATGTTGCAGTGACTGAGCCATAAGACTTTTCCAGTGCACTGGACTGGTTAAAGTGGTTGTAAACCCACTTTGAAAAAAAAATAAAACTAACACCTGCAAGACAAAGGCATAATGAGCTAGTATGCATAGCATACTGGCTCATTATGTAATAATCACCTGAGATCGAAGCCCTCGCTGCAGTGCACGTACACAGCATCGGCCAGCGACATCACTCCCGGGGGATACTTCTGGGTATCGCGGCTCGGGCGATGTGATTGGCTCGAGCCGCGATGACGTCACTCCCGCGCATGCGCGCGTTAATGGCACACTCATTGAAGCAATGGCACATACGTGCTGTTGCTTCCGTTTGTGTCAGTGCACATGTGCCGATGACGGCGGCACATACAAATACAGGGGGTATCTCCTAAACCGTGCAGGTTTAGAAGATATTCTGGGTAGCTACAGGAAAGCCTTTTTTAGGCTTACCTGTAGCAAAAAGTGGTCTGTAAGGGTTTAAACCACTTTAATGTCTTGAGAACTGTGGTGGGTTTTGTGAGTGGGGTTTAATTAACTAACTGACATTAGCCAGTAATATGCAGTATGAAGGGGTTAATGTACTGACACTGGCCACTAATTCAGCACAAGGAGTTAATGAACAATACCATTGACCTCTAATGCATCAGTGACCAGTAGCAGTTATTTAACCCCTTGTGCTGAATTAGTGGCCAGTGTTAATTAGCCCCCTTATGCTGCAAGATTTAAAATAGCCTAATGCCACTGACCATCTATGCTGAGGGCTATTATTGCAGCTATTGTACCAATGCTGGGGATCATTGCAGATACTGGCACCAATGCTGGCGATCATTGCAGATACTGGCACCAATGCTGGGGATCATTGCAGATACTGGCACCAATGCTGGCAATTATTATTGTGGAAACTGACATCAATGCTGGGGATCGTTGCACAACCTGGCACAAATGCTGACAGTTATTTTTGCGGAAACTGACACCAATGCTGGGAATCATTGCAGAAACTGGCACCAATGCTGTTGGGTTATTTTTGCAGAAACTGACATCAATGCTGGAGTCAACAGTGGCGGTGCGTCCATTAAGGGTGCACGGGCACCGCCCCCTCTCTCCAGCCAGCCCCTCTATGTAGAATGGATAGATTCATGCATTGCATGAATCTATTTATGTCCGCTGCCACATCCGGCCCCTTTTCGGACACCAGGCGCCTGAATTACAGTGGCGGGGGTGTTTTTTTGAAGCACCTGTTTGGAGCCATAGGCTTTAGTAGGCTTAAAAAAATGTGGACTCGGAGCGCAGAGCATTGCGTTCGAAGTCCACCCAAGTGTGTTAGAAAAGCAAATTAATACTTGCTTTTCTATCACTGAACCGCCTCTCCGCCAATCAGGTAGTGCGGGTCTGATATTGGACACCTAACAAGAAGCAGGAAGACGAGACACACGGAGGACACAGCTCGCCGCTGCCTGATCGGCCACCAAGATGGGGTAAGTGCCGGTCAGACAGCAGGCGGGTGGGGGTCACAGTGGCTGCATTTGATGGGGCACAATGGCGGCATTTGATGGGCATAGTGTCTAGTCCCCACCTAGGGCATTTGATGGCGGCATTTGATGTGCACAGTGGCGGCATTTGATGGCACAGTGGCTGCGTTTGATGGCACAGTGGCTGCCTTTGATGGCGCAGTGGCTGCAATCGATGGCGCAGTGGCTTAGTTTGATGAGCAGCAGCCGCCACTGCTAAGGGATTATTATTGCTGAAACTGACAGTAATGCTGGGGATTGTTATTGTAGATACTGGCATTGATCCTGGGGGGGTTGTGTTTTCCTGGGGGAATTTATCTTTTTTTCATATCATATTGTTATTTAAATCTGCAATTTGCTTTCTAGTTTTTAACAGCACTACTATTGCCATTATATGCAGTGTTATATGGGAAAAAAATATTGGGGGGGTGACATCATGTTTTACTGCACCAGGTGACACCAACCCTAGTGACGCCACTGTCCCTCCCTCTTCCTCCATGTCCTCATATTGCTAAACACTATAGGGGTGGGATATAAGATGGTGATTGATGGAGGGTTTACCTCCCTTTTAGTCCGAAGCATAGGTGTGCGCAGCCTATTGCATTAGGGTGTGCACCCCAAAGTTCAAACACACATTACTGATAACTCACAATGTTCATTTAGATAGGAAAGAGGCCGGTAAATTACATATTTACCGGCCCCTTCCTCCACTCATCCTAAAACATCTCCACAGTAACAGCCGTCGGGAAAGGAGAGGGGGCAAGCCGGAAGCGCTGTGGGAGGAAAGGGGGGCAGTAGGGGGAATCTGTGCTGCACAGGGTGATTAGGGTGTGCCTGGACACACCTGGCACACCCTGTGCGCACACCTATGGTCCAAAGTCATACATACCATAGACTCAGGTTGGAGGGGCATGGCAGAGCCTGTGATTGCCAGAACCTTCTCCAGATATCTTTACAGTGTGAACAAAGTGAAAGCTATTGTCAGTCAACTTAAAATGAAAAATCAGAAGATTTTTTATCTTAATGTATTTCATGCATTAAGAAAAAAAGCCTTCTGCATGCAGCAGCTCCCCTCAGCCCCCCTAATACTTACCTGAGGTCCATCCAGATCCAGCGATGTTGTAGGGGTTTCTTGGCTGCACGGGACTCCCTTCCTCATTGGCTGAGACAACAGCGCGGCGCCATTGGCTCCCACTGCTGTCAATCAAAGTCAGTCAGACAAAGAGGAGAGAAAGGGGCGGGGCTGGGTCACAGCTCCGTGTCTGAATGGACACAGGGAGCTGTGGCACGGCTCGGCTCATAGCAAGCTGCTGGCTGCGGGGGCACTCAGCAGGAGGAAGGAGCCAGGAGTGCCTAAGAGGGACCCGAGAAGAGGAGGATCGGGGCTGCTCTGTGCAAAACCACTGCACAGAGCAAATAAGTACTGTATAACATGTTTGTTATTTTTAACTAAAAAAACACAAGACTATACTCCACCTACACCATGTTATTGCAAAAAATAATAAACATTTGCTTTGAAATATATATATATATTGCATGAGGCTTTAAAATACTTTGTTGCTATTAATTATTTATTTTATTTCTCTATTCTGATAGCTTTTATTAATGTCATGTGGCTGGCACAGTACCAGTCAACACTGTGCAGACACAGATTCATACATCAGCAGAATACTAGAAACTCCTCCCTCAGAACTTTCCCTGATGACAGGAACGAACAGGGAAAATGTCATGTGACCTCTGAATAGCAATGATTAAATAAGGTAATCAGATGATTTTTTTTATATAAAATAGATGTAATTCTCATATAAGTACTACGCAATTAAACTAAATAAACGTGCTGCTACTTTAAATACAAATAATGAAACAAAAGGTGAAAAACAATGTAGTGTCAATCTACACAATCACAGTAGCGCAAAGAACAATAAAACTTATTGAAAAGTTTTGATGATAAAAATCAAAAAAATGTCTATCATAAATAAATTCAGATATCAAAAAATCAATTGTGAAAGTAGTGCAACTGTTCATAAAAGTGGAAAATTTTGAACATTGTAGATCCTTCACCAAAGTACACAAGTGCCAATCCACACCATTATAGAATGAGGCTCACCAGATTGTAGATTTCAGTTGCATGTGTGATTTAATCACTTTAAGCTTTATGAAGATGATCAACCCAATCTCCACTCAGATCTCCTCAGATTCGAAATAGATGACAGCTCTCCTTATTACTGTGTTTTCGAGACATCTTTGTTAGAATATGTTAGGAATTCAAAGCAAGAGTTTGCTTGTCCACAGGCTTAGCTTGACAATATTTTAGGACTTTGGTACCAGGAAAGTAAATAAATGCTTCCTTACATCAATTGGGCCAGTCCCTTCCCAACGTCTTCCTGAGCTCCATCCAGCGCTCGAATACGGCTCCTCATCCCCTTCCTGAGGAGCCTGCATGACCGAGCTGCTCCGAACCGACCTCCCTTGTCTCCGGTGCACTTTGGTGAAGGATCTATGTGTGTTCAAGATTTTCCACTTTTATGAACAGTTGCACTACTTTCACAATTGATTATTTGATATCTGAATTTATTAATGGTGGATAATTTTTAGATTTTTATCATGGACACTTTTTAAATGTTTATTTTAAGTTTTATTGTTCTTTGCGCTACTGTGATTGTGTAGATTGACACTATATTGTTTTTCACCTTTTGTTTAATAAAATAGATGTAGCCGACAGTGGACTACAGTTACCTTGTTCCGAGGACTACCCCTGTTACTTCCCATCTATTCCTGTGTCCCTCTAGTGCTGGGCTAACTGACATCATATCTTTAAGCCAAACAAGGGGGATTGTGGGACTAGTAGTCTCTTGAGCAGCCGGGCTAATGTTGTGAAACTACCCCCTGGACTACACATCCCAGAGGCCCCTCTGCAAAACCAACAGACCTCTGGGAGGAACTATGAAAGGGGCAGCAGATCAGCTTCTTCCTGGGCCTCAAGAGTGAACACCTCTCTTGCTGCTGCGGCCTACCGGGCTGAAGTCACGCAATCCAGTGACTTCAGCCCGGCCCCGGAGGGCCCAACTCTGCTTACCGTTCGTGAGACATTACCGCAGCACCACTTCATCAGACGGATCCAACGATCACCCATATCTAGCAGCTGATCGGCCATCACCGCTTGCTTACCAGAAGGACATCTCATCCAGGATTGCTGTTCGGGAG
This sequence comes from Lithobates clamitans, assembly GCA_037952925.1. NCBI lineage: Eukaryota > Metazoa > Chordata > Amphibia > Anura > Ranidae > Lithobates > Lithobates clamitans. The sequence continues at coordinate 1,156,274 of JBBGZY010000038.1, forward strand.
GTTCTTATCCAGTTCTGCGGTTGGTGAGAGGGCAGTCGCCCATGGTTCACAATCCCTACCTGGTCATCTTGTTTGGACACTGTGTACAGACACCTTGCCCATGGAAACACTTTATTGCATTACATAAGACACTGTACGTAGACATCCATGTCCTGAGCTACTCTAATATCCCGTACACAGGGTCGGATTTTCCAACGGAAATTCCGACCGTGTATAGGCTCCATCGGACATTTTCCATTGGAATTTCCGGCACACAAAATTTGAGATCTGGATCTCAAATTTTCCGACAACAAAATCCGTTGTCGTAAATTCCGTTTGTGTGTACGCAATTCCGATGCACAAAGTTCCACACACGCTCAGATTCAAGCAGAAGAGCCGCACTGGCTATTAAACTTCATTTTTCTTGGCCCGTCGTACGTGTTGTACGTCACCGTGTTCTTGGCAATCGGAATTTCCAACAAGATTTGTGTGACCGTGTGTATGCAAGACAAGTTTGAGCCAACATCCGTCGGAAAAAATCCATGAATTTTGTTGTCGGAATGTCCGATCGTGTGTACGGGGCATAAGGGTTATCACTAGCCAGATTAAGTTGCTCTGCTTATCATCACATCACTGTGCCATATCTTGGATGTAATCTAATGAGCTCCAACTGCCGGTGAAGATTACTGCAGGTTTTCACCCTGGACACTGCTGTTGCTATTGCTTAAAGGGCTCCTATCCTTTTCCTATTTTATCTGGTCTCTCATTAGGATGTAAAGGTTTAATAGGCCGGCCTGAGATTCCCCTTTAGCTTAACATATTGCATTAACTTATGGAATCTTTACAAACACCTGTTTATTCTCTAGCTGGTATTCACTGTATAAATGTATATCCTGCATTTGTGCTATTGAACTGTAATTAAGCTGGTTCTTGGAGGTTCCTCACCTGAGTTTGGCTGTTATTCAGAACTCAGTTGATCCATGAACCCTCCCCATGTACACATATCTTTACTTCGGTAAAACTTAAGAGAATATCTATTTGACTTTTGCTGGAGAGTTATTTAAAGTTGCTTGCAAGAAGATGTCTGAACCCAGAGTGTCAGGTGGGCTGGAGTGTTCACAGGGTCAGGGCGGTGCAGATGAACAGGTAAATCAAAGCAGCCCTCAAGGGGGCAGTGCTACATATACAATTAAATACAGTGGCTTGATCTTTATACATAAATAAAAGGCTTAATGGCAATTAAACATTGTATGTTTAGTATCACTTTAAATTCTCCTTACAGTAAAAAATACAAGCTTAGGGTAGATTTAGTCATGCATTTAAATCTCCCTTTCCTCTGAAGCCTGATCCGCATTCAAATTGCTCTTCAAAGGCTACTGACAAGAGAAATTGATATGACGCATCCTCTCCACCTGTATTAACACAGTTTTTGCCTGCAAACTTGCTGCAACCATGTGCATTGTAGGTGGTTGCTAGATGTTTACGACTCTTCCCCATTTGCTTGACTGTGTAGCGTTCGGCGGGCTTGCCGCCTGCTGATCGCTACATGTCGGGTGAACTTTGAAGGAAGCATCGTGGCTGCAGCACGTGAACACCCCCATCTGCTGCCTATTGCAGCTTAAAGGTGGGTTGGTTGGTGGGCGGCAAAAACGCTACATAACCGTGCATTTTTGCCACCCCCCAACTGCAGTTCTAAATGAAATCTTATTGCCAACATTGCCATAAATGTCAACAGTCAACAGATTGTGCTTTGTCATAGTAAAAACTATCCACAAATGCCACTGTAAACATGTCTCTCATTGCCACAAAGAAAATTAGCAACCTCCTTCTGAAAATATAACTTGCCTGGTTGTATCTCATTTAAATCTTCAATATCCAGTAAGACAATGGCTCCAGTCAGAACTTCTAATCCGTACATTTGTTCCAGAATAGTGACTCAAAAGTTATTGAAGGCATTGGGGTTGATTTACTAATGACAACTAGGCTGGTCATTGGCAAGGGAAGTTGCAGTTTGCATGGATTGAAGGAAAAAAATTAACTTGACAGACAGTGGTGACCGGTGGAATCCCTCCCACTGAGTCATTGTATTGTCCCGGCGGGGGGCGGGGGAAGCTGTCCTCCCTGGGAGAAGACAGTGATTATTGCTAGTGGCTACACCAGCCACTAGCGATAATCGCATGTAAAATCCAGCAGGCTGGTTGTACCCAAGTTGATCGATCAATATACTTGGGTACATTCAGCCTACCCATACATGGTTCGAATCTCGGCTGGTTGGTGCTGAACTGGCCGATACGCCAACCGTCTATGGCTGGCCTCAGTGAATGTGGTGAAATTTCCCAATCACATGCAAGGAAAATTTAAAAAATAGCAGTTTGGCGTGCACATGATTGGATAATGGCGGTCTGCAGAGCTTCACCTTATTCACTAAGCTCTGGGAAAAAATCCCCTGAAAAATGTACAGTCTATTTGCCTTTAGTAAATCAATCCCATTGGCTCACCATGACAGCTAGGAAAGTAGTACTTTGAGTGTGGGGGTTACAATCAGCATAATCCTTCAGTATATGCTTTATTTAAGAGTGACAGCACAGACTGGGCTGTAAAAAAAAGTGACACCAGATGATTGTAATGTTTACTAATGAAACAGACTACATAGTGTAATAATATATGTCAGATGGTGTTAGAGTTTACATAGAGTCAACTTCTTCCTCCACTGCTGAAGCCCAAGTACTGCATTCTAGGAGGAGGTCTCATGCTCCTACATAACCAGAAGGATTGAGTATTTATCAATGGCACCAAAGGCAGAGGAGCATGAAGACGTTCAGTCAGGTGGGTGATCTTTCTTTCTAAAGAACTTTTCATTTTGTCCTGAATGGGCAAAGTGACAGATTACCTTTAATGGTCCTTGCAAGAACAGCTGCTGAAAGAACGAGAATTCCTGCTGTGAAATTTGAGGATGCATTGCTCCACAGTGTTGGCAGCTACAGAGGTCAATGTGAACTTGTTTTACAGCTCATCTGCCATTTGTTAAGCATAGAAGCAAATACTTGGCTGTCCATAACCTGGCCATAGGTCTACATTAAAGATACCCTGAATGTAAAAGCACAGAAAAATCAAGTAATTTAAGTGCTTACTTGCAGTGTTTTTTCTTTGCATAAATTCACCTGCAATTTGAACTTGCTAGAAAAATGAACTAGTCAATTCTGTAGCTCAGCCTCTGCTCTTCTGGTAGTGTCTACTGTCTGTGCTGGTCTAGCTCCTCCACCACTCCCCTCACCTCCCTACATAATTTTTTGGGGAAATGTCAGGAGAGGAGCAATACAAAATGATATAGAGCATTACTTGAATGGGATCTGGGGCTATTGACATCTCATCAAGGATGGCAGTGCCCAGCACCAGTCTAAGGGCTTTAGAATGCCTACACAAAGGAGGCTTTTATGGGCAAATGACATGCAAAAATATATTAAATGCATATAAAATCTTATGGAAATGTTTTTGTTGAAATGAATGATCTGTTTTAAGGATTGATATTACTTTTAATGGATATATTTATTTTCATTTTAATTACAGTTTATCCATTTACTTTCAAATGCATCATCAGATAATAAAGATACACCGGCTGAATGTTTGCATACAGCGCTGCCTATTTGTGGAGAGGGAGTGGCTGTGTAGTAATGTTGACATTATGTAATGATTTGTTGACGATACAACCTTGTGAGAGACAGAGAATCCCAGAGTCCTTGATAAGGATTATCTTATCCATTCTCTATGCCATGTCTCACATAAGACAAATCTTGATCAGAGAAGGTTGTATGGCATGATGAGGTGCATGTCAAAAATGGGCAGAAGATTCTAATATACTGTAAATAAATACTTCTCTGAGAATGAGACAAAGTTCATAAAGCACTACAAGGACATGCTGGAACCACAGGGATTGCAGGATATTGCAGGATATCAGCTCCATATGCGCGTGTCCTGCCTTGGAAACTTTATTTTCCTGAGTGTTCTGCGTTTTTACAAGACCATTTTTTCTGGTCCCTAAATGCCTCCTATGGTCTCCTGCAGTCCTTGGTGCGTTGTGGCGGTTGTAGACTCTTTAAATCATCATTGATTATAGTGTACACAATTGTCTCAAATCCTGGGAAGGCTTGTGCTCTAAGTGGACAGCATCCCGTGAGGAAGCCCAGATTGAGGGCGAAACATGTTGGGAAGTCCATCAAAATTGCTATATCCATAAGGATTGTACCCTGTGTACTTGTTGTGGAATTGTTTTTAGACAATTTTTCTTAACCTTTGTTCAAATAAAATGTATACTTTTTAATATACCTCCTTGGATCAATTTATTAGTATATGCACCTTAAAAATCCCACAAGTATTCCTATATCTATACAAGGACATGCTTGTTTAGGTCTAGGGGACCAGAAGTAGCAGTTCTCCATTCCACACTGCTAGACTGGTCCTCTTCTCCCCCATGGTCTGGAAGTCTAGGGTTCTCTGGCATCTTGAAGTACAATGCAGAACCCATAGCCCTGCTATGGATGTGAGGACTCAGAAAAATATTCCACCGCCACAGTGTAGAGAAGGGTAGCATAGGAAAGTAGAGGAGTGTGCTGCCTGCCGGGGGAACAAAGGACTTGTTTAGACGTGTTGCCAGGGGAGAGTAAAAGCAGGTAGTTAAGCTGTGGTTTTACCACCCCCCAACCACCCACCTAATCATGGGCATGCAGCTGCTCAGGGCTATACACATGCTTTGCAGACACACTGTCATGTTGCATTCGTCAGGCCAAATGCAACATGCTATTGTGTCTGCAAAGCATGTGTGCAGCTCTACATGAACAGGGCCCCACCACAACCACATGCAATACATGTGATTGCTGCACAATGGGTTGCCGTTTTCTAGGTTAAAACACTTCTGAAATGGTGGCCTGGGTGTGGCCTGTAGGGGAGAGGTATGCAGCTGTGATCGGCTGGGCCGTAGAGTTTTTTTGAAAAATGATGGAATATAAGCTAGTGGTGGTCGGTGCTGGAGGTGTTGGGAAGAGCACTTTGACAATACAACTAATCCAAAATCATTTCATCGGTGAATATGATCCCACCATAAAGGGCTCTTATAGAAAACAAGTGGTCATTGATGGGGAGACCTGCCTACTGGACATCCTGGACACAGCAGGTCAAGAAGAGTATAGTGCAATGAGAGACCAGTACATGCAGACATGGGCAGGGTTTCCTCTGCGTCGTTGCAATTATTAACACTAAATCCTTTGAGGACATTCATCATTATAGAGAACAGATAAAAAGAGTAAAAGATTCAAAAATGGTTTTAGTCGGCAACAAATGTGACTTACCTTCTAGAACGGTAGACACCAAGCAAGCTCAGGACTTGGCCTGGAGCCATGGAATTCCTTTTATTGAGAGATCTGCAAAAACCAGACAGGGAGTTGATGATGCTTTTTATACTTTAGTACGAGAAATCCGAAAGCACAAAGAGAAGATGAGCAAGGAGGGCAAAAAGAAGAAGAAAAAGTCCAATTCGAACTGCGTCATTCTGTGAATACATTTTACACTAAATTATTAGCATTTGTTTTTTTTTTTTCTGGTTATATTTTACGGGACTTGTGGCTACTGCTTAACCGTTTGCATCTCCGCCTCTTGCGTCAGTATTTTTGCGGTGGAAGCACCTGTGAGACTCCATGAGCAGGCTTTTGTGCATGTAGCAATCAATGTTTCATGATGTGCGCTGTTCCATCTCCACATCCTGTTGTCTTGCCACCCTCCCTTTCTGAAAACCCTACTGCATGACTAAGGAACGCAAAACTAATGCCCCATACACACGGTCGGATTTTCCAACGGAAAATGTTCAATGGGAGCTTGTTGTCGGAAATTCTGACCGTGTGTAGGCTCCATCGGACATTTTCCATCTGAATTTCCGTCACACAAAATTTGAGCTATGGATCTCAAATTTTCCGACAAAAAAATCCATTGTCGGAAATTCCGATCGTGTGTACACAATTCCAACGCACAAAGTTCCACGCATGCCGCACTGGCTATTAAACGTAATTTTTCTTGGCTCATCGTATGTGTTGTACGTCACCGCGTTCTGAGGTTCAGAATTTCCGACAAGATTTGTGTGACCGTGTGTATGCAAGACAAGTTTGAGCCAACGTCCGTTGGAAAAAATCCATGGATTTTTTGTCGGAATGTCCGATCGTGTGTACGGGGCATAAGGATTGACTCTTTACTGGCACTTTTTTTTTTCCTGAACAGTTGTACCACTAGATAAGAAATATCAGCCCCAGCGGATACTCCAGCCATTGGTGACTCCACTAGATCTACTTCTTAAAGCCACATCCCTACAACTTATCCTGAACTCTTTTTGATAGCTTTCAATGTAACTTAACCTGCTCAGCTAAAACCTTCTACCCACAATGTGACAAAATGGTGTTAACAGCCATCTTTGAAGTTGTGTGATTTGTGCATTACATGTTCATCAAATTGGAGGTGAAGAATCTTTCTGTGTTCCTGGAAGGTTGGACATTTTGGACTTTTTTTTTCCATGATTGGGACAATGCTGTGTTATGCCCCGTACACACGGTCGGACTTTGTTCGGATATTCCGACAACAAAATCCTAGGATTTTGTCCTACGGATGTTGGCTCAAACTTGTCTTGCATACACACGGTCACACAAAGTTGTCGGAAAATCCGATCGTTCTGAACGCGGTGACGTAAAACACGTACGTCGGGACTATAAACGGGGCAGTGGCCAATAGCTTTCATCTCTTTATTTATTCTGAGCATGCGTGGCACTTTGTCCGTCGGCTTTGTGTACACACGATCGGAATTTCCGACAACGGATTTTGTTGTCGGAAAATTTTATCTCCTGCTCTCCAACTTTGTGTGTCGGAAAATCCGATGGAAAATGTCCGATGGAGCCCACACACGGTCGGAATTTCCGACAACACGCTCCGATCGGACATTTTCCATCGGAAAATCCGACCGTGTGTACGGGGCATTAGACTAAAGGAATTGCAGCATTTTTTGTTTTTGTTTGTCAAAATAAATAAATAAATAAATAAATAAATTAATTAATTAATTAATTAATTTAAAAAAACACTTCTGAAATGTGATTATATTCAGAGGGACGGCAAAGGCTACCACATGTGAGTACAAACACTAAGGGCCGATTCACACCATGCCCGCACAGGAACGCATTGTGTGTTCCTGTGCGATTCACACTGCATTTAAAATGCAGTCCATTTGCGATCTGCAGCAGATGTCAATAATAATTTAATGATACACCCCAAATGCAGGTTGCAAACACAGTGCTTTTTCCTGCACCGGACCGCATGGTACAAAAGTACCACTACATTTGGTGCAGTGCGATTTTAGCCCATTCCAAAATGAATGGGCTGAAATCACACTGCACAGAACCACATTTGAGCTGCACAGGAATGCACAGCGTGTTCCTGTGTGATTCCTGTGGGAGCAGGGTGTGAACTGGCCCTAAGACTGTATTACCCGGTCCCTTAGACCTAAATGGGTTCATAACCCTTGCAGTTGTGGGGCAGCCCCCTGCAAGAGAGGATTTTTACTTTTCCCAAAGATAGGCTTTAAGTTACTTCCTGTTGTGGTGTGAAAACTCTCTGTCCCTGTCTTACCCTGACTGTCCCCACACTGTCACACAGGCTTTTGCTGGAGACTACAAGTGGCAGTTTCAGTCAACTTTATCCCTTTCATCCTAATGCTGTGTACACACAAGTGGACTTTCGACAGACTGAACTCTGAAGGACTTTTTGACGGACTTTCGATGGAGTTCCGACAGAGTTCCGACGCAACTGACTTGCCTACACACGATCACACCAGAGTCTGACTGATTCAAACGTGATGACGTATAACCGGACTAGAATAAGGAAGTTCATAGCCAGTAGCCAATAGCTGCCCTTGCGTCGTTGTTCGTCCGTCGGACTAGCATACAGACGAACAGATTTTTCGACCGGACTCGAGTCCGTTGGAAAGATTTGAAACATGTTCTATTTCTAAAGTTCGTCTGATTTTTCAACAGCAAAGGTCCGATGAAGCCCACACACGATCCAATTGTCCGGCGGATTCGTTCCGTCGGACCTTTGCTGTCGAAAAGTCCGGTCGTGTGTACACGGCATAAGCCTATTTCTGACATTTGGTGTTTACAAGTTAAAATCCATATTTTTTGCTAGAAAATTACTTAGAACCCCCAAACATTATATATATTTTTTTTGCAGAGGCCCTAGAGAATAAAATGGCGATTGGGATGACAAAAAATTCTGCGCGGCCAAAGAAAGAAGATAACTAAGAGCAGCTAACACAACCAATGGGATATACAGATGTACCAAAAATAAAAAATTATGTGTAGCGCTAAAAGTTCAACAAAATGTCCAACACATAGTAAAGATGTCAAAAATCATGAAGAAAGAGTCCTCCGTATGACTAAAATTCAAATATAGCAGTGACTTCATGTGAAGAACATAGCAACTGAGTGACAACTGAAGTGGACACAGGGAAGAGACACCACCACCAACTGTGAGGAGGCTTACCAGATGATGTGGACTCAAGGGGGCGTACGCCCGACTGGGTCAAATCAGGCTTGGGTGGTGGGTGATGATGGGTGCTCCAAGATGATGTTGAAAGTGTAAATCCGAGAACCGACCAGGCACTGATGGATCCCTCAGATTAATGATGGAAAACGGATGGCCATATGGTGTGATAAGAAGGAAAAAAGCCACATAGTGTGATTCCGTAAACTAATTCAAAATTTATTAAAAAGAGATACACTCACATGAAGCTCTTAAAAACAGCGCTGTAGAAAGTATGGCGGCAGTGGGGTCCTACCCAATATAAAATGGCGATTGTTGAAATATTTTATGACACACGGTATTTGTGTAGCCGTGTTTTAAACGCAACCATTTGGGAAAAGGGACACTTTCAAGAATTAAAAAAAAACAAAACAGTAAAGTTAGCCCAATATTTTTGCATAATGTGAAAGATGATGTTACGCTGAGTAAATAGATACCAAACATGTCACGCTTTATAACTGCATGCATTCGTGGAATTGCGACAAATTACGGTACCTAAAAATCTCCATAGGCGACACTTTAAATTTTTTTACGGTTACCAGGATAAAGTTACAGAGGAGGTCTAGTGCCAAAATTATACTAATAAAGTGATTTCGCGCTTCAAATCTATCACATAAAGTCATAAACAATATATGCGCACTAATGCATGCAGCTATAGTGCCTATATAAATTAGTGTGCTCAGTGAATATGTACCAGCAGTGTAAAACATAAAAATACAAAGTGCTGACAAAGATTATCCAAAGTGCTAATGTGCATAAATAAATCAAAAGTTCATCATAATGTGTTCAATCCACTGGGATCAGTTATGGGGGGTGGAAGTGATGGTGATATCCTTAAAGTGGAGGGATCCGGTGAAACCGGGCTCTCTAAACTCTCACCTCAAAACAAGTGAACGTAAGCATCAAACAGGTTCTTTAAATAGATGTTGTATGATGTGCTTTAGGTGGGACTTCTCTAATGACTTGATGGTCCTCCCAGTATATGGAACCTCTTGTTTTTGTACATGCTGAAATGATGCACGTACATGTGGCTCTTTATTTCCAAGACGGGTTACCAAGAAAGTCTCTTTGCGCAGATCACTTTGTGAAGAGATCACAGATTCTTCATCAGGCACTATATGTTGTAATCTGAAATATTGTGCTGCATCTTTAACCTCCAGAGTGAAAGGAGAAGCAGGAATCCCTGAAGATCTAGTGATGACCGCACTGTGTGTGTATCAGCGTAACTGCCCTCTGACGTCACTGGCACAAAGCCTTTTCCGACTTCATGCCAGTCTCTCTCTAGCCGCCGGAAGTTGCGCATCAAGGATCGGGTCCCCCGGTGGGACAGGAGGCCCGGACAGAGCAGTGGGAGGCGACGGGAGGGGGGGATGTCCCCTCCCGCTCCTCCGGGATAACAATCGAGCAGCTTTTAGCCGCATCGGTTGTTATCCCTGGATAGCTGATCGCCCACTCTAAAAAACGGTACCGGGATGATGCCTGCAGCTGCGGGCATCATCCTGGTATATCCCCTGAAAGCCGAGGCCGCATATCTGCGTACGCTCGGCGGGAAGGGGACATACAGGCACGATCCACCTATGTCACCATCAGGAGATCTGCCTTGAGAAAAGACAAGCAGCCGTCATATGAATACATGCATGTGTAGCGCAACTCCCATAAGATAGGGTGACCAGACATCCCCGGTTTCTGGGGACAGTCCCCGGATTGAGGACACTGTCCCCGGACCAAGTCTGTCCCCAGTTTTGTCCCCAGATTGGATTTGAACAGGGGCTCGAGCAATTTCAAAGACAACCCATGTAGAATAAAAAGAAAAAATCTGAATTGCACCCCCCTCCTCTGCCGCTTCTACTAGCTTATAGGGGGTTTATTTTTTTCCATTATCTGTGCCCCTTTCTGATGATCATGTGCTGGTCGGAGCGGAGGGACTATTTCTTCAGTTTTGGGCGCATGCCCATTCAGCTCCACTCGCATGTTCTTCTGCCTTGGCTGAAGTCCCGGCCAGCCGCCTGTATGCTTATCTCCTTGCCTTCCCTGGTGGAGTGATCTTTCTCTGCTCCCCACCCAGTAGTAGCTGGGGCCGGAAGAGTAAAGCCCCATACACACTATCAGATTTTCTGCTGATTTTTGTCTTCAGATTTACCAAAACCATGTAGTGCAAGGGCCTGTCTGATTGCATACAAATTGAAACTCCTAAGGTTTGACATCATATTATATGGTTTTGGTAAATGTGAAGAAAAAAATCAGCAGAAAATCTGATAGTGTGTATGGGGCTTTAGACTTGACAGGCTCTGAGGCTGGCGGCGGAGACGGGCAAAGAGTCATTGATTGCTGCCATTACTAGTTAAAAAAAAATATGTCCCCGGATTTCATTTTAAAAATCTGGTCACCTTACCATAAGAGCCGCAGGAATTACTTGTCTAGGTCTTCCCAACTTCAGCCTCGCAGCCAGGCACACAATAGGCTAATTCACTCTTCTCAAAAAACATTCTAGGGGATGTTGTTTTTGCTGTTTTTATATTTGGAGAACTTGGCTAGGGATGAGGGTAGTGGTGGTATAATCTTCCTTTCTGCTTAAAGGGGTTATAAACCCTCGTGTTTTTTCACCTAAGGTGAAAAAACTTCTGATACTGACCGGCATCCCAGCCTCTCCCATTTTACTCACCTGAGCCCGTTCGTTCCCTCGGCAGAGACGCGCTCACCTTCTCTGCCCAGGGTTCTCGGCTCTTGATTGGATAGATAGCAGCGCAGCCATTGGCTCTCGCTGCTGTCATTCAAATCCAATGACGCAGGCGCCAGGGGGGCGGGGCGGAGTCTGGCATTCTGTGTCAATGCACGCAAATGCTGGACTCGAGAGCGTGCCCGCAAGGTAACCCCCAGGGAGAGCGCTTCTCCCAGGGGGTTTACCGATGTGAGAAGGAGCCGCGAGCGCCGCTGGGGGACCCCAGAAGACGATGATCGGGGTCACATTGTGCAAAACGAACTGCACAGTGGAGGTAAGTATGATATGTTTGTTATTTTTTTTTAAAAAAAGGAAAGATTACAATCACTTTAACCACTTAAGGACCGAGCCTCTTTTTGAGATTTGTTGTTTACAAGTTAAAAATCATTTTTTTTGCTCGAAAATTACTTAGAACCCCCAAACCCCTCAAAGTAAATTGATAACCAACATGTCATGCTTCAAAATTGCGCCCGCTCGTGGAATGGTGACAAACTTTGGCACTTAAAAATCTCCATTGGCGACGTTTAAAAATTTCTACAGGTTACCAGGAGGTCTAGTGCTATGCGTTCGCTTCTGCGCGCAAGATCGGAGGGACGGGGAGCATTAAAAAAAAAAAAATTCTTATTTATTTTACATTTTATTTTTTATTTTTACACTGTCCTTTTAAAAAAAAATTGGCTCACTTTTATCCCTGGGGGGAGGGGGGGTGGGGCACCTCTCCCGCTGAACACTTTTATCTGAAAGACAGCTGCCTCCCATTTAAGAGGATACTGGGGGTTATGGCAGCTACCTGCTGCCATAACAACGGTATCCCTTCTCAAAGTACCGACTTATAATGACTGCGGTTGGTCGTTAAGTAGGAGTAGGACCAGTAGAACAAAGTCCCTTCTCTTTTTTTTTTTTTTTAGTGGACAACATCTGGACAGAGTTTTTTTAGGACACCAGCCGGTGTCCCCTTTAACAGACCTACAGCTGACTATAACTGGGCACCAGAGGGGTGGCTAGAATACAAGGTCTCCAAGATCCAGTCATGTCTGTACTCACAATGCCCAAGGACAGATTGGTGCCTCCTTCCAATCTTCCAAGCAATACCCTCCAGTGATACCAGACAGATCCATGGCAGACAGCTCCCCTCAGCCAGCCCAGCTGAGGCCTCCACATGGCAGCCTGTGCCTCAGAGGGCAGAGTGCCCCCCCTCAGGCTGAACTCTAGGACAAGACCCAGAGCTCAGTGTGTTCACTGATTAAATAAAGCCTCCCAGCATTCCATTAGAGCCTTCCTCTCTGGTATAGGCCAGGGCTGTATCCATACCTCTCAACTTTTGAACTTCAGAATGAGGGACACTTGAAGGAGGAAGCGACTGACGCCGGGCTACGTGCACTGCTCATTAATGCGCCCTCACTGCCCATCAATGCGGTCTCACTGCCCATCAATGCAGCCTCACTGCCCATCAATGCGGCCTCACTGCCCATCAATGCAGCCTAACTGTGCCCATCAATGCGGCCTCACTGCCCATCAATGTGGCCCCATTGCCCATCAATGCGGCCTCACTGTCCATCAATGCGGCCTCACTGCCCATCAATGCGGCCTCACTGTCCATCAGTGCGGCATCACTGCCCTCAATGCAGCCTCACTGCCCATGAATGTGGCCTCACTGCCCATCAATGAGGCCTCACTGCCCATCAATACAGCCTCACTGCCCATCAATACAGCCTCACTGCCCATCAATGTGGCCTCACTGCCCATCAAAGCAGCCTCACTGTATCCATCAAATGCAGCTTTTACTGTGCCCATGAATGCAGCCTCACCACCAGCCTCGCCACTGAACACACACAGACCCAGCTCCGTGACACACAAGAGAAGGAGGAGAGAGGAAGGGAGGGGAGCGCTGCAGCCACAGATCAAAGTGGCATCCATGCTGCTGGAGAAGATACAGGGAGGAGGTGGGTGGAGCTAACTACTAGGCGTGGAGGAGGAAGTTAAATCCTCCTCCGGCTCCACTCTGAATGCTGGGGCCCCGCTTTCCTTCTCGTTATGACGTCACCAGTTTGGGCAGTGAGCCAGGCAGCGGCCGGTGATGAATAATAGCGGGTCTCGGTCAGGATTACAGTACACCAGGGCAGTGAGTGGCAGCGGCAATACTTTAAGGGGGCATTAGAACGGCCCATGGGGCAATTCCGGGTCACTGTATTGTATTGAATGAAGGGACCCGGTGCAGACCTCCCGAAGGAGGGACGTTCCTGGGCAATCCGGGACAGTTTGGAGGTATGCTGTATTTATCTTCATGCTGCCATCGACATAGCTTCACACCTATCATCCAGAAACTTCTTAAGTCTCCTGAATATAGAGGAAGCTATAGGCCAGACTGGCAGTAGCTAAACAAACTGAGCAGACCTAACTAGCAGATTGCAGCTTCACTGATTACAGTGAGCAGAATATGCTTTTGGCTGTCAGACCAAATTCAGCCACATCGACTACAGTGTGGCTACTAAATTTGTCTTTTAAAACACAACTATTACTAACCTATCTAATCCTAGCAGCTACCTAGGAGGGTGTTACACACATAGTCAGGAAGTGCCTGAATGGAGGCTGCAGGAAATCAGCAGCACTGAGATGCAACAAAGGATTAAAAAAAAAGTTTTTCTTTTTTTGTTTTTTTAAATGTAGCAGTTAAACTAAATGTCTTTCAGTAAGACTCGGTTCACAGGAGGGGCAACTTTTCAGGCGACTTAGCAGCCTGACAAGTCGCGTTCTGTTCTGTACTATGGAACCGTTCTAATAGGAACGACTCAAGTCACTCCGACTTAGAAAAAGGTTCCTGTACTACTTCGGGACGACTTCAGGGCGACTTGCATTGACTTCTATGCAGAAGTCATTTTGCAAGCCGCCGCTGAAGTCGTGTGCAGGTTGCCTAAGGCAGTTGCGCTGCAAGTCGTGCTGCCCCTGTGTGAACCTGGCTCTTAGGGTTTACATGTACTTTAATTGCAGGGATCTGATTATGAAGTGCTACTAGTAGCCTTTATGAATATATAAATAATTTTAATTATGTACCTTAAGATAATACTAAGATTAGATATAAAAACTGGCACTGTATATAAATTTGTTGGGCAGTAATATGCAGGCTCCTTTAGCTTGTCATCAGTCATTGTAACCTATCAATCTATCTCACCCCTGTAAGCATGAATGTACATGCATGCTGGATGCTGCGTAGGATTTAATGGAAAGGTACATAAACATTTTGCGCTAATCCTCAACTGTGCCATGTATCTCCCATGAACTGTTCACACACATGAAAAGCACCCCTGCCTTTTTTGAAACATGATTGCAGGACGCACCCAGGCTCCAGGCCTCCCGCCAGATACGGTTATATTTATCCTGTGAGATCACAGATCATTAACCCCTTCCTAACCCTGCAGCTAGATCCGCATGAGATAACACGGAAGAGCCGCCTACTAGAATTGGGTAATGTATTTATTAAAGAGAAAGGCTGTGAGTACACAGAATACATTTTAAGCAGTAAGAGTTTCAGAGGAACCCTTGCCCCAGACATTTCTTGACCCAGAGTCCCTGATTGATCTCTAGGCAATAAGTAACCATCCGCCTTGCCAGGTCACTGCGCAGAGTGAGGTTTTCTCCTCCTGTTTTCCTTTAGACCTTGCTCTTTGCAGTCAATATTTAACAGCACAGACCTCTTTCAGCAAAATCCTATTAGTGCCGGTGCTGTAAAATGCTGTAGATCTGGTTCACTATAATTTCGCTATGGTTAATATATTCATTTACTTTTATTTGGCTTCAAATGCATTTGACAGACTTGTGGTTTTGTGTCAGTATACTATCTTAAAAAAATCACGCGCTAAACAAGTGAAAGTTTGCAAATATTTCTTTAGGTGGAATGTGAACAAATGATATCCAGCTTATATTGCCCCCCTACAGCACAGTACAGGCAGGTTGGAGCAGGTGCTGGATATCTGGTACAGCTGTTCCCTCCAGCATCTGCAGAGACACATGGCCAAGCCACCAGAGTGACCTAATACGTCTCCCTAAAGTTAGCCTGTTTTTTAAGGAGTCAGGGGAGGGAATGTGTTTTACATCAAGTAACTTTCCAGAGCGTGCGTGGCGGGGAAATATGATTCAGATAGTGAGTACACACCTTCCAGCAATTTCATTCCTTGAAACATGTCTGAGCAAAGGACAATCCCAGCTAGCTTTGGGCCACACCAACTGATAACAGCATGGACTGAAGATGTAGGAGCAGTATAAATTAGCATAGGCTGGTTTACATCTGCTTTCATTGACAGACCTTCCAGTGAAAGGCTACCTGCTTTTGACCTGGTGGTCTAATTATGTCTGGGTGGTCTGTAGTTACAAACTAGCCTGCCATAACTGGTTATTACGGAAGAGAAAGCGGTTTCTGCTAGCAATGATTATCCAGGAACTTTATCCTGGATGTTCATGTCAGTAACCTACTCTGAACAAACTGAGTAAATGAACTTTTCGTCATTATAAGTTTTGATTTTTTCCACCCAAACGGCGAATCAGGAAGGACTGCGTGACTCATTCAGTTCTTTGTTTCTTTATACTCGCTGGCTGGTAACGGAACACATACAGATACTCAAGACCTGAATGTGATGGCAACATTATGTGTTTGTTCCATTCTGTTCATCATGTCTAAAAATGACATATGACTGGAATTAGGGGTAAAAGTACCACTAAACTCTGGTTGGAAAAAAAAAAAAAATCAAGCATGCGTTCTTAAAGAAGAACTTCAGGGAACGTTTTTATTTTCCTATGCAGTGTAGCCGTGCCCACACTGCATGGGTTAACTCTTTGTTTTGTCCAGGGGCGCAAGGAAAAGCTATGCTTACACGATCCTTCGATCACGTGGAAAACAGTGCTCCCCAACGTCCAGCGGTGGACTGTTCCTGCCATCCTCACGTCCAGAGCCAGTCTATGGGTCTGATGACTTCAGGAACAGTCCATAAACATGACCGCTAGGTCGTAGGAGAGCAGGAGCATCGGGGACCGGTCTTGCACTTGGAGTATCGTCGAAATAGGTACATATATCTCCACTCTCTTCACCCCTAGACAAAAATAAGCAGTTTACCCAGAGTCACCAATAAGTATCCTTGTTTTATTTTAAAGTGCACGTCAAGCCAAATAGTTTTTTTTTTTTTTGATAAAGTGAGAAGGATTGGAATCCCTGACTGGATTTACTGATAACGGATGCTCCCCCACCTTTTTTCTTGATGGAAACAGTTTCCCAAGACAAGTGAAGGAAAATCTGCAACAAGGTCGCAGACAAAAAAAAAAAACTTCTACTACTGTACTAAAAAAGGTGTTTTTTTTCTGCATGTGTGTTCTTGTCTGATAAAATGTGGTCATCAGGACAAGAAGAGAGTGGAAACCTTTCTAATGGAGCCTAGGATAGCAGTAACAACCTCACAGGGTTTCTAACCCATCCCCATTTTATCCAAAACTAAGAAAAACAAGTTTTGGCTACACAAAGCTTTAAATTCTGGACTACAGGAATGGCAATTGCATGTTTATTGATTGCTGCACACAAGAAGAAATGTTCTTGTTAGCACACTTTGCGTGCATAAACTCCATTGACTTAATCTAATCTACAGTGGGGACGGAAAGTATTCAGACTCCCTTAAATTTGTCACTCTTTGTTATATTGCAGCCATTTGCTAAAATCATTTAATTTCTTTTTTTTTTACTCATTAATGTACACACACTACCCCATATTGACAGAAAAACACAGAATTGTTGACATTTTTGCAGATTTATGAAAAAAGAAAATCTGAAATATCACATGGTCCTAAGACCCTTTGCTCAGTATTTAGTAGAAGCACCCTTTTGGTCTAATACAGCCATGAGTCTTTTTGGGAAAGATGCATCAAGTTTTTCACACCTGGTTGGATGGTAAACGTTGGTGGACAGCCATTTTTAGGTCTCTTCAGAGATGCTCAATTGGGTTTAAGTCAGGGCTCTGGCTGAGCCATTCAAGAACAGTCACAAAGTTGTTGTGAAGCCACTCCTTCGTTATTTTAGCTGTGTGCTTAGGGTCATTGTCTTGTTGGAAGGTAAACCTTCGGCCCAGTCTGAGGTCCTGAGCACTCTGGAGAAGGTTTTCGTCCAGGATATCCCCTGTACTTGGCCGCATTCATCTTTCCCTCGATTGCAACCAGTCGTCTTGTCCCTGCAGCTGAAAAACACCCCCACAGCATGATGCTGCCACCACCATGCTTCACTGTTGGGACTGTATTGGACAGGTGATGAGCAGTGCCTGGTTTTCTCCACACATACCGCATAGAATTAAGGCCAAAAAGTTCTATCCTGGTCTCATCAGACCAGAGAATCCTATTTCTCCACATCTTGGAGTCCTTCAGGTGTTTTTTAGCAAACTCCATGCGGGCTTTCATGTGTCTTGCACTGAGGAGAGGCTTCCGTCGGGCCACTCTGCCATAAAGCCCTGACTGGTGGAGGGCTGCAGTGATGGTTGACTTTTTACAACTTTCTCCCATCCCCCGACTGCATCTCTGCAGTCTCCAGCTCTAGGAAGGGTTCTGGTTATCCCAAATGTCTTCCATTTAAGGATTATGGAGGCCACTGTGCTCTTAGGAACCTTAAGTGCAGCAGACATTTTTGTAACCTTGGCCAGATCTGTGCCTTGCCACAATTCTGTCTCTGAGCTCTTCAGGCAGTTCCTTTGACCTCATGATTCTCATTTGCTCTGACATGCACTGTGAGCTGTAAGGACAGATGTGTGGCTTTCCTAATCAAGTCCAATCAGTATAATCAAACACAGCTGGACTCAAATGAAGGTGTAGAACCATCACAAGGATGATCAGAAGAAATGGACAGCACCTGAGTTAAATATATGAGTGTCACAGCAAAGGGTCTGAATACTTAGGACCATGTGATATTTCAGTTTTTCTTTTTTAATAAATCTACAAAAATGTCAACAATTCTGTGTTTTTCTGTCAATATGAGGTGCTGTGTGTACATTAATGAGGAAAAAAATTAACTTAAATGATTTTAGCAAATGGCTGCAATATATTAAAGAGTGAAAAATTTAAGGGGGTCTGAATACTTTATGTCCCCACTGTAAATACACAATAAAACAACACATAGCAAATATATGCAGAAAATCTGTGGCATATACCGTATTCATGCTGTCATATACACATTAAAATAATAGTGCCTTTCCATACAGGCTCAGCCTCAAAGAAAGAGGAGATAGCTGCATATCTCGTGAGCGTTTGAGGGACTTCCGGTTCCTCTTAACTGTCACTTCTGATAATTGAATTATCTGCAAGTCTTGGTACCTAGTAAAGACAAAACTAAGTTAAAAGATAATCAACCAAGAAATGGCTTCAGCTTCAACAGTCAGTGAAAAAATTGAACTAAAACAAAAAAACAAACAAAAAAAAACCGCAACAGTACATAAATAATGATCAAATACACACAAAAAAGAAAAAAAACAAATATTAAGAACTCTAAATTGTCTCTGTTTCCATGAAATGTTGCTGTCCATGAAATCAGCACTTTCTCTGTGTAATCAATTTCCTCTGTCTTTTGCAATCATGGACTTTACTGAGAGCAGCAGGAGCCATTGAGCTGATGTTTTTGGTAAACCAGAGAGAGAATACGCAACTAAATTGTAGCACACAGGTATCTCTGAGATTGAATTGCTAGATTAATCTATTATATATATTACATACAGGGCTGCTGTTAGAAATCACAAAGCCGTACAGCCTACCTGACACTAAGGCTGGGTTCACACTGCTGCGGTGCGGGAACGCAGCGAATTTACTGCGGGTTCCCGCATCGCACCAACTCGCACGGCAGTTCACACTGCCATATGCGAACTGCTGGGGAGTGTCATACAATGTTAATGACACCCCCAGTTCAGCCCGCATATCGCAATGCGAACTGACAATTCGGACATTTTCGGATCGCATAGGTGTGAACACCCATGCGATCCGATTTTGGTCCGAACAAAAAAAAGGGTCCTGTGCGAGTTTGGACCGAATGCGGTGCGATATCAGCCATACTACCTGTATGGCTGATATCGCACAGCACAGACATCGCATGTGATGTGAACAGCAGTGAGCTGCGAATCACATGCGATGTCTGCCACCGCAGCAGTGTGAACCCAGCCTAAATCACAAAAAAATACACCAAAATCAATATTAGCAGACACAAGCATAATATAACTTACAAAATTCCTGCTAAATGTAAAAGATAAAACTTTATTGAGGTAAAAAAAAGTTATTTGTGTAGATGAGATCTTGGGGCTCATTCCCATAGGTGCTGGGCCTGTACTGTGTGAATCAGTGTTCTTTTGTTTTTTAACCACTTGCCGACCACCGCATGTACATTTACGTCAGCAGAATGGCATGGACAGGCAAATGGGCGTACAGGTACGTCCCTTTAAATTTGCCGCCGTGTGGTCGTGTGCGCGCCGCTGGCGGCGCGCGCGACCCTGCCGGCGCGCGCGACCCTGCCGTGAGCTCCGTGAGTGTGATCGCGGGTTTCGCGGACTCGATGTCTGCGGGGATACCCGCGATCGTCTCACGGAGAGGAAGAATGGGGAAATGCTGATGTAAACAAGCGTTTTCCCGTTCTGCCTAGTGACACTGACACTGATCACAGCTTCCTGTAATCGGGAGCGGTGATCAGTGTCGTTTCACACGTAGCCCCTTCCCCCACAGTTAGAATCACTCCCTAGGACACACTTAACCCCTGCAGCGCCCCCTCCCCTTCACTGCCAGTCACATTTACACAGTAATCAATGCATTTTTAATCGCACTGATCACTGTATAAATGTGAATGGTCCCAAAATAGCGCCAAAAGTGTCCGATCTGTTCGCCATAATGTCGCAATCATGATAAAAATCGCTGATCGCCACCATTACTAGTAAAAAAAAAAAAAATATTACGAAAAATGCCATAAAACTATCCCCTATTTTGTAGATGCTTTAACTTTTGTGCAAACCAATCAATAAACGCTTATTGCGATTTTTTTTACCAAAAATATGTAGAAGAATACGTATTAGCCTAAAATGAAGGGAAAATGTTTTTTTATATATTTTTGGGGGATATTTATTATAGCACAAAGTAAAAAATAATGCTTTTTTTTCAAAATTTGCACTTTTTATGTTTATAGCGCAAAAAATGAAAACCGCAGAGGTGATCAAATACCACCAAAAGAAAGCTCTATTTGTGGGGGAAAAAGGACATCAATTTTCTTTGGGAGCCACATCGCACGACCGCACAATTGTCAGTTAAAGCAACGCAGTGCCGAGTTGCAAAAAGTGCTCTGGTCTTTGGTCAGCCAAATGGTCCGGGGCTTAAGTGGTTAAATGTGGCTATTGCTGTGTGTAGGCAGCCTATGTTACACTATGGGGATGCAGCAGCTGTATGAACACAGCATTTGACAGGCATGTTGAGGCAGGTGTATGGCCCCTGAACATTGACAGTGTGCATTTGTGGCCACTTACCCACACCTGCACACCTATCAAATTAGGACCTGTGGCTGTGTTCATACAGCCACTGCATCCTCTTAGAATAACAGGCGGCTCCCGCTGCACAAACAAACACCGCATTCACACTGTATAGGCCAGAGAACCCATGTGAATGAGCCCTTTTAAATATTTTTTACAATTTTTTACAATTATTTGTTACAATTGTTAAAAAAAATTTATTTAAATAAAATATTTTTCTAATTTTTTTAAATTATTAAAAAATTACTTTTTATTTATTTTTTAACAATTTGTTAGTTTTTTTATATTTTTAAAATTGTTTTGTACATTTTTTTACAACGCTGCTGGGGAGGGGGATGGGAGGCTTTGGTGAGATATCAGGGGTCTAAACAGACCCCTGACATTTCACCTTTGAGCCAGAGAAAAGAAATGAGGACACAGATTCTTCATTTCCTTTCTCTGTAGCCTCAGCTACACTGAAGATGAATGAACAGGAGGCAGAGACTCCTGTTCATTCATAAACCGAAACATAGTAAATACAGTTTACTATGCTCAGTTATCAATAGACACAGGAGGAGTGTTCAGTACCGATCACTCACGGTATCCATTCAAAAAAGGAAGGGGCTGGTAAATGACATATATACTAGCCCATTTCTCCCTCTCTGTATTCTGACACATGCCCTGCACTCGCAGCAGCCAGTGGAACATTAAAGCCAGCAGGACATAAAAGCCAGTAGTGCCACAGGAAGGGGCAGGAGGGGGTAGCACAGTGACAGGGGGGCACATGGGGGAAATCAGAAGCAGGCAGAACAGGAAGGGGGATTGGTGTTGGGGAAGCAATTACAGGAACAATGCCCTGTGTCTGTGTCTGCGTCTCTCCCTGCTGCAGCTGAAAGCCGACAGGAGGGAGAGAAACCGGCTTTCAGCTGCTGCAGAAAGCCACACGGGGCATCATTCTGTAATTGTCCAGCTTCACCAATTCCCTGTTTGCCCCCCCCTCGTGTGCCTGGGCCCCCTACAGAAGGACCGGTGGTACCCCCCTATCGGCGGCCCTGTTTACATATCAAGTTTGAACTGCAATTGGTATTAGAATTCACAGAGCAATAGTCTTGCTTACTACAGAGAAACAAAATTAACCACTAGTTCTGTGTCATATTAGATGTCTCAAGTACAACTGCTGCTGGAGTACCAAATTAAGAATTGCCATTACTAAGTATCTCTTGTTTTTAACACATTAAGACCAAGGCTCAAAAGTGTTCTGTCAAAAGGACTTTTTGTTATAAGAGAACTGCCATAATGACCATCAAACCTCAGCAGCCTGCAATGATGTCTGTAGGTTGGGGCCTCCTTGCTGAGATGGATGGTACCTGAGAGTGAAACCTAGGACTGCTTTTTCTGTAACCCCTCATATGTTATGAGTAAAGTTGAAGTTTATCTATTATTTATTCATTTTGTTGCTCTGTGGCTTTGGTGACATAGCTTACCTGCAATGAAGGATGTCCCACATTGTCAATCTTCACTGCAGGGGTGCAGGTCCTCTCCTGTGACTGAACTTCTGGTGTGCGGGAGGTTAATAACTTCAGGCTATGAAAAATGTTCCTGATGAGGACCTGTTCCCTCCTTTTCCGGTGAGATTCTTTGAGTACATTTACTCCATGTAACACAGTTATTTTACTAATAATGTTGAGAGAATTAAGTTGCATATATGATCAGTTTTTTTAAAGAGGTTGTAAACCTCTCTGTGAACGTTGTACCTATAGCAGGGGTCTCAAACTGGCGGCCCTCCAGCTGTTGCAAAACTACAAGTCCCATCATGTCTCTGCCTGTGGGAGTCATGCTTGTAACTGTCAGCTTTGCAAAGCGTCACGGGACTTGTAGTTTTGCAACAGCTGGAGGGCCACCAGTTTGAGACCCCTGACCTATAGGTAAGCCTAGAATAAGGCATACCTATAGATACTGTAAATATCTCCTAAACGTGTGCCGTGTAGGAGATATTTACTTTGTTTTGCGCCGATGATGTAATCGACACATGCGCTGTGAAGAAACGGCCCCCCTGTGCCATTTCTTCACGAGCGAGTGCTGTGACTGGCGGCTCACGCGCGCATGCATGGGAGTGACGCGGCTCCGGCCAGTCACAGAGCTGGAGTCCGCCCCTGGAAGGAAGAGGAGCGAACATGGATGTGGCCTGCAGCGGGGACAGCGCGGGCTTCATTTACAGGTAAGTGTCACATAATGTGCTAGTATGCGATGCATACTAGCACATTATGCTTTGAGTTTGAAGGGGCAAAGGAAGGAAGTAAACCCATCAGGGTTTACTTCCTCTTTAAAGTCAAATGAATTTAAGATGAACAGGGCTAGGAAATTGTAACTCTCTTTAATGTGTTACTAAATCCACAACAGTAAAATCAGTCTGTATATGCAGTAAAGCATGCTTGTTATACTCATTGTGAAACCAAAGGGGTTAATCCTCCACATTGTGTAGAAAGGCTGTTTGATCCTGTCTTCCCTGATCTTCCCCTTCTTCCACTGTCCCCAATCCATCTCCTGGTAAGATAGAGCCTTTGGTGTCACTCTGCACATGCTCAGTTTGGTGTATATTGCTAGAGAGTTTTTTTTATCTTGGGAGGGTGCATGTGATCAGCACAGGGCCCAACAGCACTGTCCAGACAGAGGGTTAGGGGTCCTGCAGCCTAATAGGACAGTCAGAGTAGAATAAAACTCCTCCTACAAGCTTTAACCAGACACTGATAGAAGACTGATATATACTGCTGATGTGAAAAGGTATTTAGCCAATTATATTTACTAAATTAATTGCATTTCCATGTTTTGTGTACTGTGGGAGACCAGATCGTGAATGCAGGGTCCAGGGTTTAGTAACATTTTAATATCTGAATATTGAACTAAGAGTCTAAGCTCCAAACACTAAAATGGTGGCAGCATTGAAATGTTTTATTTCAAATCATGAAATCAAGTCCAAGCAACAACTTAGGAGTGTAAATATGAAAGAATCTCAGCCACACTCCACTTAGCTCCTCTTGCAGTATTCTTTAATAATCAATGAACTGATTGCATACAGTAATATATCTACCCCAAAAAAACCCAACATGTTTCACCACTCCTGGCTTTCTCACAGGGATAAGGGAAGTCTTGGGGGGTTTCCCCTATCTTTGTGAGCTAGCCAGGAATGGTGAAACGTGTCAAGGAGGTTGGCTTTTGGGTGGAGACATTACTGTATTCAATCAATTCATTGATTATTAAAGAATACTGCAAGAGGAGCTAAGTGGAGTGTGGCTGAGATTCTTTCATATTTTCAATAGAGAGTAGAGATGGACAATGATGACCAACACCTGGGTTGCCAATGTACAAGAGAGGCCAGTCTTGAGCAGGGCTATGGGTCTGTGTGTGTTTCTGTTCTAACTTAGGAGTGGAGATTCTAATACTTACAAAAGCCTTTTTCTTGACTTTTTGAGTCAGTAAGTAAATATTGCATTGTCTTATATAGGCAAATAATGACTGTTTGAGGACATGTCTCCATTCATAATCAACTAGATTCTAAAGGCCCGTAATCACGATCAGAAAATTGTGAGTAACATTTTGTCCGACAAACGATCTGCCGATTTTCTGATCATTAGTATGGTGCTTTCGACAGCCGATCCCGAATTTTCAGACAACAAAAAACTGAATGTGCAGGCTATAAAATTTTTGTTGTTTGTGAACACAACGTCTGATTTTCGTTTAATTAGTTCATTTTTCGTCCAAGACTACGCATGCTCAAAAATGAAAGAACACATACAAAACAATTTAACACATTACATCACTTCTGAAGTTGAATTCTGTCGTATGAGAATTTTCGTATGTTGAGTAACCTCTTCACTTTCGATATCAGACTAGCATGCAAGGACAAACGGACAAAATTCGTCCGATAATCTGAGCCTGCTTAAGGAAGACCTAGCAAAAAAGATTCCATTGGCATTCATTTTGCAGGACGTTCAATTGGAACCAGACTGAAAGCAGCTGGTATTTGTGTAGGCCTTATGAGCTCTTACCTCTTCATTCAATTTTCAGAGCCTGTAGTGCTAAACGGCCAACCAGTGTGGTAAAGTTAAATAAATATTAATGTTTCACCGATAGCCTATTTAGTTCGGCAGTGACTGCTCAACTGGAAAGCAAAGGAAAACTGTAATCGTAGCCTTCAGTAGTGAAACTGATTATGTTGCACAGACTGTTCTTTACTGCGAGGAAAAAATATTTGAATAGCAAAAGTTAATTCAACCCAAAGCTTGCCAACTCTTGAAGAGCTACAAGTGACAGGAAGCCATGTCAGTTGTGGCTTTGATAAATGGTAGGAGCACTTGGGCCAGGATCACAGACAACTGAAGTTTTCAGCACTAGTAAAGCAAGCCAGAGTATCTGCACCCAGGTTAGCTGGCTTTTCTGCCAATTACTTGTTTCACTGTTGAGGCACTGCAATGGTTCTTGGCTCAGTTCTCATGTGATATGATCTTGTGAATGTTTAATGAGAAGCATGGAAATCCTATGAAAATCTGACAAGATAACAGCCAACAGCACAGAGCTCAGCTGCCTGGCCCACACCCACATCTCCGTTTCTCAATTCCTTCTTGTAAGCTTAATTTTACTATGACCATGGTTATATATTATTATGTGTGTGGAAAGGAAACTAAATTAGTCAATTATGTTAAATTCCACTGTATAGAAATGCTACTTGTTATGAAAAAATTAATGTACCTTTCGTCCTATTACTAATTAGACATTTGGATAGTTGTGGAGGCAACATGGACTCTCATGGTACCACGATAGTCTATGTTGCCTCCACAACTGTCCAAATGTTAAATTCCACTGTACCAAGAAATTACTATATGATAAATAATCATATTAATCCTTTGCACTGAGTTATAATTGCAGTGGCTCTGAAAAGCAATCTGTGTTCGCATTGCTTGACAAGCAGTAAGGAGGCCTCCTCACCATCTGTTTTAATCTTCCAAATGCACACAGTTTTTGGACATTTGAAGCAAGCCCCTATTCACTTTGAATGAGTTACATTTGGCAGTGGTACTGCCCAGGCCAGGACAAGGCAGAAACCATCATTTTTGCCACAGGTACAAAGCATCACGGCTGCAACACACCTGTAAACTGCCTTTGCAGCTTTCATGAGGGGGGGGGCAGTGGGGTGCTAAAAACATGGCTCAACTGTCTTTTTTTTAATGCCACTTAACTGCAAGTCTAAATGAGCCCAATGTTTCTGACATCTCCACACACGTCCTCTATTAATTTTAAGTCTAAATCCTCATACACACGATAAGAATATCAGATGAATGATCATCCGAATTTTGTTGCACGCTAGTCTCATATAGAAAATTAAGAGGTTGCTCAACTTACAAAAATTCTCATACGACAGAATACAACTTTGGAAGTGATGTAATGTGTTGAATTGTATTGTAATGTATTCTTTTGCTTCTGAGCATGCATAGCCTTGGTCTTCCAATTTTTTTTTTTTTTCGACGAAAACTGTATTCATTAAACGAAAATCAGACATTGTGTTCACATACAATAAAAATTTCCTAGCCTGCACCTTCAGTTTTTGTCATCCAGTCAGAATCAGCTGTCAAAAGCACTACACTAACGTTCAGATAGTCGGCCGATCATTTGTCGTACAGATATTTTCGTCCAATTTTCCTATTGTGTGTATGGGTCTTTAGCCTACAATCACACAACAGTTTATGTGCGACCGTCAGCAGCAATCACTAGATTCTTGACAGCGGTTGTAATCGTTGTTTGCATACGCACTGTGCGACCAGCAGTAGCTATCAATGGCGGCTGTCAGATTTGTACCCTGTAAAAATCAATGGCAACGCCGCTGCTATTCGCATGTACCCACTGATCCGAGTGGTTACATGTGAATACTGACCCTGGAAGCAGACAGTGTGCATCCAGGGTCAGAGTTTCTGCTAAGTTTTGGCGACGCCCACACACTGGCCGCAACTCATCATAGTACAGAATGTTTCTCCATCCAGAGGCAGCATTTAGCCATCTCTGAGCGCAGAAAACTATCCACGGTTAAACTGCCATATGAATGTAGCCTATTCTCCTTCATGCCATTTATTATGAGCCCTCTTCAATTGGACTGACACTCCTCTGATCTAATGTTGTATGGATAATCATATTATGGATAATCATATTATACACCCTGTTCCAAGGTTAACTGGCACTGCTTACCTTTGCAAGTTATTACAATGCCCATGTGACTGTGTGGGCTACAGGTCAGCAGTCACACACCTATGCCATGTACCAATACCTTGCAAAACTGGTTACGTGACAGAAAATTATGCGAAGGAGTGCCTAGTCTAATCAATGCTGAATACGAATGAACACTGCAGCTACTGAGAGGAAAATGATTGTTAGTATATGTAATAATGTGCCAGGACATTTTGTTTTATGTTTCTACAATGACGGCAAACAGTGTACAACAGAGAATATCAGGCTTATGCAATGGAAAATGTTACTTGCATATTCAGGTTTACAATAAAGCAAATAAAGTACAATCATTTTTTTGTATATATCGAAACAGAAAATAATACTTGTTAGTTCAGACAAGGATAAGGTATTAGGGGCTTCTAATTGAAACTCTAGGTAATATATAATTTAAAGGCTAATTCCATCTTTTAGACCATGTTACACCTGTATTTAGGGTGTAACATGTAACATATTCTTAGCGAACTTCCCGATCCCCCCATCCTCCTCTGACAGCGTGCATTCTTCTCTCTGGTGGTGGCAGTTACCACTTTTACATTTTGCATGGCTGTACATGGTTCCAC
This sequence comes from Lithobates clamitans, assembly GCA_037952925.1. Lineage (NCBI taxonomy): Eukaryota > Metazoa > Chordata > Amphibia > Anura > Ranidae > Lithobates > Lithobates clamitans. The sequence goes on from JBBGZY010000038.1 coordinate 1,183,899, forward strand.
TCACGCAGTAGTGATTGCTTTACAGAGATCATCAGAATCGACGGTGTTATATGAAAGAAGCCGGCCTCTGTGCAAAATTTTAGGTTGGGCCTCCTTGCCAGCAAATGAAAAAATGTGGTGCATGCAGCATGCCTTGGCAAAAATGGGCATGTTTCTAATTGCACCGAATATTGGGTGTGACTTAGACTGGGTTCACACTAGTGCGAACACAGACATCGCATGTGATTCGCAACGCATTGCTATGCAGATTGCATGCGATGTCTCTGCGATGCAAATTCAGCCATTCATTTTTTATGGCTGAATTTGCATCGCATTCAGACCAAAATAGTACAGGACCCTTTTTTTAGTCTGCACTGAAATCGAATCGCTTGGGTGTTTACACCCATGCAATCCGATTCCTGTACCATTTTACAGTTTGCACTGCGATCTGCAAACCGATCTGGGGGTGTCAATAACATTACACTGACACCTGCAGCGACTTAGAGAGGGCAGTGTGAACTGCCTGCGATTGGCATGCGATGTGGGAACCCGCACTGGAATCGCGCTGGTTCCCGCATGGCACAAGTGTGAACCCAGCCTTAGCAATGTGGTTAAACAGAGTTAACTTACATAGTATAAAAAGAATGAGACAGTATTGAACAGGGAATGTACACTACAGTATCTGTGGAAGTACATTAGAGAGATAGGGGCCTAAAATTAGACACTGGGGCACTTATTTAGGGGTTAGTAATGGAGGACTTACTACTGATCCCTGATCTCTGTATCACTTACTACTGACCCCTGATCTTTGTGTCACTTACTACTGACATCTGGACTCATCGTCATTTGCTATGGACCGGAGTCATTACTGACGTTTGAACTCTGCATCACTTATTAATTACCTTTGAACCACTTACTGCTGACCTCTGCATCACTTACTGCTGACTCCTGACTCATTACTGACCTCTGAACTCTGTATTATTTACTACTGACTCCTGAACTTTGAGTCACTTACTACTGACCCCGGAACTCTGCATCACTTATTACTGACCCCTTAACTATGCGTCATCTGCCCCTAAACTCTACATTATTTACTACTGCCCTCTGAACTCTGCTTTACTTACTACTGATTTTTGAGTCACTTACTACTGACTCGTGAACCTTGCATCACTTACTGCTGATCCCTGAATTTCACATCACTTACTACTGACCTTTGAGTTATTACTGACTTCTGACCTCTGCATTATTTTCTACTGACCTCTGAACCATTTACCACTTACCCCTGATCTCTTCTTCACTTACTACTGACCCCTGAACTCTGTTTTACTTACTGTTGACCCCTGAACTCTGTATCACTTACTACTGACCCCTTAACTCTGCGTCACTTACTACTGACACCTTAACTCTGCGCCACTTACTGCTGACCCCTCCATTACTTACTACTGAACTCTGCATTAGTTACTACTGATCTCTCCATCACTTACTACTGACCCCTGAACTCTGCATCACCTACTGCTGACCCCTGAACTTTGCATCACTTATTACTGACTTCCGAACTCTGCATGACGTACTACAGAATTTTGAGTCATTACTGACCTCTGAATACTGCATCACTTACTACTGACCCTCTGCGTCACTACAGATGCCTGAACTCTGCGTCACTTACCACTGACCCCTGAACTCTGGTCACTTACTACTGACCCCCGACTCATTACTGACCTCTGAACTCTGCATCATTTACTACTGACCTCTGAACTCTTTGTCATTTACTACTGACCCCTGAACTCTGTGTCACTTACTACTAACCCCTGAATTCCGTGTCACTTACTACTGACCTCTGAATTCTGCATCATTTACTACTGACCTCTGCATTACTACTGACTTCTGCATCACTTACAACAGAGTTCAGAGGTTAAAAGTAAGTGATGAAAAGTTCAGAGGTCAGTAGTGACACAGAGTACAGAATGCAGTAGTAAGTAACCCTCTGTCTCACAGTACAAAAAGCCCTCTTCTGCACTGCTTTCCTTCTTCCTGGATTCTCCAGAGTGTTCAGGGTACTGCAGTTTCGGTTCTTCTCCTCCTTTTCCAATGTTGGTCCAGTAGGCGGGGTTAAATTACACCTAATCATAGCCTTGCCTCCTGGAACTCTGAATCACTTACTACTGACCCTTAAACTCTGAGTTATTTATTACTGACACAACTCAACTATTTAAATAAAGAAGAATCAAATCTGAATGCTATCGTCTGCTTTGCTAAAATAAATGCAGTGTCACCACTACATTCAATGCATGCTAATTTCAAGAGTTCCTTCCAGAACTGATAACTTGCATGGGATGTGCTGGTAGCTTAACTGGCTCCTGTCTAAATTGGCCCTAGTATGTGTGTGTATGCATTTGAGATAGGGACCTTAGATTGTAAGCTCCTTGACGGCAGAGACTAAGGTGTACAGTGTGTAAAGCACTGAGTAAATTTTCAGCACTATAAAAATATCTATATTGAATCAAAAGTAAATGGGAGCATAAGAAGGAAGTTGCACGGCAAGAAACCAGCTACATTGCTTTTGATTATGATGGTGGGAAGACCGATTAATATTAATGAATTTATAAAACTCCAGCCATAACTTTTTTTTTTGTTTTGTATAGTTGCTAATGTTTTTTTAGTTTTGGATAGAGAGGGGCAAGGGTTAGGCCATCATTCATCTAATTATTTATCCCCATGTTGAAGAAATCTCATTAAGACCTAATTGCTGTATGCATGCATAGCTGGCATGTTGACTTGCTGAAATTTAGGCCTCATTTTCATAGGCAATAAATATCTGGATATGATGAACAGGCTGTTTTTTGCAGCATTTCAACCTTCAGGTGCTGTGTACTGGCAGCTTATTGAAGTCTATAAAAATGCAGCAATTAGCATTAGCAGTTCATTGACTGATTGTACCTGTTACCCAGAGTTGTTCATTAAGCCCTCGTTCCTCGGGGGCGTCGATACCCATATAGCAGGAATGGGCTGTTTTTTGCAGCATCTCAACGTCTAGGTGCTGCTTGCAGGCAGCCCATTGAAGTCTATTAGGAAGCAGCGGCTGTTCCAACACAGCCTGGAAGTAGAGATGTTGCAAAAAAAAAAAAACAACCCCTCCATGCTATCTGGGTATTATTGCCCGTCTGAGTGAGGTCTAAATTTTTAGCAGGTTAACATGCCAGCTATGCTTTGCATGCATATAGCAATTAAAAACACATTCACTATGTGTCAGGTCACCTTGAGGCTAGGTGACAGATGCACTCTGTAGGATCAGAAGTGCACCGCTAAGTAGTGGACCCTAGGACTGACTGCTGCGGATTGAACCCTGGGAGGTTCAGGAAGCAGGTCTACTGGATCACTGACACAGATCCCACTGGGAGCTAGAGCATAGATTCCCCAAGGCGCGGAGTCTAAGAGCCAGCAGGTGGTCACCAGAGCCTCTAGTGGTGAGGATGGACTGCGCTGCAGTCAGGCTCTAGGTCGCGGCCCCCAGGGTCTCACAGCTCACGCTCAGGGTAGACTACAGGAGAAGAGGAAGGAGGTAGCAGGCTGGAACAACAAGGAAAGTAAGGGACAAGCCAAGGTCGGGGCCACAAGCAGACAAGGACAACAGAGTTCACGCCAAGGTTCAGGGTCACAGGCAAACAGGGATGGTCGGGGACACGCCAAAGGTAAGGGTCACGAGCAGACAGGAATAGTTAAGAACAGGCCAAAGTCGGTAACTGGAATCAGACGTAGGAAACACAGCAAGTACACACGAAAGCTAACATACAAAGGTTGATCAGCACTGCTGGCTTGCAGTGCACAGGTTAATATAGGGTTTCCTGATAGGAGCTGGGGTGGAGCCATGCTAGAGGAGAGTTTACAAAAGCAGTCAGGTGAGGGTCAGCTGGTCTCTAGAGATGAACACATGGAGGCAGGTAAGCTGACAGACAAACTATTGCATAACCATAACCATATGAAAAGTGAAGAGAATGGCATGAATTTAGGGTGTGTGTTCTTTTGATATAAGTACGGTAATTGCCTTGTAACATGGTATTGATTGGACAGCTGAGATTAGTTGCTGAGGTATACCTGAGAAAGAAAGTACAAAGGGTATATGACTGCTAACAATAAAGTTGTTATAGCTCAAAAGAAAAGGAAAAATCAAATCACATTTTCTATCCTTCATTATATTGTTTGATATCAATATTGGAGGAGAAACCTTTTATTATGACTAGCCTTAAAGTGGAAATGTGAACAAATAACTGCAGCACTCTCCTAGGTAGGTGATAGAAGAGAGTATAGTTTTGGGGTCTTTCTGCTTACCAGGAAAATTGCTAGGTACATTTAGAGTGCTCTCTGCCTACCAGGGAGCAGGATACGTTGATAGTCTGCTAATGGTGCTCAGATGCAGCTCATATTGTCTGAAAGTTTCACACTGGTCCAATAAGGGGGCATATTGGACAGTGGGAGGAAACCTGACAAGTGGGAGCACAGGCATTGTTACAGCCCTGGCTATTGGCAGAGGAAAGTGCCTCAATGCATGCAGGGTGACTGTATTAATGCCAAGGACACATGTGCTCGTGGTCTTTGGCTGGAGAGCGGGGTCCCAGATGGAGGGGGTGGCTACTCTTCTTCTGTAGAAGCTGCCATACGGCCTTGGGTAGTTGACCTGAAGGCCTGAAGCTAGAGAGGAGCTGAACCCAGATGTCCTGCAGTGCTGACTGTAAGGGAGACACTGGAAAGGATCTGAATCTGCCTAAAGTGAGTACAGATCTGTGTCGTGGGGCCTGTCCTGTGTGGGCCACTCCTTTAGCTAGAACAGTGTTTCTCAACTCAAGTCCTCAAGGCGTCCCAATAGGTCATGTTTTCAGGCTCCCTATTATTTTGCACAGGTGATTTGATCCGTTTTACTGCCTTAGTAATTACCACAGCCGTATCATCTAAGGGAAATCTTGAAAACATGACCTGTTGGGGTGCCTTGAGGACTGGAGTTGAGAAACACTAAGCTAGAAGAGTCAGTGGATGGGTGTCAGACAAGGGGATGCTAGTGAGTATCCTGAAGATAAAGTAGTTGCATCAAGTCTGCTGCTAGAGTGAGCAAAACTGGCTTATTTCTTCCATACAAGTGTCAGTATGGTTCAGCAGAGAGTCTCCATTCTGTAGTAATCTGGTGAGGCCTAGTGAGAGTTGTCCTCACCTGTAAATAGTTCCATTTGGAGTATCCCACTATTCCCTTCTCCCACCCAAGTTCCAACAATAAATAGACGTGTGCAGGAGAGGCAGCTGACAATGGCACCCTCATATTGGATGAAGGGAAGATTCTGGACAGCCGCACTCAAAATCAAATGCCTTTATTAAAAAAAAGAGGTAGTAATCCAAAAAGTACAAGTCACAGCAAACAACGGATCACAGGAGCTGACGCGTTTCACAATTTCAAAAGTGCTTATTCATAGCTATGAATAAGATAATAATAACAGCACCTGCTGTTCCTACTCTGAGGAGAGCTACATTTCCAGACACCCTTCCTAGAGCGGCATTTCTTTTCCCAATGGCACCCTCATAGTAACTCTTTGGGTGACATTGTTTCCCAGCTGTTGTCGGTTCTCTCCTGCACACAGCATTCGTCACTGGACACCGGCCGGATCGGCTTCAGAAAAGGTATGTATATCGATTTCTTCTTTACAGGGCTAGATAGATTTGTTTTGATTTGATTTATATTTGTGGCTGCGAGTAGGTTTACAGTAAGTTAGGTTTTGGGTGAATTTCCACTTTAAGCTGAGTATATTGTACATGCATCAAAGTTCAGCTGGTTCAGAAGCACCCGGCCAAATTTTAGGACATGTGTAGCCCTGTCGTTCAACATAGGCTGGTCTTACGACTGGCTTCTGACGGAGTGCAGTCTATCTTGTTCTCCCAATTTCTACTACACCCAGGCCATGGACTGGACCAGCACCTTGCCATTTGGAGAGGTGATTGTTTCAAATGGAGCCGTGTTGCTCTTTCATTATATTCAGACAGCTGGTTGAACAAAAAAAAAAACTCTCCATGTTTACCCTGTTTTAGGTCAACTCTATAAGAGTGTGAAGTGTGCAGTGTGAACAGCAAGCTTCGACAAAGGATTTGCAGAGCTTTTAGCAAGCTTTGCTGAAGGTTTTAAAGTGCCATTCAACTCCAGTTTTTAAATTTTGAACACAGAGCCCAAAAGGAGAGTTGATTGCCACTTGGACATGCTGTCAGTTTGACAGTTTGGCCCTGTTCTGTGTCTCAAGAGCTGCTGTCACCCCTAAGAAAAACAGAGTTTGACCAGATGTCCAGTTGAGATTCCATTAACATTTGCCATTTTGGGATCTCGGGCAGAATCGCAACCTCAAATCCCATGTTCAGGTGCCATTAGTTTTCAATGGCACCTAAACACGGGGCTATTTTCCTGCGAAGATCCTGCTCCTGTTTGGGTGACAAGTTTCCCGTGTTGCGGTTTGCTCAGATTGCTGCGCGGTTTATCACGGCAAAACCGAACAGTGTTTTAGGTGCCATTGAAAATAATGGTACCCGAACATGCATTTTGTAGTGCGATTCGAGATCCCAAAATCCCAAAAGTGAATGGAGCCTAATAGTCCAGACTCACAGATTACACCAGGACATGCTCTGAGAATATATATACAGTGGGGACGAAAAGTATTGAGCATCTCTGGAGAGACCTAAAAATGGCTGTCCACCAACGTTTACCATCCAACCTGACAGAACTGGAGAGGATCTGCAAGGAGTAATGGCAGAGGATCCCCAAATCCAGGTGTGAAAAACTTGTTGCATCTTTCCCAAAAAGACTCATGGCTGTATTAGATCAAAAGGGTGCTTCTACTAAATACGGAGCAAAGGGTCTGAATACTTAGGACCATGTGATATTTCAGTTTTTCTTTTTTAATAAATCTGCAAAAATGTCAACAATTCTGTGTTTTTCTGTCAATATGGGGTGCTGTGTGTACATTAATGAGGAAAAAAATGAACTTAAATGATTTTAGCAAATGGCTGCAATATAACAAAGAGTTAAAAATTTAAGGGGGTCTGAATACTTTCCGTCCCCACTGTACATGTTGAAATCACCGAAGAATGACCAGAATTCTGTAGGTCTAGTAAAAATGTGCACAAGCGTTATATGCCCTGGTCCTTCTCTACCACTGCGGCTGTTCTGCTGTTATATTCTGGAAAACTTTTGTAAGGGTCTCACTCTATATCTGTAGCAATTCCTGCACAAAATTATGCCTGCAAGTGCAAACAGTATTTGTAGTCATCATTGATAAATCTTTTGTAACAACATTATTGTTAAAGTGGTTCTAAAGGTGCAAGGTTTTTTCTAGGTGCAGCTCTTCCCCAGCCCCCTTATACTTACCTGAGCCCCATCTTGATCCAGTGCTGTGCTTAAGAGCAGTGGCTCTCCCAGGTCTCTCACTCTCTACATTGGTTTACACAACAGTGGGAGTCATTGGCTTCTGCTTCTGTCAATCACAGCTAGTGAGCTAATAAAAAGAGAGGGAGGGCGGGGCCGAGCTGGTCTCCGTGTGTGAATGGACACAAAGAGCGCGACTCGGGAGCGAGCCTGCTTGAGCGAAGGAGCATATAACTCACTCCCAGAAGCTGACAGGAGTAGTGGAGGACTAAGGGAAAATAAAGCTGGCCTGACATTAACACTGTGCTGACATTCACTAATCACATGCAGCCACCATTCCGTTTTTAGCAGCTGCAATAGCTGTGATGTATTGTGTGGATGGAGGAATCTGTTAGATGTGGGCCGACTTAAAAAAAATCTAATTGTGAATGGTCAGCTTAAAGTGTTACTAAACTCACAACAGTAAAATCAGTCTGTATATGCAGTAAAGCATGCTTGTTATACTCCCTGTGGAACCTAAGGGGTTAATCCTCTGCATTGTGTAAAAAGGCTGTGTGATTCCATCTCTCTGATCCTCCTCTTCTTCCACAGTCCCCATGTCCTGATAGAACAGAGCATTTTGGGGACAAGCTGCACATGCTCAGTTTGGTGTATATTGCTAGAGAGTTGTTTTTCTCTTCTTCGGGGAGTGCATGTGATCAGAACAGGGCCAATCAGCACTGTCCAGACAGAGGGTCAGGGGAAAATGAAAACTCCTCCTGCAAGCTTTAAAGTGATTGTAAAGTCTTGTTCTTTGTTTTTTTTTTTAAATAACAAACATGTTATACTTAGCTGCTCTATGCAGTTGGTTTTGCACAGAGCAGCCCGGATCCTCCTCTTCTCGGGTCCCTCTTTGCTGCTGCTGGCCCCTCCCTCCTATCGAGTGTCCCCTCAGCCAGCAGCTCTCTATGGGAGCACCCGAGCTGAGTCAGAGTGTATCCATTCAGACACAGTGCCCCGACCTGGCCCCGCCCCCTCTCTTCCTTGATTGCCTGACTGACTGATTGAAATCCACGGGCAGGGCTGTCTTTAACATTGATTGGACCCTGGGCAAACATTTTCTTGGGCCCCCCCATGCAATTTCGCTCTCCACCTGCTCTGAATATACAATAAATGGCAGCTAGACTCAAAGTCAGTTTACTGAATCAGATCAGGCAGCAATTGCGTTTGGTGCTAGAGGTTACAGTGTATCATTACACTCACTGATTGGCTGCTAGAGGTTACAGCACACATTATGGCTCACTTATTATTTGCTAGAGGTTACAGCACATGGTTTCTGCTTGTTGATTGGTTGCTAGAGATTACTGTACATCAATACTGCTCACTGATTGGTTACTAGAGGTTACTGCATATCCTTACCGCTCAATAATTGATTTCAAGAGGTTAGTGCACATCATTAATGCTCACTGATTGGTTGCTAAAGGTTACAGCACATCATATCCTCACTGCCTGCACACAATGGACTGGGAAGGTGAGGGAACCCATCAATAGACAGAAAACTCCTAGGGATCCTAAGACACCTGGAATCAGTGGCAATGCTGGGGAGGGGGGGGGGGGATCGGTGGCAATGCTGGGGGGTTGATGGGATCAGTGGCAGTGGTGGGGGTATGGGATTAGTTAGGAGGCAGTACACTGTGGCAAATTCTGAATCATGTAGAGCAAAGCTGGAAATCTTTGTCAAGTATAGAGTGCGGGATTCTACACTGACCACCAATGTAATGGGGAATTTACAATGACCACCAATGTGAGGGGGAATTCACACTGACCACCACGTAATGGGGATTTTACATCACCCACCAATATAAAGAGGGATTTATACACTGACACCAATATAGTAGGAGCATTTACACCAACCACCCATGTAAGGGGGAATATACAATGACCTCCATATAAGGGGGAATTTACACTGACAACCATGGTCGAGGACATTTGTACTGACCACCAATGTAAAGGGGAATTTACATTGACCACCAGTGTAAGCGCAATTCTGCACTTGCCACCATGTAAAGGGAAATGTACACAATGTAATGAAGAATGTATACTGACAACCAATGTATTGGGGGATTTTTCATCAACAACCAATGTAATTAGGGATTTTACATCAACAATCAATAAAGGGAGATTTCTAAACTGCCCACCAATGTAAGGGGGAGTTTACATTCTCCACCAATTTAAGGGGGGCTTCTACATGGACTACCAATGTAAGGGAGGATTTGAAACTGAATACAAATGAAAGTTTGGATTTTTTTTACCGATTACCAATATAAAGAGGAGTTTCTACACTGGCCACTAATGTAATAGGGATTCAAATCAACCACTAATTTATTGGGGATTTACACTGATAGCACCATGTTATTTTGAAAAAGGGTTCCACCTCCAATTTGCTTATCTTTGCAGAACAGGCTGATGTTAGGCTTAATGACCACAGTTGTAGGCAAGACTTTCAAGCATGTCCCTTTACCTCCCCGGTGGGCAGCATTCAGCAGAAGTGATGGTAGATATGACCCCAGGGGGATATATATGAATGCCGCTTCTATTTACATATCAATGCAGCCGATCCACGGCTATTTACAAATTAATGCCGTCGCTATTTACATATCAATGCAGGTTATTTACATGTAAACACATGGTCTGCAGGTGAGTCATCTGTACACGGCAATAGGCAGAGCTGAGCAGCATTAGTAACAGAACTTTACACTGAGATATCGGGACACAGACGGGACTAAAACAACAAGGGAATTTAAACTGGGATATTTGTTAAGTATGAGGCAGCTGCTTTGGGCCCCACAACAATGATGAGGCCCAGGGCAGCTGCCCCTTTTGCCCTGCCTTAAAAACGGCCCTGGCCACGGGAGCCAATAGCGCCGCTGCTGTGTCTCAGCCAACCAGGAGGAGTGTCCCGGACGGCTTAGACACTTGTGGACATCGCTGGAGAGAGAATGGGCTCAGGTAAGTAATTGTGGGGTGCTGTGGTGTCTGCTACTCATAGAAGGTTTTTTATCTTAATGCATAGAATGCATTAAGATAAAAAAAACTTCTGCCTTTACAACCCCTTTAAGCAGACAGTGATACAATTCACAAGACTGCTCTAACTGCTGATGAAAAAAATTATTTATCATTTTATATTTACTAAAACTATTGCATTTCCATGTACTGTGGGAGACCAGCTATAGTGAATGCAGGCTCCTGGGTTTAGCAACACTTTAAGTATATGCGTTTATGGAGGTCTTCAACAGAAATGAGCTCAGGCACACGAGTACATACCCACCTGAGCTATCCTGCTAGGAAGCTGTCAAAGCAGACAACCAATCATAGGCAGTAGAAACATTTCCCACCCTGCAACCTCATGCATAATATAGACGTGCAGCTGCGCAGCAGGGCGTGCCTCTACCGCCTATGATTGGCTGTCTGCTTTGACAGCCTCCTGGCGGGATAGCTTATGCAGGACACGCCTCAACTCATCCATAAATAAAGTGAACCTGTTGCTTTACCCTGCATGGACAAAGCACAGAATAGCAGACATCCTGTGACATTTGTCCTTCAGAGGGACCTCAAAAATTAAAAATGGAATACAGATTTACTTTTAGTTTTTATTGTAGATAACAGAAAGATATACCGTAATACATAAGCAGACCAAGCAGTAACAATATTTTCTTCTCACATGTTCCCTTTGATGACATACGTTTTATGGGGTTTAAAGAGAAATGGAAATGCATGCTGTGTTTAGTTTAATTGTTGCTCTTTGCTACCCCAGTAAGCCCACCTCCAGCTTCAGTTTTAGCTCTTTAGTATATGCATCAATGAACAAACAGTGTCCAGGTCAAACAAAACTGCTGACATATTCCTCCTGATTACTGGCCGCTGCAGAATGAGAAGATGATCACAAACAAATGTTAGCATTTAACTTTCACCCTTTCATTTATTCCCTTTTCTCTCTAACACACGATACAGTAAGAAGACAGGATACTAAACTGTCACCTATTAAAGACTAAATATATTGGTATTGGGTCAATCTTTTTAAGCTTATAAGTTTTAAAATGCAGGGAAAAGTTGAAACCCCTATCATATTTTGTTTTTCGTCTTTGTCCTGTTGGGGAGATTTCCGTTTACTTTCTGCCTTGAAAACACAGCAGGAAGGGAGAGGAAACTTCCCAAAAGAGAATACCCATCTTAGACAGCTGTCACCACAATATTTGTCCCCTTTGAAAACTTTCATCTCCCCTCTTGCTCTCAGAGCTTTAAAGCCAAAGTTTAGGTATGCATTTTTTTTACATAGCTATATTGAACCATATTATTATATACTATTTTACATAGGTATATTACCATATCTGTAGAATCCCTTTTATAGCTGGAAAGCTCCATTAGCTTTCAGCTTCTGCGACTGGCAGCTGCCCTGCTGCATTTTGAACACAGGAAGTCCTGATTGCCACTGGCATCATACAGAGAACACTTTTCTGATTGGACGAGGTGGAGATTATGACATCACCGCCCACCTCATCCAATCAGAGAACTCTTTGCATACATTCAGATTCTCTGCTGAGCCTGTGGTAACTATGCAGCAGGGCAGTCACTCTGAATAGGATGTGGAAGACACAGCTACGATGATCCTCTGCTTTTATGGGGATCAGCCAGGTATGGAACATGCATACTTACTGTGATGAACCGCGTGACACCCCACTTGGGTTAGAGCTGCACAATTAATCATTAAAAGATCTCGATTCAACACACCTGACCATATGTATTGCAGAGTTTCCTGCTCACTCTGGCAGTCTGCCAAGTTTTTAACAACATTGTAACTCTTCCATCTTAGATCAAAGGGATAAAACTTCTGTGTGAATATGCAGGAAGTTTAACTTCTTAAAGTCTAAACCTTTTTCTGACACTTGTTTCTTATAGTTAAAATCAGATTTTTTTGCTAGAAAATTATTTGGAACCCTCAAACATTATATATATTTTTTGAGCAGAGACCCTAGGGAATAAAATGGCGATTGTTGCAATATTTTATGTCACACTGTATTTGCACAGTGGTCTTTCAAACGCAATTTTTGGGGAAAAATACACTTCAAAGAATTAAAAAAAATATAACAGTAAAGTTAGCACAATTATTTTGTTTAATGTGAAAGATGATGTTACGCCGTGAGAATCGTGAGAGAATTGTGTTCTATCTTCTAAGCAAAAAAATCATGATTCTCATTTTAGCCAGAATCGTGCAGCTCTAGCTTGGGTGCTTCCGCAAGATACATCTTTCTCCACTCTGGAACCAGGAATTATATAGCTGAGCACTGCACCCAGAAACTAGACAACACTAGCTTAGGTGCAAACTGGAACTCTGCTTCCATGGTGACCAACTCCTAGAACACTTATTTGATATCACCCAACACTGGGTTCCGGTGGTGATTTAGATTGCCTTGTAGGGAGGAAGCAGATCCTACTGCTGCCTCCAAATGTAATGGACTGCTTGGCACCCCACCTGGGTGTTTCCGCTAAGATACAGCTTCCACCACTCTGGAACCAGGTATTATAGATGACACTAGCTTAGGTGTAAAGTCCTAAACAATCCAAACTGTAAACAGTAACATCTTCAGTATATCTAACAGTACATCTAATGAACAGCTAACATAAACATAAACACATAAACATCTCACAATGGTGTGGAAACAATGCTAGTCACATCTCCAAAAGGATTAGCAGACAGACGTAAACGATAGGTGAATCAATTAACAATGGAAATTCACACCTAGCAGGCACACAATGGGGAAATTATACCATGAGAGAAAGACACCTTAGTAAACAGATTATAGCAGGAGACAGCAGCATCATGTTGTTTTGAGCTGATTATATTCACAACTATTCTGAGTCTCTGAGTCTAAAAAGCACTTACAGCAGAAGTGACAGTGAAAAATGCTCCTTAGCTGTTTAAAACAGGTTCGCACATGCGCGATGCGTGTCGGCGTTGTGACCCTACGGCCGACTGATGATGTCAGTTGTGATGAAACGGCCGTGGGGTCACAACGCCGACATGCATTGCGCATGCGCGAACCTGTTTTAAACAGCTAAGGAGCTTTTTTCACTGTCACTTCTGTAAGTGCTTTTTATTTATTGTTTTTACTATAGTTTAATAAATCAAAGCCTTTTAGTCAATCTACACTATTGGAGTCCCCTTTGTTTTTTTCTTGGGATTTGTGGCTTATTTGTGCCTGGCCAATCCGGAAGAAGCACTAAAGGAACCCCTGGGAGCATTCCCTCCAGATTTATTTCTTCACTTATAACACTCATGAACTTTATCTTATTTTGCACTTATGAACTTTATATTTTATATTTTTCATTTTGCACTTGTGTTTTTTTCTTTGCATACACCCCTCTAGGGTATGGACTCACATTAACAATCATTATTACTTATGTGATTTTCACTATTTTTGTATTTATTTTATGACGGAATAAGTTTAGGTCAAGATTCAATAACTCACATGTGCTCATAACATATATGTTTATTATATCACTAGTCCAGCGCTACACAGTTCGTTTTGACATACCTTTTTTGTGCCCGTGTATTGGGGTATGGTGTTTTAGCAGGATTTCCTTCACGGTGTTTTATTTTCATCATTATTATTAACTTTGTTTAGCACCTAGCGCAATTTCTTTTCTATTTTTGTTTTTAGGCAAGAAGCTACCCTGCAGTCCCCTCCAACGACCCTGTCCCAGTTGGGTCTGTCACACTTACATTGGTTTAAGCTGAAGCAATGTAAGCTGAGTCAATCCCGAACACAGTAACCCCACCTCTCTCCCCGGGACTCAGGTGCAGTGACCCAGCTCACCAGCAATGACAGTCTGCTAACATGCAGATGCCAACCATCCACGTCCTCCAGATGAGTTGATACCAGAGCAAAGCAACCCCAGCAGTGGCAGCTGGTGGGTCGGTTGGTCGGACTTCCCATGCGTCCCCATCATAGCAGCCGTGCGTCTTCTCCCTCCTCCTCCTCTTAGGCCAATGGGATCACTTCTCCTTTCAGTCAATCCGGAAACGGGTCTCAGGACCCACTTCCTGATTGGCAGGGAGGAGAATCAGTGTGACAACAGCGAATATTTATTCATATTGTCACACAACTGGGTGGGCTCAGGGAGCAGTGCTCTGCGCCCCGAGCCCATCCTTTTTAGAAGCCTTTTAGAGCCTCTGGCACTAATCACGTGCTTAAAAAAAACCCCATTGGAATCCATGCGTTCGGCGCTCCTTATGTAGATTAGGGGGCCAGACGCATGGATAGGGGGGGCGGTGCCCCTGTGCCTCTAATGCTGCCGCTGGTAACTATGCAGTATGATCCATATTTGGAATAGTATGAGAGACCAGAGTGATCAGTATGGTAACTGGTTTTCGTTGTCTAAGCTGGGACACTTCAGTAATCTACATAGATTGCCTAGCTGTTAGTAAAGCCACCAACTGGATCACAACACTGGCTGAACAAAATGACAGATATTTGGTAGGTAAATCAGTTAACATTTATGTATTTCATGTGTGTGTGTGTATATATATATATATATATATATATATAGATAGATATATATAGATATATATATATCTATATATATATATACATATATAGATATATATATCTATATATATATATATATATATATATAGATATATATATCTATATATATATCTATATATATAGATATATATATAGCTGTTTTCTTTGAATTCGACTTTAGGGCTATGCATTGTAGTCTAAAGACTGAAGTTAGAGGCAATTTTAACAACATATCACAGAGTACAAAGTTCATGTTTTAGAACTATTATTTCCTTTATATAGATGCTGTCATAAACTGAACAAACAAATAAAAAGTGAAACATGGCGTGTCACTAGAGTTTAGTTTTGCTAAAAGTATCACACGTCATCCTTTTCCTCTAAGGGCCCAGACAAATTGTAGTACATTAACACGTGTTACATTGCTCATAGTTGTGCGTTGTCTTAAGGCCGCCTGTAGGGAAGTGCAGTGTGGTGCTGCGGCTGTAATCACACGCAGTTGCAGAGAACAGAACTTGTATTAACCACTTTAGGACCAGGCTTTTTCTGCAATCATTGCAAATTTTTATGTCACACTGTATTTGCGCAGCGGTTTTGCAAACACAATTTTTTTTGCAAAAAATACACTTTAATGAAAAAAAAAACACAATATTTACCCCAATTTTGTGTAAAATGTGAAAGATGATGTTGCGCCGAGTAAATAGATGCCTAACATGTCGTGTTCTATAATTGCGCCTGCTCGTGGAATGGTGAAAAACGACAGTACTTAAAAATCTCCATAGGCTAAGCTTTAACCACTTCGACCCTGGAAGGATTTACCCCCTTAATGACCAGGCCATTTTTGTGATAAGGCACTGCGTTGCTTTAACTGACAATTGCGCTGTCGTGCCCAAGCAAAATTGATGTCTCTTTTTTTCCCCCACAAATAGAGCTTTCTTTTGGTGGTATTTGATCACCTCTGCGTTTTTTATGTTTTGCGCTATAAACAAATAAAGAGCGACAATTTGGAAAAAAACATATTTTTTTACTTTCTGCTATAATACATATCCAAAAAAAATGTATAAAAAAAAGTATTCATCAGTTTAGGCCAATATGTATTCTTCTACACACTTTTGGTAAAAAAATTGCAATATGCGTATATTGATTGGTTTGCGCAAAAGTTAGGTCGGGAAGGGGTTAATCGCCTTTACAGGTTACCTGTTTAGAGTTACAGAGGAGGTCTAGCACTAGAATTATTATAGAGATTATTATTATCTCTAACATTTACGGTGATACCTCATATGTGTGGTTCCAAAAACCCTTTACATATGCATGAGTGACTTACATTTGCGTTCGCTTCTGCACGCAAGCAGAGAGGGATGGGGGCGTTTACATTTTTTTTTCTTTTTTTCCTATTCATTTTACTTTTTAATTTTACACCGTCTCTTTAATTTTTTTTTGATCACTGAAATTCCTATTACAAGGAATGTAAACATCCCTTTTGATAGAAATAAGGATTACAGGCCCTCTTTATGTAGAGATCTGGGGTCAAAAAGACCCCACATCTCTCATTTACCTTTAGAAGCAAAAGATTAAAAAAATTAAAAATGTTTTGATCCTTTGCTTTAAAAAAAAAGTTGTATACTTCCAACCTGGACCGGAAGTGACATCATTTCTGGTCCTCCAATCCCATAGAGGCGATCAAAGCGGATGTACTCTTTGATCGCCTGTGTGACCAGCTGAAAGCACTGTCAGAACGTTTCTCGGGCGAATCGGCAGAAACGGTAAGCCAGAGAAACACCACTGGCGAATCCACCCCTCATGCCATTCACAATGCTTTCATGATAAAGCCAACCACTGGCTGTAAAAAACGATACCGGGGTTAAGGCTGATATCTTCAGCCATAATTCCGGTAAATCACTTGCAAACCGTAACCTATATATACTGCAGACTCCAGTAATTCACAACAAACCCAGTGGGAAGGCACCCAACCTGGTACACTCACAGCAATATTAGCAATGTGTAGCACAGCAGGTCTCAGATGTGCCGACAGGGTCTGTCTTTGAGGAGTGGAATGTGGCCTGGCTGGTCCAAGCCCAAATTGGCTCCAGAAGAATGGAGCCGCGTGCTGCAATGACGTGGCAGCAGCACTCCTTCATCAAGCTGCCACGTCATTGCAGCCCGTACGCTCGGGAAACGCGTCGCTTACCCGTGACGTCATCCTCTCTCGCCTGTCATTCTTCTGCGTTCCAGGCCTTGCTTTGAGTTCGTCTCCACCGCGGCTGGCTTTACCATCCAGCTGTGTCCGAAGCATACACAGCCTCACGCGCGGCAAGCAGGAGGCCGTTTCATGACTGATCTGATGCCTGTCTCCACGATGGATGTACCTTTATCACCACTACATGCCTTTTGATGACTTCACACTTGTGAGTTGCCTGTATATAAGATTAAATAAATTGTGTTTTAAACTTCTACACCCAGAGGCGCCTCTCTCCTTGTGCTCTTTTTTAGGTTTTTTTGAACTTGGTTTTAGTTCTCCGCTGAAGGCAGCCCTGTTTGTGAATCTCTTATCACCATCCCCTTTTTAACCCCTTGGTTTAATATGGACTTTTACTGATCATGGACTTGCCCCCCCCCTCTTCCCACACATATTGTTGTTAATAGATTACAACTTTTTACACATACTGTTGCTTCTATGGTGTTTTTATCTTATTTTTCCAGATTTTGCGCTTTTACTTGTATTATCAGCCAAGATGGCGCCCGAGACTTGAGGAAGCGGTCACGATCCCCTGCAGCTGATGGCCATCCCTGGGCAGAGGGAGAGGCAGACTGGATGGATGCTACAGACCCCCTGATAATCCCGATCCCTACACCATCAATTGATGAGGTGGAAGGTGGCTCAGGCTTGCAGGTAGGTGAGCCGTCACTGTCAGCTGCCATGCGTCCCTGTCGACCCAAATAGAGACCATCCGGGTGGAATTTGCCCTGCTGAAGGATTATGTCCATATAATTAGGAACCAGGTCACTACTGCTGAACACTGCATTAGTGTGGTTGAAGATGATCTGACCCCACTAATGGTGACAGTCCAGGAGGTGGCGGCAGAACACAAATCCCAGGAATCCAAACTGGGAGATATAGCGGATCGGCATCGCCATAATAACCTGTGTTTCCTGGGATTCCCCCGAGGGAAAACATCCTAAGGAATTCCTAATATCCTGGCTCAAACAAACCTTTGGAGCTGAATCCTTCTCCCACCTGTTTGCCATTGAAAGGGCACATCGTGTTCCACTGAGGGCCCCACAACCAGACAGGTTTCCCGGACCTCTGCTGGCCCGTTTCCTATACTTCAGGGATAGAAGACTATTCTTCAAAAAGCTTGCAATATTCTGGAATTACTCTACAACAATAATCGCATCACCATTTTTCCAGATTTCTTAGCGGCTGCACAGAAACAGAGAGCTGCATTCCAGAGTTTGAAGCATTGCCTCAGTGAGTGTAGTCTGCCATATAGCATGCTCTATCTGGCAAGGCTTAGAGTGGTTCACAAAAGAAAAGTACAATTCTTTACCTCTCCTAAGGAAGATAACAGATGGCTGGAATCCTTGAGTAGCACCTGACCTGGGAGGAAGAATGTTACAGGGGTGCTCCCCTGCAGGGGCGTAGCTAGAAATAGCAGGGCCCCGTAGCAAAATGTTGTATGGGGCCCCCCTGCAAACAGCCCCCCCACAGCTGCCCTAGTGTTAATGCAGCATGACCTGTGCCACATACAGCGTGACCTGTGCACAATGCAGTGTGATCTGTGCGCCATACAGCGTGACCTGTGCCCCATACAGCGTGACCTGTGCCCAATGCAGCGTGACCTGTGCCCAATGCAGCATGACCTGTGCCCCAAACAGCATGACCTGTGCCCCATACAGCGTGACCTGTGCCCAATGCAGCGTGACCTGTGCCCCATACAGCGTGACCTGTGCCCAATGCAGCGTGACCTGTGCCCAATGTAGCATGACCTGTGGCCCATACAGCATGACCTGTGCCCCATACAGCGTGACCTGTGCCCAATGCAGCATGACCTGTGCCCCATACAGCGTGACCTGTGCCCAATGTAGCATGACCTGTGCCCCATACAGCATGACCTGTGCCCCATACAGCGTGACCTGTGCCCAATGCAGCGTGACCTGTGCCCAATGCAGCGTGACCTGTGCCCAATGCAGCGTGACCTGTGCCCCATACAGCGTGAGCTGTGCCCCATACAAAGTGACCTGTGCCCAATGCAGCGTTGCCTGTGCCCAATACAGCCTGGTCTGCCTGTGCCCCATGCAGCCTCACCTGTGCAGAGGAAGAGGCAAGCCACCCGGATCAGCAGAGAGCGGGATTGCCCGCTGTAATAGCTTTCATTTGAATTTCCTGTCTTCCCGGGGCTCATCGTCACATAGCTCCACATCTTGGCTCGATGCCTTTGATGATGTCACACATCCGGAAATTGGATCGGCATTCTGTCTAACAAAGGCACCGGGCCAAGAGGTGGAGCTATGTGACGTGAGCCCCGGGAACACTGGAAGTTCTAATGAAAGCTATTACATCGGGCAATTCAGCTCTCTGCTGACATGGACAGCTTGCCACTTCCTCTCCTCTCTCTTCCCCTGGCTGGGAGACTGTGCCAGCAGTGCTCTCATCTTCACCGGGCCCCACTTGGCTGTGGGCCCCATAGCGCCCGCATGGGTCGCTATGGTGGTAGTTCCACCCCTGCTCCCCTGTGTCCCGGGTTGGCTTTTCAAAGCCCTACAATGTGCCTTACTTTTGGGTATAAGTTCCTGTTTATTTTTGCTTTAATGATGACTGGCTGCAATGGATAATTCTGCTATCAAGCGGTTCACTGTTTGCTCAGCTGGCTAAGGAAGGATTCCCCCACTAGGGGGACTTTGCTGTTTATTGTTTGGGGAAGAAGCCTGTAGTATGTTGGGAACTGTGGGCAGGGCGGGTGGGGTGGGGGTATGTGTTCCTGTGTTCTGGATCACCCCTTCTATTTGGGGGTTTATTGTGTTTTTTATGTTGTTGATATTCCACCTTGTATCTCTGAAGTTACCTACTCTATGATGATAATGTCTGCTATTGCATGCTACCCTTCTAGAGGGCAGATATTTACATTGCTTCTTGTGCTTTAAAGGAGCCCTCTGGCATTACTCCGCTATGGCGGGTGCCATATTAGAAGCATCTCTTTTTATGACACCTTCGCTGCAAACTCTTAAACTCTTATCCTGAAAAGTAAGAGGCCTTAGCTCTAAAATTAAAAGGGCATTCGTTTTTAATTATATCCAAAAATGCAAACCTCATATCATTTTCCTACAGGAAACACATCTGGTAGGCTCTTAAACCATGGCCCTTCAGAGGGCATTTGTAAGACACGCATTTCACTTTACATATTCTAATTATGCTAGAGGCGTTTCCGTTTTGGTTATAAAATCTCTGCTGTGTACCCTTAAGGAGGTTGTAACAGACCCCTTTGGGAGGTTTATAGTAGTTGTCCTTATTATAGATAATGCCCCTTATACATTTGTGGTGGTCTATATACCACTGCTATTCATGATCGTGTTGTGGGAAACTATGATGGCAAAGGTGCTCCAGGTGGCAGAGGGACCACTCCCCCTTGTTATTCTCTTTGTGTGTGGGTTAGTCAAATGGTTATACACTATGGAGACTGAGCCCTTTGTAGTTAAAGGAGAAGGGTTTTGAGAGGTCAATGGCCACTGATATAGAAAATTTCTGGTCAGAAAATAGATGGGAAGTTTCTCTGGGTATAACCTGGGATGCTTTTAAAGTTACTCTCCAGGGGTCCATTTGAGAGGTAATTAAAAAACTCAGATCCGATAGGGAATGGAAGGTTCAGGAGTGTGAATAGGCTACCATGGAGGCGGAAGTTGGAATATATTAGGAATCCTAATTCAACTAACTTTGGGGTTTGGAGGGATAGAGCCCGCCAATTGGACCTGGTGTTGGTGAAAAAGACTGCTGTACCAGTCAAAACGTGTATTTGAATTCGGAGATAAAAATAGTAAATTATTGGCATACTTGGCCCACTCACAACAGGTCTCAGCATCAATTACCCGTATATATAATGTACAACACATACTTTGCACTGCCCAAAGTGATATTGCTGATGCATTTGTAGAATTTTACTCAGACCTGTACACCTCTAGGGTTGATTATAGGGAGGAGGAGGTTCGTCAATTTTTAGCATCAATCCCTCCCCAGGAGCTGTCCAGGGAGGTGGCAGAGGATTTGGATCTCCCTTTTTATACAGATAAAATTATATCTCCAATGCTTTTCCTTAATTCAAATAAAACCCCTGGACTTGATGGATACCTAGCTGAGTGGTATAGTACTTATAAAGAGTTTTTGGCATCTAAACTATTGGAGGTCTATAATGATGCACTGGAAAGGGGTGTGTTTCCTGATTCTTTGAGGGAGGCACTTATTGTACTAATTCCCAAGCCGCACAAGGACCATGACTTCTGTGAATCGTATAGGCCCATATCCCTAATTAATATGGATGCAAAAATTCCAGCCAAAATCTTAGCCAAATGCTTAAACAAAGTGATAGCTTCAATTAATTCAGGTCAGACTGGATTCATTCCCATGAGATCCACGGCTATAAATTTGCGAAGGCTTTTTACAGTTTTACAATCTGACGGGCCTACCCCTGACACCCGAGTTGTAGTGTCGTTGGACACTCATAAGGCCTTTGACCCTATTGAGTGTCCATATTAATGGACAGTCCTTGGGCAGATGGGTTTTGGTCCCAATTTTATCGCTTGGATGAAATTATTATATCCTAAGCCTGTGGCACGATTGAGGGTTAATAATACAATTACATATACGTTTGAAATAGCTAGGGGCACTCGGCAGTGGTGCCCATTATCGCCCCTGTTGTTTGCCCTTGCTATAGAGCCACTGGCGGCACAGTTGAGGGAGGATGGGGGGGTGAAGGGTTGTTGGATAAACACTAATGCCCCGTACACACGGTCGGATTTTCCGACGGAAAATGTGTGATAGGACCTTGTTGTTGGAAATTCCGACCGTGTGTGGGCTGCATCACACATTTTCCATCGGAATTTCCGACACACAAAGTTTGGAAGCTTGCTATAAAATTTCCTGACAACAAAATCCGTTGTCGGAAATTCCGATTGTGTGTACACAAATCCGACGCACAAAGTGCCACGCATGCTCAGAATAAATTAAGAGACAAAAGCTATTGGCTACTGCCCCGTTTATAGTCCCGACGTACGTGTTTTATGTCACCGCGTTCAGAACGATCGGATTTTCCGTTAACTTTGTGTGACCGTGTGTATGCAAGACAAGTTTGAGCCAACATCCGTCAGAAAAAATCCATGGATTTTGTTGTCCGATCAATGTCCGATCGTGTGTACAGGGCATTTGGAAGAAAAAACCTCTTTGTATGCCGGTGATATGCTCATATATCTAACGGAGATGGAGGCGTCTTTAGTTACAGCCTTGAGTAGAATCACAGGATTTGGGGAGTATTTGGGGTTTAAAGTTAACTGGGAAAAATCATTAGTATTCCCCGTCTGTCCGGAAAATTCCCCCAGCCTGCCCTCGGATGCCCCAGTAAAAATAGTTTCTAGGTTTCGGTACTTGGGGGTTGAGGTCCAGCTACTGGCGAGCGCTTATATTTATAACAACCTAAATCCTCTCATGTGCCGTCTGAAGGACAACTTGCAGACTTGGTCTAAGCTGCTGCTCAACCTCCTGGGCCGGATCAACATATTCAAGATGATCTCTCTCCCCAGGTTCCTCTACTTAATGTGGCATGCACCAATTTATGTCCCAAAAAAAACATTTATGGAAATTAACACATTGCTCTCCTCATTCCTCTGGGGTACTAAACCGCCAAGGGTATCCCTTGACACATTGTTTTTACCTGTTCAGGCTGGTGGCTTGGCTCTTCCAAATTTACAGTGCTATTACTTGGCAGCTTAATTAACCCATATGCATTGGTGGTTCTTTCCCCAGATGCATATAGCTTCGGTAGTGACTCAGACAGTACTGGTGAACTCGTTTGAAGCACTTATTAATGTACTATACAGGAATGGCCCCTACCCTACTCGAGGTGTGGACATTCATACACTATCATATAGGATTTTTCACATCTGTAATAGGGGCAGGGGGGTACTCCCCTAACTAGTTCTCTTAATGCCCCCTTATGGCACAACCCTCAGCTAAATGAGATATATAAGATCCCTGATGGGATGTGCTGGGCGCAGTATGGTATTAATTATGCTCACCAGTTTACGAACCAGACCTTTAGAACATTCAGGGATCTTCAAATTGAATATAAGTTCCCCAATGCCTTTTTTTTCAGGTATCTGCAACTACGCCACGCTGTGGCAGCCCAATTTGGTCTGAGGGAGGTTCGGCTCTCTCCTTCCGGGTTGGAAAAATTTCTATTTGAAAATGATCATTCAAAACTTATCTCGAGATACTATTTTGCCCTGCTTACCTCCTCCCATAGGATGGAGAGGGTGGAGATCTGATATCCCATTCCTTACAGAGAAATCTAGGTCTGAGTTTATGGAATCGATGTTGTCTTCTGTGATTTCGGCCAGAGAAAAACTTATCCAGTTTCATTATCTCTACCATGTGTATAATACATCTGCTTGCCTTCACAATATGGGCAGGGTGGATACATTGGAGTGCCCATGGTGCAGGGCTGCTGTAGGTGATTATTTCCATATGGTTTGGGTCTCTCTCATGTGGGGAAATTTTAGGCAGCAATCACAAAATTTCTAGAGGAAAAATTAGCCCTTCCGAACATCTGCGCTCCGGCTAGATCACTTTTGGGTGATTTTGGTGAGGAAGAGTTGGCTGCATCCAAAAAAACTCTATTACGGATAGCCTTTTTCTATGCTAAAAAAGCGTTAGCTCTCAGATGAAAGCACCCTAAGCCTCCGTCCCTTCTCTTTTGGGTGAAACTGATTAATGGGACATTACCAAAATATAAATTAACTTACATTTCCGGGGGTTGCCCTAAAGTTTGACAAATATGGTTGGATTAAATCAGTACCCGGGGATATAGAGGTGCAGATGAGGTAAAGATGGAAGCCTAATTTGTTTATATACAAGTACGCAGTGGAAATATCTATATATAGCAATGGAATTTGGTTTATTAGCATGTACTAAAGGTGGTCATTATTAATATACAAAATTGAGTTCAGTTTCTTTGCTCTTTTTTATGTTCTTCCTTACATCTTCAGGGGTAATCTCATAAAGGTACGGGAGCCTGGTGTCAAATATAGCTGGTTAAGCAGGATGCTAGTAGTATATGTACTGCTGCATAAAATCTAATCCTATGTAATTTGTATGTGAAAGTTTATTACTCTAATGGATGTCATCCTCTGTAAAAGATGTGTTTTGAATGTTGTAACTTTCTTTATTTGAAACATGAATAAATTTACTCTTTAAAAAAAAAAAAAGAAATTGCCTTAGGAGACTGAACTAAAAAAAAAAGTTGAACTTTGAAGTGTGAGTGTGATTCTACCAAAGAATAGGTTACACTTTATGGATTGTTTATGGATAAAAGTCTACGAGGCTTATATTTTATGATATATAGGTGTCATTTTACAGCAAACTTACTGCTTTCAAAACACCCTCTAGGAGTAATAATATTCCATGAAGTGTACACCAGCCTTAGGCTACTTGTAAATGTCTGCCAGTTGTAGTGTCAGCAAGTTTAAAATGTATTGTGGAACTAGGAATTCCATAACAATTAATAACATACTGTATATTTGCACAAAAATGGAAATATATAGCATGTTTTAACACCTAAAAACCTGCAACAACTCCTAAAAACCAGTGGTTGTGGTGCAGCGACATTCAGGTAAATGGGCTGCGTTTGGCAGGCGGTACTGGCCGCTGAGTGTGACGGGGGATAATTTTGCATTGCATCATGGCCGTGGCATGTGTACACCCTCGTTCGCTGCCTTTGCAGCTTAAAGCGGAGCTCCACCCAAAAGGGGAAGCTCGGCTTGTTTGCAACGTCCCCCCCTCTACTGCCACATTTGGCACTTTTTTCTCGGGGGGGGGGGTGTTGCCTGGTTTTGACAGGTACCCGCTCCCACTTCCAGCTCAGATTGTCGGGGCGAACTGAGCTGGAAGTTCAGCCTCCCTCCTTCCTCACAGTCTTCTGGTACATATCACAGGTCCCAGAAGAGTACGGGATCATTTACAAGGTGCAGCACGACTCGCACATGCGCAGTAGGAAACCGGCTGTGAAGTCGCAAGGCTTCACTTTCTGCTTCCCTTACTTCAGATGCCGACTCCTGCACCCGAAGCTGATTGAAGAATGAGGACATCGCTGGATCCAAGGACAGGTAAGTGTTCTTATACTAAGTGGGCTTTCACACCGAGCCGCCTAGGGCATCAGCGGTAAAGGTAATATTTTAAGTGCCGCTTTACCGTTGATTTAGCGGCGCTATTCGGCCGCTAGTGGGGGGGGGGGTTTCAGACCCCCCCCCCCAGCACCCAAAAAGGGGTTAAATCTGCCCGCAAAATGCCGCTGGAGTGGCGTTTTGCCAGCGGTATCGCAGCGCTGCCCCATTGATTTCAGTGGGGAGCAGTGGTGGAGGAGCGGTGGAGGAGCGTTTACAGCTCCAAAGAAGCTGCTGGCAGGACTTTTTCTGATGCCCTGCCAGCACACCACTCCAGTGTGAAAGCCCTCGGGCTTTCACACTGGAGTGAATGGAGCCACTTTTTTCAGGCGCTATTTTTAGCGCTGTAGCGCCTGAAAGACGCTGGGAGGGGGGGGGAATGGGGAACTTAAAGCGGAGTTCCAGGCTTTTTTTCTTTATTAAAATCAGCAGCTACAAAAAGTATAGTTGCTGACTTTTAATAAACAGACAATTACCTGTTCCACGGTCTAGCGATGTGGCCGCACGAAGCCCCGCTCCTCTCCTCGGCACCTCCATTGAAACTGTGGGCACCCGGCCGTGACAGCTTGCGGTGTCTCGCTGCGCTCTCCCAGTGGACAGGCAATCTTCTGGGACCTGTCACGTGTCCCAGAAGATTGCTGAGAGGGAGGGGCCGCCTAGGGGAACCTAGGAGGCCCGTAGACAGAAGCAGGAACTAAGCACACGCTCCCCCCCCCAAAAAAAAAATTACATGCCAAATGTGGCATGTAAGGGGGCAAGGAGTGGAACTCCGCTTGAAGCTCTGCTTTAAGGGGGAGCATTAAAAATGTGACTAAGCTGTGTGTTTTTACTGCCCCTGCCCAACCACAAGGGTAAACGAGGCCTAAAAGTGATGGGGTCAATCGAAATATTGCTTGCAGCAGCTGGATTTAACCAGTTGAATTTATTACAAATGTATTACAATTTCTTATATACACACGAAAGACAAAAGTGCTCATTATTGCTTCCAAATGTTTTCTAACAGAAAAACTGCAATGGATTGGGTTTTGTTCCCCGATCACATAAGCAGAGGGAAAACTTTTGTTTAGAGTGGTTGACATAATCACTGTAATGTACATAGCCTGCGTAGAAAGCGTTGTGGGAGGGGCCTAAGGTGTAACCACCCACAACAGGCTGCCAGCAGAAAAGGACAGGAGCGGGCTGATACAAGACCCGTCACCCTGCACAAGGAGAGGGCGCAGCAGGGATGGGTCTTTATTAGAGGAAGCTCCCGCCCTGAAGTCGTTTCTTGCCGGATTACTGAACAATGCACACAATACATATGCTTCTTGTATTTAGACAATATCTGTTTAGCTCAGAGTTCTGCTTTGATTTAAAAACAATATCCATTGTAATCTATAAGCAATCTGGCTGTCTGTGGTTGGCCTGAATGTAGGTGATGCCTGCTGTGAATACAGTGTGAGACACAATGACAATAACTCCAATGTTAAATTACCTTTAACCAATGTTAATAATAGGGACGTGCTCTGTAACAATGTGGAAACATTTTGTTTGAAGTCGTATTTCATTTCCTTTTCCCATTTATGAAACATGAATGTGTCTTTCTAAAAGGTCATGGATGTGCGGCTTTGTAGTTTCTACTTTGCTTTCCAAACCCAGAACTCTCCCTCATTAGAGGGGTAGTTTAACCTAGAAAAACCAGTTCAGGGTGGATGTCACCTTTCTCACCCAGTCACAGGTACCAGGCAGTGACAGATTCCAGTGATCTGGGAGTGGCTGTTAAACTGTGCCAAAGTAAACAGATGACTGTGCTGTGGCCTAGGGTGCCCTCATGTGGTTGTTTCTGAGAAGACAGAACCTGACTGTTAGGTTCTATGCACACTCGCTGCTTCTACAGAAGTTTTGTGTTCTGCCTGTAGAAGCAGCTCAATGTTCTCCTATGTGTCCATGCACATTAGGACGATTACAGGCAGATTTTAAACTCAGCGTTTAGAGGCAGAAAAAAAAAACCTTCTGGTTCGCGTTACTGATTGGAGCTTTCTGGCAGACAGAATGCAAAACTCTCCTAAACTCGTCTAAACTATGTACAAAAAATGCTCTATATAAGCGTTTTTTTTTTCCTGCCATTTTTTTAAGCCCAGTGTGCATGGGGCCTTAGAGATCTGACTTAACGCGAGAGCAAAGAGCAAAGTGTATTAAACCACAATATTCAATGAAAAATGTTCTTTTTTACTTAACTGCTCTAAATTTAAAATTAGTAAAACTGAATTTTGATTGGTTGCCAAGGACTATTACATTTTAAATGGTATCATAGCTCTGTGCACTGCCTTATTTATAAGAAAAAAAAAATACCAACTGGTCTACCCTAACTTGTGTATTGCATCTGGACTCAGGGAAAGTGGTACTGTTGCCCACACTATGCAAACAAATTGTATATTTTAACTTCCTGGCATAGATAAGCAAATATAAGGTAAATTAAAGGGGTATTAAACCCAAAATCAAACATGTTTGATATTGCAGCTTACCATTTATGAGATGTGATGGCTGTATTAATTTTTTTTAGGCTTTCTTCCTGATATTCGTCTGGAGATCCAGCCAGTAAGCCTGTTGTTTTTCAAAAGAACAAGCTTTTCAGCAGAATGTAGCAGTTACAGAGATGGATCAAACCATTTACCATTAGCAGAGGTGCTTGCAATGATCAGCTTTTAATTATATGAATGATTTAAGTACAGTCAGTAATATTATGATTTAGTACGGTTATCTATCAATTACATTTGGATAGCACAGCATTATATTGGTATAAAACTTTTTGGCACAAGCATATGGGACATGAACAATGCTAGCAGCTGTCCTTTCATCATCTCTAATTATCATTTGGATTATCACATGCTAGCTCGCAAGATTCTGTTTGTTTTTTAAATTATATGAAACCTTTATCCCAAAAGGAAAAAACTGCTGTAATTGCTTATAAAGCATTAGCTGGGGTTTGGCTTCTGTTTGTTAGTGTATTTAAATCTGCTATTACATCTAACACCCCCCAGATTGACAAAACTGCTGTCCAAATCTGTGGAGGCACTCTAAAACAGGAGGTGTGTTACTGGCCAGATCATCAGGTGAAAACAGAGGGAAAAAGCCTAAAAAAGAAAACCAATGCAGCCACCACATCTAATGATTGGTAAGCAGCAATATATTGGTTGTGGGTTTAATACCACTCAAAATGTTTTTTTGTATTGGCAAACTCAGAGCATGAACAGAATGTATTGTCATTGAAGGGCTGAAATACTTTTCTTTGCTGCGTCACTCTCCATGAGGATCTCTGCTGATTTGAAATTTTTTGCTTTAAGCCATTTCCCTAATCCCAACCAGCAGAGACCACCAAACTAATGGTGCAGGAGAAAGGAGTCACCCTAAAACTGTAAATCTGGGCAGCAGACATGGCACCAGTTTTAACTGGAACATAGGCAAGGATTAAAAAAGATAAAGCAGCTGCCTACTCATTAAAGGAATAAATCTACTGCTGAAAGTACTTTAAAAAAATAGAGCATTTTAGAGCACTTTAAGCTTATTTATACATTTTTTTTTATATCTATACAAAATTGTTTTGCCTTTTATTTTAATTTTAAACTGAATGTATTGTTTTACAAGGTGATCATTTACAATCACTTTAAATACTCAGCACTTAGAACAGATGTAGCGAAAATAAGGCTGCAGATAAACAGGTACTTCTGCTTTAACATAATAAAGCGCAGTCCATAATTTATTGCATGGAGACCTAAAGTTTAAAGAACCCAAAACATAAGAAGAAATCTGGAGAATTATAACACAATTACATTTTCTTATACATTTAATTAAAATTAAATATCCTTTACAAATAATTTAATCTACCCTCCCTGCCATGACATACCATTTAAAACAGACATTTGTCATATATCTTCCAAGGAGATTTATATCAGTGAATCGGCCACACCAAAAGTGACATACAGTACATATCTAAAAAGCTGTATAAATTATCATGAAAGAAAATCAAAATGTGTTGCAGCAGATACAGCTCTCTGGGTAGATATCTTGCAGTAATGCATGTAAATTAAATATGTATAGGCAGCTATGCAATAAATTTCAACAGGGAGACTGCCCTATCATGGTTTTCTCCCATTCCATATGTAGCTCTACTACTCAGGTCCTAGTAGTGTACCCATACAATCATACAACAATGCATATTTTTCCTGAAATTGTCCTCCACAAATGTAGCCCTGGAAAGGGCACTGAAATAGATAGTTGTCACCTGCCTTTTAGGCCCCTTTCACACGGGCTTTCTGATCAGGTCCCATCGGTGACATGTCCGCTGACATCCGCTGATATCCGATCTGACCCTGTCCGTGAAATCCAGACAGATGGAAACCCTATTTTTCATCTGTCTGGAGAATCGGATCGGGTAGGATCGGATGAAAATGGACAGGCGGTCTGTTTTCATCCGATCTCCTAAGAGGACAGTGGGGATCTGACAGGTCCATCTGCGCACAGTGAACGGGGACGGACATGTCATCCGCCTGCTCAGCGGGGATCAGCAGATCGATCCCTGCTGAACAAAACGGAGTCGGTACACAGACAAGCCCGTGTGAAAGGACCCTTAGACCTCATGCACACAGGACATTTTATTTCCTCCCTTGAACACCCTTGCTCCTGGCTGAAAAAAAAGCAGCTTCAATAAAACACTCTTAAAGCTACCCTTTGCACACTCATTTAGGCACATCAAGCATATAGGCGTTCACGTCTCAAACATTTGGTCCTTCATTGATAACATAGGCCAGAATATTAATTTATTCTGGCCACTGGAATGAATGTACGCTCAAGGGCTAAACTTGCGTTCATTATTTTCTCTGCCCAAAATCCTTCTCCTGAATGTGCTGGTTCATGCCTCTGAACACTCCTCTTCTAACATGCTTGTAAACACACCTATGTGTGCATTGCCAGGCTGTCTTTACGGGCTGAAAATAAAAATAAAAAAGTCAAACGCCTGTAAAAGTGGCATTTTTCATCACTGTGTGCTTGAGGCCCTAAAGATAGATGCTTTGTTTCCTTGATGTGACCAGTTGTAATAAGTGAAACCGTATCCGTGTCATAACAGATACAATATGGCGCTAAGGACCCCTCCCCCCATTTCAAAAATTGCATAGCTGATCAGCAATACAAGATCCAAATGGAGTGATTATGTTCCACCTTTTCCCAATCAGGAGTGAGACAACAGCAAATGAACCCGCTCCAGGGAACCAGTTTTGTACATACGATCAGATAGACCCTTCCACATAGAGTATATGTACAGATGAAAGCCTCGTGCAATATAGTGTGCTGTCCCTCCTCCATATTGCGGAGTTGGTACCTCTAAATATCACAGTCAATGGTTGGAATGTGCCCTCCGATTCAGCATTAAACACTTATGAAGATTGCATAGAGGTTTAAACATATTCTCCGTACAGTGGCAGACTGACAACACTCAGAGCCCCTGGACCAAATAAAGCAAGGGCCCCCGTCAGGCCCCGCCCATGACCCACCCCTGACCCCACCCATGGCCCACCCTGATCCCACCCCTACATTTTGAACAAAGTACAACTTTTGCCTTTATTATAATGGGACCTGGAGGGGGGTGTCTCTCTCAGTGTGCATTAGACAGTCTGTTAAAAAGCGTCCCCTCCAGGCTCCATTAGAGTCTACAACAGAGTCTAATGGGACCTGGAGAGGCTCCCTCTAACAGTGTCCATTAGAATGTCTCTATTAGAGGGAGATCCCCCCCCAGGACCCCTTAGAGACTACAAAGGAGTCTAATGGGACCTGGAGGGGGGGTCTCTCTAACAGAGGCCCTTTCAGTGTCCATTATAGAGTCTGTTAGAAAGAGTCCCCCCCAGGTCCCATTAGAGACTACAAATAATTATAATGGGACCTGGAGGGGGCCTCTTTCTAATAGAGTGTACAGTGAACAACTTCATTCACTCTGGTCCTCACAAGACCCCCTCCTTGTGCCATGACTCTCACCCCTGCCCCAGCCTCTCACAAAGTAGAAATAAAATTGCAACTGTGTAGCACTCCTCTTACCTTAACTACAGTTACGGTAGCTAGCTCCCACATTCTCTGTGGCTTTCTGGCTGGCACCCTGGCCCTGCTGTGGGTGGGTCAACATGACTGGCCAGCTCCTGTGGGTGGCTGGCTGGCACCCTTCTGTGGCTAGCTCCCTGGTGTGGGTGGATCACCGTGGGTGGCTGGCTCCTGTAAGTGGCTGGCTGTCACCCTGGTCCTGCTGTGGGTGGGTCACCATGGCTGGCTGGCTCCGGTGGGTGGCTGTCTGGCTCCCTGGTGTGAGTTGGTCACCGTGATTGGCTGGCTGGCACCCTGGCCCTGCTGTGGGTGGGTCACCATGGCTGGCTGGCACCTTGCTGTGGCTGGCTCCCTGGTGTGGGTGGGCCACCATGGATGGCTGGTTGGCATCCTGGCCTTGCTGTGGATCACAGGTGGGTCACCGTGGGTGGCTAGCTAGCACCCTGACTCTACTGTGGGTCATGGGTGGGTCACCATGAGTGGATAGCTGGCACTCTGGCCCTGCTGTGGGTGGGTTACCGTGGGTGGCTTGCTAGCACCCTGCCCCACCTGTGGGTCACGGGTGGGTCACCGTGGGTGACTGGCTCCTGTGGGTGGCTGGCTGGAACCCTGGCCCTGCTGTAGGTCACTGTGGTGGCTTGGGGGCACCCTGGCCCTGCTGTGGGTAGCTTGGAGGCACCCTTGCCCTGGTGTGGGTCACTATGGGTGCTTGGGGGCACCCTGGTCTTGCTGTGGGTCACTGTGGGTGGCTTGGGGGCACACTGGCCCTGCTGTGGGTCACTGTGAGTGGCTTTGGGGCACCCTGGCCCTGCTGTGGGTAGCTTGGAGGCACGCAGGCCCTGCTGTGGGTCACTGTATGTGGCTTGGGGGCACCCTGGCCCTGCTGTGGGTATCTTGGGGTGGCTTGGGGGCACCCTGGACCTGCTGTGGGTAGCTTGGAATCACCCTGGCCCTGCTGTGGG
This sequence comes from Lithobates clamitans, assembly GCA_037952925.1. Lineage (NCBI taxonomy): Eukaryota > Metazoa > Chordata > Amphibia > Anura > Ranidae > Lithobates > Lithobates clamitans. Next base: position 1,216,277 of record JBBGZY010000038.1, read on the forward strand.
TCACTGTTGGTGGTTTGGGGACTCGGAGGGAGGCGGCGGCCTATCCGAGGAGTACTACAGGAAGGAGTACTACAGGAAGGGTTTCAGCGGGTGTGCAGGCCCAGTGCACGGAGCAACACAAAATGAAGTCGCGTGGGCGTGCTGCACGCCTCTGCACACTGGGCCTGCTTCAATACTTCCTAGTTCCTTCCTGGGCTGGTTTCTTCTACTGGAGCCAATGGCCGGGGCCCCCTCCCTATGATCATCATGTGTGTTGGGGCCTGACCTGAAGAAGATGGTCGCTGCCAGCCAGGCAGGGGGCGCCTTGGGCCCCCTTCTGCGATCGGGCACTCGGACCACGTCCGATGTGCACGACCGGTCAGTCTGCCCCTGGCTTCGTATTATCTGCTCATGGCTATGCATCATATGATAAAGATATCATCTCAAGTGTCACTTCTCTGTTATTCAAAATGGAACAAGGTAAAAAAAAAATTCCCGAGGGAGAGTATGCCACCCAAGTAGCTTCACACTCCAGCATATCCATATAGCTGAGTTACACTCTAGGACACTAGATGTGCTACATTGACGCGTTTTGTTCCGGTCTGGAACTTCGTCCAGTCTGAATTAAAATCAAACTTTGCATGGTATCACAACTGGACACAAAGCACAGCAAAAATGTAACAGATGGATATAAAAAACTGGCTAAAGAACCATATTCCAAGAGTAGTGGTTAATAATTCATACACTGAATGGTCTAAGGTTATCAGTGGTGTACCCCAAGGTTCAGTGTTGGGTCCCTTACTTTTTAGTATATTTAGAAATGATATAGAGTCTGGGATTAACAGTACTGTTTCAGTGTTTGCAGATGACACCAAACTATGTAGTGGGTTTATGTCCTTATAAGATGTCTCCAACTTGCGAACAGACTTTATTGCACAGTTTTTTTTGCTCAGCTATGTGGGAAATGAAGTTTAATTTTGATAAATCTAAAGTTATGCACTTGGGGGCTAAAAATATGCATACATCATACATACTGGGAGGAGAATGACTGGGGGAGCCAATGGTGGAGAAACATCTGGGTGTTAATAGCATGCAATGCCAAGCTGTCCTTTATAGAGCTAGCCAAATACTTTCTTGCATTAAAAAAAAAAGAGTATAGACTCCAGAGAGAAAGATATCATTTTGCCCCTGTAAAATCATTAGTAAGACCTCATCTGGAATATGCAGTTAAGTTTTGGACATTAAACCTGCCCATATGGAAAGGCTTCTTTACAGTAAAAGCTGTAAAATGTGGAATAGGCTCCAAGAAACAGTTCTGGCTAGCTTAGTTTATGGTTTAAAAAAAGAGCTGGATACATTCCTAAATGCAAAAAATATAACTGGATATTAACATTTATAGGTATTATTACCAGAGATTGATCCAGGGAGGGGCGTTCATGTAGAGTTAGTGGAACAAATTGGACAATTTTCCTTCCTCTGTATGAACTGTAGTTTTATGGTTCAATATGTAGGTTTTCTATTTATGTCTTCTTGTTTCCTATTGGTTGAACTAAATGGAATTTTTTCAACTTGTAGCTATGTTACCTCCTGGGTGGAAAGATTAGAGGCAGAAGGCTGCTTAGGCTGATTCTGAGAATGAAGTTCTAGAGATCTGATTTCTTTATGTTTTGTGTATATATTGCTTGGTTTCATGTCTTGTAGGCACCCAAAGTAAACACTTGTTAAGGATACTCACACTCACTCACTTAGACACCAGATGTGACAGCTTTTCATTTGCAGTAATAGATACTGTTATGTACAACCTGCTTTTCTTTTCTTCTGTGGCTTAGATGAGAAATGTAAGAGAAGGAGAGTAGTAAATGTAAATGTAATAGGGAGAATTTTATTCTGTTTTATTCGATTTTTACCATTCACTCCCACATAGGCAGTATGTCAAGCACTGCAAAAGCATACAGTGCCTTGAAAAAAGTATTCATACCCTTTGAAATTTTCCACATTTTGTCATGTTACAACCAAAAACGTAAATGTATTTTATTGGGATTTTATGTCATAAACCAACACAAAGTGGCACATAATTGTGAAGTGGAAGGAAAATGATAAATGGTTTTCACAATTTTTTACAAATAAATAAATATCTGAAAAGTGGGACATGCATTTGTATTCAGCCCCTTTACACTGACACTCCTAACTAAAATCTAGACAGGTCAGGGATAAAGTTGTGGAGAAGTTTACTATACTGTCCACTACACCACACTGACCACTATACTGTCCACTACACTTTCCTACCTACAGTATTCCTATACTGATACTACACAGCGCTGCTCTTCGACTCTCTCTCTCTCTCTCTCTCTCTCTCTCTCTCTCTCTCTCTCTCTCTCTCTCCAGACCCTGTCCATCCCCCTGGGACCAGCAACATTACTCTCACCTATTGTTTTTTGTCCTGCATCAGTCTGGAGGAGAGAAGGAGGAGAAGACAGCAGCGGCTCACAATTTTCATTACTTGTGTCCCCGCGCTCTGGCCACCATGTTCAGTGTCCTGCGACCCCCATTGGGCTTATTGGGTCATGTGCGGAGGCGGGACTCCAGGAGCAACTGTGATCGTGAACAGTCCAGCCCCGCCGCCGCACATGACCCCCATACGCCCAATCACAGAGTGCCGGAGACTGAACAAGGCGGCCAGAGTGCGGGGGACAAAGGAAATTGAAATTAGGAGGAGGCAGCCAGTAGTGACACATACTAGTGCAGAGTTTCGCCCCCCCTAAATGTTGCACCTGGGGCCACGGCCCCCTCAGCACCCCCCACGCTATGCCACTGAGTGAGCCTAACCCCCCCATGATGTCGGGCTAGGGCTGGACTTACTTTAAAATGTGGGAGAGGTTATCAAATTTACCTTCGGGCTGAAGCCCCTGGTCTTTTTCCCACCCCTGGTTGTGACATGACAAAATTTGGAAAATTTCAAGGGGTGTGAATACTTTTTCAAGGCACTGTATCTGTCAATTTACCATGTGATCTTTATATTTTGTTTTACATTTTTGTTAAACCTGTATATAATGAAGAGAGAAAGGCAATTCCTGTTAGTAGTGTACTTACAGGCATCTGATAATACCAGCACATAAAGCTAAAGTTGAATGCTGTCATTCAACTCTTCCTCCTCCATTCACATAATTTGATGCATCACGGGGGTGTAAGAAAACAAGTTCTATGAATTGTGGAGGAGGGGGGGGGGGGCAGACAACTTTCCTCATTAGCAGTTGCTGCTGTTAATATTCACACACCAGAAGACAACCACTTAGGGCATTATGCAAGGGGGACACAGCACAGAGGATTTTGAGCAGAAGCAGCCGTCTGTTGATAATGGGATACATACTATTACATATACCTAATGTGTAAGGTGCTGTATCCCAGAAAATGTACAAAATTTCAGCTTTAACCTCTTGCCATAAATGCATATGTGTGGCAGCAAAGAAGATGGCTTTAACTTCCACACTTTTCTCATATGCATCTATAGATGGCCAAGGTTTATGGCTCCCAGCTCAAGAGCGGGAGCCATAAGGTTTATGGCTCCCAGCATAGTAACTGAGTTGTCATAGACAGCTCCCAGTCTTTGGTCATGATCGGGAGTCAGCGAGACAGGTTCTCGATCATGTGACCACTGTAATAACCAAGTACAGTGGTCATATGATCAAGTAAAGACCTACTTAAGGCCTCTTTCATACAAAGGGCCTGATCACGTCCACCTGTTCGTTTTTCAGGGGCACCTGATCAGACGGGCCATTCACCACTATGGACTAGCGGGTGTAAACAGACTTGTGTCTTTTTACACCCACCTACCTCTGATCCAATTCAAGCCATCAAAAAAAAATGTAAGGGAATCTGTCCTCATCTGTCTAGGCCTATTGGAAGACAGTCAGGTTTAAATGTACATAGTCTGCTTACACCTAGCCACCCATAAGGCAGAGCAGGGTCTGTCCGTGTCCGCTCTTGAGTGGACATGAACCTGTCATCCCCCGCTCTGCTCTGATCATCAGGGAATCAGTGGACAGATCCCCTGCTGATCAAAACGGAGTCAACCTCCTGTGAAAGGGGCCCAAAGGGATGCCAGGGCTAGGGAAGGGGTTGAAGAATAGCTGAAGGCATATTTATCCCAATGTGACAACCGCAGACTGCCTTAGTGTTTGCAGCCTACAGCTAAGATCTACCTTTCTTCTGGTTGCATCTACAAAGATGGCCCTCCTATACTTCTATTGCCCTGTCACCCATGGTTGGAAATATTTAGGAGATGGTCCTATAGAAGTCTTTGATTACCAATTACACAGAGGTGGCCAGCAGGAATAAAGGTTCCCGCTGAAGTATTTAAACAGTGTAGCATATCACATCTGCCAGATTTAGGTAAGTAGGCATCTTGGGGGGGGGCTTGAATACTTTGGATCAGGAAGGCTAAACAGGCTGGATATGTATTTTTTTATCTGAAAAAAAAGACACTTAACCTTTAGGCAGCACTGTTAGTTTACAAAAGCCATAAAATAGTTTTAAATAAAAAAAATGAGGCAGTGGAAATATAGATATATTTAGCATTGAGTGGAATATTTAAAATGGTATAAAACATGATCCTTATCAACTTTTATGCCCTAAAAGGAGGTGAGTGCATGAATCTGCCAGCTCATCTCACAATTAAACATAGTTCAGTCCTTCAAAAATTAATTGCATTCCTGAGAGACTGAGTCAAATGTCTCAGGCACTGCTAGGAAGAGCTTTGTGTATAAAAGGTAGAAAGAATTGAATGTGTTAACAATGAAAAACACAGTCATTTTTAGAAAATGTAGCAACCAAGTTTTGTACAGTATTTACATGAGACTGTTGCTGGGCATTAAGATCAGATCTCTCATCTACACACTAAAGCCCAATACAGAAAAACAGTCAACAGAACCGCGCTAAAAAAATAGGTAAAATTATAATGAATAAAATTCCCATCGACCAAAATATCTCAAATAATGTGTTAAAATCAAAACAACATAATGTATTGCAAATCCAAATGTCAACATAACATAATTATGATTAATTAATTAGTTAATAGGTATTGTGACTGTATTGAAAAAACTTTAGGTGAATAAATTGTAAAAAGTGATAAAAAGAATAAGTCCGTGACTAGTAGTGATATCAAATGAAAACAGTCCTTATTGTAGATAATTCCACCAGTAGTGATTGAAGCCTTAATGGACAAAAAACACCTCGTGAAAAAGGATCCACCACCTATAAAGATGTACGCTTACCAGAGGTAAGCTTAATCAAAGCTTATGTACAAATTCCACTCTGCAGGGACACCACCATCAGTCTCAGCATGGAGGGAGGATCACCCGGAACTCTCCGTCATAGAGGCCAAAACTCAGCAAAGGGAACCCAGGGAAATGAAAGACACATCCTCCATAGTGTGAATCCGCATAAACAATTTAATAAGCAAAAGTAAAAGTAGCACACTTACATGGAAGCATCAAATAAACAGCATGTATCGTATAACAGCCGGCCGGCCTGCATGCACCCGTTCACAGTGAGAAAGAAACAATGACGTCAGCGCGTCTGCCTTCCGACGTACGTTTCGTCCTATTGGACGTTGTCATAGGAACATGTCATAAAGCCCAATATACATTATTAGATTTTCTGCAGATTTTTGTCTTCAGATTTACCAAAACCATATAATATAAGGTCAAACCTTAAAGCAGTAGTACACCCTCCGTTGTTAACATGACATTCACAATATTCATAAAGACAATGTAATTAGTAATCGATTGATCGCCTTTTATATGTATAAATGATTTATCTTACTGTATATAATCTTGATCTTGTACATCGTTATTCATCATTTTAGCCGGCGCCATCTCTACTGTAGTCTTCCGCGTCTGAATCTATTTGTATTTCAGCCCACAGTTCATCCTTGTTTCGATAATCCCGCGCGTGCGCACTAGGAACAAAATATTCAAGACTCTTCTCTTGTGGATGAAGCAATGCGTGATGTCGGGGCTGAAGTCTACAAAAGGAAATGACGCAGCCCCGACATAACCAATGAATTTTTCCGGCAGGGTCTCGGCTTGCCGGAATGAAGGATGATACGGCGCATGTGCGTTACACGTCACCACTCTGCAAGATATCGCTAACTAGGAAAGGAAGCAGGTAGAGTCAAAATTACTAATGTCAATTGGTTTTTAATAACAATATACAAATTTAAATGCAAAGTGAAATTTTTAGGTATACAACCGCTTTAATGCCCCGTACACACGGTCGGACTTTGTTCGGACATTCCGACAACAAAATCCTAGGATTGTTTCCGACGGATGTTGGCTCAAACTTGTCTTGCATACACACGGTCACACAAAGTTGTCGGAAAATCCGATCGTTCTGAACGCGGTGACGTAAAACACGTACGTCGGGACTATAAACGGGGCAGTAGCCAATAGCTTTCATCTCTTTATTTATTCTGAGCATGCGTGGCACTTTGTGCGTCGGATTTGTGTACACACGATCGGAATTTCCAACAACGGATTTTGTTGTCGGAAAATTTTATAGCCTGCTCTCAAACTTTGTGTGTCGGAAAATCCGATGGAAAATGTGTGATGGAGCCTACACACGGTCGGAATTTCCGACAACAAGGTCCTATCACACATTTTCCGTCGGAAAATCCGACCGTGTGTACGGGGCATTAGAGTTTCAATTTGTATGCAATCAGGCAGGCCCTTGCACTACATGGTTTTGGTAAATCTGAAGACAAAAATCTGCAAAAGATCTAATAGTGTGTATGGGGCCTTAATGGCCACTTTATTATTTATAATACTTAATACACTCGGAGGTAACTCAATGTGCCCTCAAAACACCCATGGTCCTTTTTTGGCTTGAATTCAGAAAAAACATGCATATATTTTGGGGGCATGTTGGTACATTCTGACTTGTTAGGTTCATGGGGGTCCCGTGGTTGGCCATACATTTATGCTGTAAAATTACCATTCCAGCGAATGTTGTGTACAGAGCCAGTTTTCTTAAAAAAAAGGGACCCAGGGGAAGAATCAAGCATGGGCCCTGCATGCTTCTGTGCTGGTAGCAGTGGTTTTCGAAATGAACAGTGAGCCTAATCTGAATATAAAATGTGATGTCTTAAAGAGGAGTTCCACCCAAAGATAGAACTTCCGCTTTAAGTGCAGGTGACCCCCTGACATGCCACATTTGGCATGTCATTTTTTTGGGGGAGGAACGGGTACTCTGCTTTTACAGGCATCCAGCTCCCAATTCCTCCCCTGGCACCGCAGCGCCAGAAGGAATATCACCTCTCTCCCCTCCCTCCCTGCAATCTTCTGGGACACATCACCGGTCCCAGAAGATTGCCCGGCCATTCACAGCACGCAGCGCGACTCGCGCATGCGCAGTGCGTGCCCGGCTATGAAGCCACAGCCGGGCACCCACAGTTAGAATGGCGGCGCCGTGGAGAGAAGGGGGAGAGGAGCGAGGCTTCCTGCGCCTGCATCGCTGGACCGTGGGACAGGTAAGTGTCTGATTATTAAAAGTCAGCAGCAACACTTTTTGTAGCTGCTGACTTTTAAATGGGTGGAACTCCGCTTTAAGTGAGCATGGTCAGTTAGCAGAATAGGGGGTCCACTGTCCTGAAATGGGTAATAATTCCCTTTTTTTTTGGATATAGGAATGGAATGAGACATGTTACTACCTTTTCTAAGAAGGCTTTACTGTGCTATACAATAATGCCCCGTACACATGGTCGGACATTGATCGGACATTCAACAAAATCCTAGGATTTTTTCCGACGGATGTTGGCTCAAACTTGTCTTGCATACACACGGTCACACAAAGTTGTCGGAAAATCCGATCATTCTGAACGCGGTGACGTAAAACACGTACGTCGGGACTATAAACGGGGCAGTAGCCAATAGCTTTCGTTTCTTTATTTATTCTGAGCATGCGTGGCACTTTGTCCGTCGGATTTGTGTACACACGATCGGAATTTCCGACAACGGATTTTGTTGTCGGAAAATTTTATATCCTGCTCTCAAACTTTGTGTGTCGGAAAATCCGATGGAAAATGTGTGATGGAGCCCACACACGGTCGGAATTTCCGACAACAAGGTCCTATCACACATTTTCTGTCAGAAAATCCGACCGTATGTACGGGGCATAAATCGTTCCCTCAGTATTTAGAATGCTTGAACAACATATCTGATGTGAGGTCCACTTCAAGCGAGTTTTTGCTTGAAAAAAAAAATCTAAAACAATCGCCTGTGTAGCACCCTCCTAGCATAGGGTGCTAGGTAAATTTAGTTTTTGGCTCATTCTGTAATCAAGGGGGCAGTAATTGTTTGTTCTGGCCTGTCCAGGGTTTCACAGGCTGGAAGTTTGATTGCTTCCCCTGCCTCTAAAAAAAACTTTCAGAGCTTAAGGCGGGAGCTTCAAATACAGTGCCTTGAAAAGTATTCATACCCCTTGAAATTTTCCACATTTTGTCATGTTACAACCAAAAATGTAAATGTATTTTAATGGGATTTTATGTGATAGACAAACACAAAGTGGCACATAATTGTGAAGTGGAAGGAAAACGATAAATGTTTTTCAAATTTACAAATAAATCTGTGAAAAGTGTAGCGTGCATTTGTATTCAGCCCCCTTGAATCAATACTTTGTAGAACCAACATTTCCTGCAATTACAGCTGCACGTCTTTTTGGGGATGGCTATACCAGCTTTGTACTTCTAGAGATTGACATTGTTGCTCATTTTTCTTTGTAAAATAGCTCAAGCTCTGTCAAGAGCATCTGTGAACAGCAATTTTTAAGTCTTGCTACAGATTCTCAATTGGATTTAGGTCTGGACTTTGACTGGGCCATTCTAATGCCGCGTACACACGGTCGGACTTTTCAGCTACAAAAGTCCGACAGCCTGTCCGACAGACTTCCGGTGGACTTTCGGCGGACTTGCGGCGGACTTGTGGCAGACTTTCTAACGAACGGACTTGCCTACACACGACCACACAAAAGTCCGACGGATTCGTACGTGATGACGTACACCAGACTAAAATAAGGAAGTTGATAGCCAGTAGCCAATAGCTGCCCTAGCGTGGGTTTTTGTCCGTCGGACTAGCACACAGACGAGCGGATTTCGGGGTCCGTCGTAGTTACGACGTAAAGATTTGAAGCATGTTTCAAATCTAAAGTACGTCGGATTTGAGGCTAAAAAAGTACGTTGAAAGTCCGGAGAAGCCCACACACGATCGGATTACCAGCCAGCTTTAGTCCGTCAGCGTCCGTTGGACTTTTGTAGACGAAAAGTCCGACCGTGTGTACGTGGCATAACACATGAATATGCTTTGATCTAAACCATTCCATTGTAAACATGTTTCGTTTAAAAAAAAAAAAAACATTCCATTGTAGGTCTGGCTGTATGTTTAGGGTTGTTGTCCTGCTGGAAGGTGAACCTCTGCCCCAGTCTCAAGTCTTTTGCAGACTCTAACAGGTTTCCTTCTAAGATCCCACAAGGGATCTGGTCTGCAGAAGGACTTTCTCACTCACTGGACTGTTTCCGGAGAAAGCTGAAAGTGGCAGCTGTCCTGGGGACTTGTGAATAAAGACCCTGAACTGATTCCTGTGACTGTGCAGTGTTCTTGAGTGGGTACCAACAGTTGTGCATAGACATGAAGTAACCAGTTGCCAAAGAAACTTGCCTTATGGTCTTCAGCTGTGAGGCCTTAGACTGCTAAGAGACTTCCTTAACGGTCCCCAGCTGTGAGGCATTAGGCGGCCCAACCTTCACAAATACTTAAAAGAGAAGTATGTTTTGTTTTTTTTTTAGAAACATACTTACCTAGGTGGATACAGCATCGGTCCAAAGCTGCATCTGTCCCCCTCCGGCTCTAATGCTGAGGACTGAGCAATCAAACGCTGCCGATCACTCTGTTCTCACGGCTTCCTGAGCAGAGAGCTGGTGACTTTCAGTCACCTGCTTTCTGCTCTGAAGCCCCCCACACCGTGCTCACTGGAGTGCTGGGGATGTAGAGGGGGCAGGAACGGCTGCCTCAAGTTCTCAGCAGCACTGTCTGCTGAAAATGGATCACAGGAGTGCAGAGCAAAATGCACTCCTGTGATCCACAGGAGAAGTACAGCCAAACAAGCCTTGGCTGTACTTCTCCTTTAAGGCGAAGATTGTTCTCTAATTGCAATGAGCTAATCGTTTTAGAGTATTTCCATGGCCTAACCCCTCTCCTGTTAAAGTTTCTTCAAGCAATAAATCTAATAAGACATCCCCTAGATTGTGTTTAGAGTGGGTGTGAATGGACTGGGGCTTGCGGTGGTGGCTGGTGGGCAGCCTCTGTACTATTAGTGAAGTTCCAGTATATACCAGTAGCCCCTACAAGGGGTAGCACTACACTTGCAAAATAAAATTCCTAATACTTACCACTCCAGCAGGTGACAAGTTCTCACTTCACTCTCTTCAAGACCTATGGCCTCTAGCAGAATCATTAGCATCCAACATACTCCCAGCTGTGGCCTATAAGCAACTCCTCAGAAATGGTAATGTTACATACAGTTAAAAAAGATTCGGTTCCGACAGCCCTGGAGGCAATGAACTTTGGCAAATCCAATAAGAAGTACCCGACCTATGACTTAATCCAAAAAATATGGTCTAAGACTAAATATATGCAGGGGGTGACAGGTTTCACAGACTACAGCCCAATATGGTTCAATGACACATACCCAGAGATAGCCAAGATGCAGAATGGGGCAATATGGAGAAGATATGGAGTGCTGTATATTAGGCAGATTTTGTAACACGGGAAACTACACATATTTGAGACCTTACAGAGGTTATTTGCGTTACCACAGTCTATGCGGTTCTATTACATGCAGTTGCAACATGCAGTGGTGGCACAGAGTAAATCTACGGATTGGGTCTCTTCACCTACACCCGTGTTTAATGTGATTGCAGGAGCCAATAATACTAAAGGGTTTATATCACAGTGTTATAATATGTTTCTACAATGTTTTCTAAATAAACATCCTCTGGGAATGCTTGCCAAATGGGAGATGTTGGCCCGCTGGATGGGGATCAGTGGGATGAGGTGTTGCAGGCTATACCCACATGCTCCTTGAATGTTACACAAAGACTGACACAACTGTATATCATATTACGAGTGTATTATACCCCTCACAGATTGTATGCTATGGGTCTTCGACCCACCCCACTTTGTACTAGATGCAAAAGGGAACATGGAGACCTGATCCACCTGCTATGGAGGTGCCCAAAACTTCACCTCTATTGGAAAGGGGTGGTGGACACTGTCAATGGGGTATTTCAGGTCAAGCTGCCCACAAATCCCAAGCACTGTCTGCTCAATGTGTTAGATGAGCTGGGATGGGAGGAATATACTAAAGCTGTGTTCTTGGCACGTAAACTAATTATGAAACACTGGATTTCAGAAGAGCCTCCTGCTCTTAAAGAATGGATTAATGCTGTTGGGGAAATCTTAAGAAAAGACAAAGTAATTTACCAACATAGAGGCTGCCTGCAGACGTTTGAGAAACTCTGGGACCATGGCTGAATGTTTCGGTGCTTGCTCCGATGGACTTGGTTGTGGGCAGACTGCTGGGGATGGGGACATGAGACCTTAATTGTCAGATAGTTTAGGTCTTCTTCACTAGGTATGGTCTCTTATGTGGTTTAATTATCTCCTTTGGTTATGATAAGGATGGAGTCCTCAAATGGTTTAAAGTATACCGGAGTAATAAATAAACTGATATTACTTGGTCAAGTTGGTGACTTAGGACATGCTGGTTAAATAATGCAGCGTGTAGAGCATACAATTGTGAAATGACTGGTGGAAACATGTACTTCTGAATGCAAATGTGAAATCGGTATGTGTATGTTTTTATATGTTTTTCTCAATTAAATATTTTTCTGGATAAAAAAAAAAATATACTCCCAGCTGTGGCAAATGCATGTACCCCATGCCGCACTCTGTGGTTCCATCCACTGGTACCAATATCAGTACAACACACACTAATGATATAAGGGCCACCAGAAGGGACCACAGCTCACAGTGATGGACCTTTCTTCCAAGCAACTTTTTAAAATATTTTTTAGGTGGCAGAGTTGCTTTAAACATTTATCCATCCTAAGGACAAAAAGTTCATGGTGACAAAGAAAATTAGGTGTAGGAGTGTATAATGGCTTCAAGAAGTTTCTCTGAGACATAGTAGGTTTCCTTTTATGATCATCCCATAATGCACAGAGAAAGTTGTACACGATATTTTCATAAATGCGGTACCATAATTTCATATAAAAGTGCATATGTAACTCATTTGGCATGCAAAGGCAATTTAGAGAGAGTAGGAGTGTATCTATCCTCACTTTGTAGGCCTGGGAGTAATTTTGCCTTTGTGTATCTGTTTATCTCTAGGCATGCCTGTTTTATGTCAAATGGCTGTGTGGTGTAATCGTACCCTAGTGAGGATTATATGGAATATGATGACCTTTACAGACAGATAAAAAAAAAGCTGACACATTCGCTAACTCATATTGAATGGACACACTTTAAAATACACAAAAAATAACATCAAAAAGAGGAAATTCAGAGAGAAATGCCAATATCATTAATATTAAAACATTGTCTTTTCTGCTACAGCATTTTAATTTAAAAAAAATATTTAGACACTCCAGTTTCTCTAAACATTATGTAGGTTGTGTTATATGTGGTTGTGTTAGAGCAGCCTTTCTCAACCAAGGTTCCTCCAGAGATTGTCAGGAATTAATCACCTTGAGCAATGAGCAATTTCTGCCTCTCAGATAAGTAACAACTGAAGCCATTGATCTTTTAGATATCTGTAAGGGGAGGATTTTTCCTACTGACCACTATTGATGAGCTGAATCTACCTGGGTTCAATTTGGAGTATGTTATACAAGTTCAAATGATGAATCTGAATCTCATTGAAATCAATAGGGTCTGAATCTTAGAAATCAGTAAATCAGTAATAGCCATTTTTAGGCTAATAGGCAAGGAATTGTCAAATAATTGTAATGGGGCACTGTGCTGGGGAACATGTACGAAAGAAAAAAAAAAAACCTTTTTGGCGGGGAGCAGCGATTTTAATAATGCTTAAAGTGTGACAATAAAATTGCAAAATTCCTTTAAATAACATGCCTAGGAATGTCCTTAAAGCGGGGGTTCACCCGCACCGCCAAAAAAAAAAAATATTAAAAGCCAGCAGCTACAAATACTGCAGCTGCTGACTTTTAATACATGGCCACTTACCTGTCCCAGGGTCCAGCGATGTCGGCAGGGGACGCCGAGAACCCGCTCGGTTCTCGGCAGCTGGCGCCGCCATCCTAGGTGAGGGAATCAGGAAGTGAAGCGTTGCGGCTTCACTTCCCGGTTCCCTACTGCGCATGCGCAAGTCGCGCTGCGCGTTCCTAGTGGTCCCCGCTCTCTCCTGGGAGCTGTGTGTTCCCAGCAGACAGCGCGGTTGGGACGGGAAGAGGCATAGACTCCCATGGGAGTCTATGCCGGAAGTGGGTGCAAATACCTGTCTTAGACAGGTATCTGCAGCCCCCCCCCCCCTGAAAGGTGCCAAATGTGACACCGGAGGGGGGGAGGGTTCCGAAAAGCGGAAGTTCCATTTTTGTGTGGAACTCCGCTTTAATGTGCTTGTGTAGTGGCCCATTTGTACAATGTATCAAAACTGACTTTTACAAAGAAAAAATAAACATTTAACCCCTTCCCTCCTAAGGGTAAAACAAATGTTAATGCCTAAGCACAATTTAGCAAATTTGACATGTGTTAATAAAACTGTATATATCGTCACAACCACTTTGTGTATCCAGGTGGATTATATGTGTAGCGATATCCCCGAAGGAGCTGCTTTTGCTTGTTCAGCCCCTTACTCTGCCTCTCAAACCTAAAACAGCCTCAGCCCCCTCTGGCACACCTGGCAATAGTGTAAGTGCAATGACCAATGAGAAACACACATGTTATGATAAAACACAGAAATTGTCTTTACTGCAATATTTCTGTGGAAGAATAACAGACAGTAACAGTATATATTCAAGTAATCAACTAGAGAGCAATAACTGAGATTTAAGCGCAATATACAGTGGGGGACGGAAAGTATTCAGACCCCCTTAAATTTTTCACTCTTTGTTATATTGCAGCCATTTGCAAAAATCATTTAAGTTCATTTTTTTTCCACATTAATGTACACACAGCACTCCATATTGACAGAAAAACACGGAATTGTTGACATTTTTGCAGATTTATTAAAAAAGAAAAACTGAAATATCACATGGTCCTAAGTATTCAGACCCTTTGCTGTAACACTCATGTATTTAACTCAGGTGCTGTCCATTTCTCCTGATCATCCTTAAAGCGGAGCTCCACCCGATTTTTCTACACTAACTGCAGCTGATTACCGCAATGTCCTTATGACAAAACGACACTTTTTTTTATTTTGCAGGCTTTACCTTTCTTGTTGAAGCTCAATTTCTTTTTTGCAGGAAGCACAGGCTGCGGTTAGGGGCGTGTTTAGAGCGGCTAATTACTCATTTCCTCTAAGCCGCACTGGCTCCTGGGAGCTTGTGTCATTGTTCCCAGGAGTCAGTGCGGTGGCCTGTTCCAAGAGTCATCGAGAGATTTCCATAGTGGGAGTGACGTCAGCTGTTGAAGGCGCTCCGATTTTGGTCTAATGCGCATGCGCGAGATCTGGAAAAGAACGGGCGGTGCATGCTGGTCGATCAGCAGCACGCATCCCGGAAGAGGATGCCTGTGGGCTTCACATGCCCACAGGCAAGATGACAACCATGTAGATTTCATTATCAAAGTTTATTTATTAAGCGAAAACAAACAGCAATGTCACTGAAAAACGGAACAGGTGAGTTCCCTATTGCTATATAGTAATCATTATCATTTGGCCAAAAAAAAAAAATTATCAGAGAGAGTGGAACCCCGCTTTAAGATGGTTCTACACCTTCATTTAAGTCCAGCTCTGTTTGATTACACTGATTGGACTTGTTTAGGAAAGCCACACACCTGTCTATATAAGACCTTACAGCTCACATCTCTCATGTTAGAGCAAATGAGAATCATGAGGTCAAAGGAACTGCCTGAAGAGCTCAGAGACAGAATTGTGGCAAGGCACAGATCTGGCCAAAGTTACAAAAAAAATTCTACTGCACTTAAGGTTCATAAATGGCACAGTGGCCTCCATAATCCTTAAATGGAAGACGTTTGGGACGACCAGAACTCTTCCTAGAGCTGGCCGTCCGGCCAAACTGAGCTATCGGGGGAGAAGAGCCTTGGTGAGAGAGGTAAAGAAGAACCCAAAGATCACTGTGGCTGAGCTCCAGAGATGCAGTCGGGAGATGGGAGCAAGTTGTAGAAAGTCAACCATCACTGCAGCCCTCCAACAGTCTGGGCTTTATGGCAGAGTGGCCCGACGGAAGCCTCTCCTCAGTGCAAGACACATGAAAGCCCGCATGAAGTTTGCTAAAAAAAAAAACTGAAGGACTCCAAGATGGTGAGAAGTAAGATTCTCTGGTCTGATGAGACCAAGATAGAACTTTTTGGCCTTAATTCTAAGCGGTATGTGTGGAGAAAACCAGGCACTGCTCATCACCTGTCCAATACAGTCCCAACAGTGAAGCATGGTGGTGGCAGCATCATGATGTGGGGGTGTTTTTCAGCTGCAGGGACAGGACAACTGGTTGCAATCGAGGGAAAGATGAATGCGGCCAAGTACAGGGATATCCTGGACGAAAACCTTCTCCAGAGTGCTCAGGACCTCAGACTGGGCCGAAGGTTTACCTTCCAACAGGACAATGACCCTAAGCACACAGCTAAAATAACAAAGTTGTGGCTTCAAAACAACTCCGTGACTGTTTTTGAATGACCCAGCCAGGACCCTGACCTAAACCCAATTGAGCATCTCTGGAGAGACCTAAAAATGGCTGTCCACCAACGTTTACCATCCAACCTGACAGAACTGGAGAGGATCTGCAAGGAGGAATGGCAGAGGATCCCCAAATCCAGGTGTGAAAAACTTGTTGCATCTTTCCCAAAAAGACTCATGGCTGTATTAGATCAAAAGGGTGCTTCTACTAAATACTGAGCTAAGGGTCTGAATATTTAGGACCATGTGATATTTCAGTTTTTCTTTTTTAATAAATCTACAAAAATGTCAACAATTCTGTGTTTTTCTGTCAATATGGGGTGCTGTGGGTACATTACTGAGGAAAAAATATGAACTTAAATGATTTTAGCAAATGTCTGCAATATAACAAAGAGTGAAAAATGTAAGGGGGTCTGAATACTTTCCGTCCCCACTGTAGCTCTCAATCCTATATTCAAGCTGCTTTCAGGGGATTCCAAACCAGAGAATGTCCCCAAGAGCAGAGGCACGCTTAAATGGCAAATAAAGCACAATATGACACTTTAAATATGATTGGTTACCTTTACTCAGGTTGGCTCTATGAGTCCAGACAGGAGGAGAGCAGAGAAATGAACCCCTTTGTGTCAGGCCTCTCTCTCTCCTTTCCCCTGACACCACAGGCCCAACTTGAAACACTTTATTCAAATCAACATGCAATGGCTTAACCTCCTAGATAAGCTGTCCCACACACACCCAATGCATATGCAGAGCCCTGAATATGTGTGTGTGGATTCGTATGGCACTAGTAGCTTTAGTCCTTTTGAAGAAAAGATAACACTTTGTGTCTTCAGCTAGCCACTTTCGTTGGTGCACTTAAACTCCTGGTTAGCAGGGCCAAACAACACAACTGGCCCAGATTATCAAGTAAGGCAGGAAGGATCTTTCTCAGCAAGGTGAAAGGACAATGATGTCTGTATACAGTGTCCCCAGAAATGGATGGCCTTATCCTTTATCCCTGTGGCACTACAAGTGTCAGCAAGATGACTACCAGCAATGATGTCTGTATACAGTATTCAATTAACTCCTTCTGTGGTGCAGTGTCCCTGTTACCTGCGAATAGGCAAAAGCCCCCTCACCCAGATCCTGCGGTCAAGGCCTAAGCGAATGTCCTGGAACAGGCAGGCTCTTCTGGCGACCCGACCAGTCACCTCACACTGGATTACTTCACTGTCGGTGCAAGTGCGCCTCGATGTGCACCTGTGATCCCCATCTCTCAGGCTGGATGTCCCGACTGGCGATGGAGGCCTGGATCTCATAAGGAGATCATCTGAGAGACAGAATCTCTCCCTCAGGTCTGATCTCTTTCCCAGCCTCTTGCTGACTGAGAATCCCCCCAGGAAATTAAAATCGAGTCTTTACTTTCCTGCCAACAGAGCATGCTGGTCTTGTTAGTTCCTGTCACTATATAAGGTTATGGGGCCTCTCTGTGCTGGAACTTCATATTCCAGAGTCCTCTGCAGCTGCCTCCTGCAGCTTGTTAAAGTCTGTCTGATTGGCTCCTGTGACTGCTCCTTTAATTGGCTTTTTCTTCCTGCCAATAGGGACACAGGGGAGGCTGCAGAGTGAAAAGCTCTGTGTGAGTCAGCCCACCTTACATTAGAATTAGTCAGTCAGTGAAACAGGAAGAAGGAAGGGGGAAGAAATCCCCTGCAGACATGACAGGTGCTTTTCTCCCTAACAGAAGAACTTCTGTTAGCTTGGCTGTGTTAATGTAAGCCTCAGGCTGCAGCAATTGCAG
Source organism: Lithobates clamitans (assembly GCA_037952925.1). Taxonomy (NCBI): domain Eukaryota; kingdom Metazoa; phylum Chordata; class Amphibia; order Anura; family Ranidae; genus Lithobates; species Lithobates clamitans. The sequence goes on from JBBGZY010000038.1 coordinate 1,233,954, forward strand.
GGCACCCGCTACATACCTTTTTCTTTTTTTAGGACAAACTGGGCTTTCATTTGGTGGTATATGGTAACAATTATCTCCTTCATTTTAATTAACAATGGAAAACCGGCCCAAAATGTAGCTGTATATTTCTTGCTATTACCATAATTTACCACCATAGAACAACCCAAAATAAATGTTCCTGCTCCTGACAATCGCAGTGATACCACATACGAGTATGTTAGTTGTTTGTACCCGTAGTAGGGCCCAGAAACAATTGTGTGCATTTTGCATTTGTTTTATCCTGCCTTAAACACACTGATATTAATACTAATTACATTTTTTTTTTATTCTACCCAAAATATGTTGACTGTGACTCTAACACTAACCCTGGCAAATGTTGACTTTGCTATTTTTTTTCTTTCTTTATTTTTTTTCCACACTTTTTTTTATTTGCAGCTTCATCTCCTGCAAGGAGATGAAGATACAACGTATCTTCCGCTCCATTTAGAAGAGGAAGTAAACACAGGGGCGGGCTCACAGTGACTGATCACTGTGATAGCCAATCAGCGGCTAAGAGAGCCTGATCGGTGAGAGCATGGTCTCTGTGCTGGGATTGTCCTGTGTGATGAGCTCCCAGCACAAAGAGAGATATGCATATATGCGACCTCATGAAAAGAGACCAACTTCCGTGAGGCAGCATATATGCGTACCGTTGGTGGGAAGGGGTTAAATTCCCAGTAAATGACAGCTTGCAGTTCAGTATAAAAGTAGACAAAGTGGCTGGGGATTCCCTTCATCTATAGAATACCCTTATCCTAGATGAAAGTCATGCATAAATGTTAATGGAAAACCCCTCACACAAAAGAAAATGGTGTGGAGTTTCTCTTAAAAATACATACCAGACCCTTATCCTTGATGATTTTAAGGGTCAAAAAACAAGAAAAAGAGTGTGCCCCCCCCCAAATCTATAATAGACCCTTTTCCAAACGTGAATGAGTAATGAGTAAGGGGTGCACAAAAAATTGTAAATAATAAATAAAAAAACAATTTTTGACAAGTCCTTTATTTAATAAAAGAAAAAAAACATCCTTTGTTGTAGATCCATCACTGACTATTGCATGCACCTGCAATGTAAGTAAAGGGGTGGGGATATTGGCTGACGTTACTGACTAAATATGACCATATTTGGGTAATGATGGCAGTCATTATTCCTGCCCCTTGATTTACAGTATATTCCCAGGGATTCCTGGCCAGCAATATATAGTAGTGGTAGAAAAAACACTAATGTATATGGTGTTTGCCTCCCCCCAAACAGACTAGTTCAGTGTATAAATGAATGCCCAAACAAGCAAAATTCTGTCTGAACCTGTCTTTGGACTCAATCGGGAGCTTATCTCTACTGATCACAAATGTAAGGAGCATTCTTCCCATTGACCACTGCATTTTTGTCCCATGAACCTATAGCTATAGTAATTATTAGCAAGGATTCCCTAAAACCATAAAGTTATTTCAGGGTTTCTCTGTGTTAATCGAAAATTCGTATGAATTTCCGTAAATTCGTACATTCGGGAGGATCCGAAATACGAATTGCTATGCTTCGGAATTTTGTACAAAATACGAAATTTAGTTTACGAATTTCAGATCCAAATTCCTAAGGAACATTCGTAATTGTTACGAAAAGTTAACAAACCTAAAAGTTAAAAACCCAGGAAGTCAGCACAGCACAGGGATGGTGGGAGCCCCTCGTAATGATAAATTCATCATAACGAATATTCGTAATTGTTACGAAAAGTTAACGAATCTAACGAAAATTCGTTAGGTTCAAATTTTGTATTTTGTACGAAATTTCGGACACGAATTACGAAATACGAATTAATCCTAATACGAAACGGAACGAAACGAAACAAATTTATTGACGGCGCACATGTCTAGTGTACAGTAGATGCACTTTGTTTTTCTGCATATAAAGCAGGATTTAATTACAAGTATGAAGATTTCCATTTACTTTACTTATATAGTATGGATGACTGTTCTCAAGGCTGCATTTGATCTGCTTTGATTTATAATTCTTTAGATACAGCCAGCCCTATTGAAATTAGTTCCTACCGCTTTAAAGGTTCTTCAGTCACAGCAAAAAGCATATCAAATGCATTTACACTTACACTGGGAATGGCAGGTTAAATGCTACTCAGCTGTATGTACTGTATTTGATTTCAGAAACAAAGCCCATTTACGTGAGTCTTTTCTGGATATAGGTTGCAGTGTTTGATTTTTAAATTAGATCTTTTGAAACAGTGTACACTAAAGCAAACATCAACCTAATTTTATACTGACCTCAAATGCCCACATACACAAAACAAACTGTATTTAGTGGAGGTCTTTTGTAAGGGGACTATTACTCTGACCAAAAGGATCACCTGAAACAAGTTAATTTCTGCACATGAACGCTTTAACCTATTCCTGTCCAACATAGGTTGTCTAACTTAGACTCCCCCAGGCATTATGGGCATGGGATCCTCCTCCCGGCACCAATGCAGAAGGAACAAGATGTCCCTGGCCTGGCCTAACCAGCACCACCAGTAGTTTGTTCTTTACCTTCCGCAAGCCTTATGACAAAGGATTTCAATATCAGCTTCACCCAGCTCATGTTTATCTAAAAAGGATGTGCCCATCTAGAGGTTAGGATAAGTAAAAGTCAAGACAATAGAATGTCCTATAACTATTTACTAAACCAGTTAATTTACACATTTATATTCTTTCAGTCCTTGAGTTGCAAACAATAAATACAGCTTTAACAACCAGAGGGCGGAGTTGAGGAACCCATACCTTCTAAGGGGTTTAACATAGTGCTGCATACCATACAAAGGGGATATGAGCAGTCCCAAAAGTCCTGCACCTCTCCAAACCCTGCCTCCCTCCTAAGGGGAAATTCCCAGAAGCTAGAGCTTCAAACATTACAGCTTTGTCATGCCTTGATTCTAGCCATACTTCCCCTGACTAATGCCCCAGGCTGATTCCCACAAGACTATGCATACAGAGCACTCCAACCCATGATGACCCACCCTGGCAGGATCAGGGCTGACACCACCTCCTTATCTATGGTACACCCCATTCACTACTCTGGGGGCTTCTAGTAACTACGCTACTTTCACTACAGGGTTCCTGACTTTAACTATGGCGACATCTAGTGGTCAATTTGAGGAACTACATTGGGCCATCCTATGGCTGTACCCTGCGCCTGCATATCATTTATTATGCACAGGTGATTTTTTTTTATTTTTAATAACAAGTAACAGAGGTCAGGGTGTTAACTCATGCAAATACAGATTCAACCCAAATAAATGGTCCATGCACCAACTAGTGTCTGACCGGGTTTACGTTTTTTAAACATTAAAAAAAAAAAAAAAAACTGTTGGTATTTAATGTGTAAACCTGACACATTTTAAGTTTCATATATTTCAGATAATTGTAAATATAAATAGTAATCTGCATTGTTGGGCTAACAGGTGACATTGGGCACCTTGCCCTTAGGCTTCTGTGACATGCACAAATTGCAAATATTGCCAGCGACATTCCTTCTACTCCTGTGGAACCTCTCACTTTGTGGCCCTGAATGCTCCTAAATCTCCCTCACTAGTGTGAGGGCAGTGAGGGAGTGACATCTCAGTGGTCCGACTCCAACTAGCAAGGGGGCAATTCCATAGAGACTGTTAAGTGGCCTCTTTGCGATGCTGACACTGGCAGCAACTTGTGTGACATCAGCCTTAGTCTGGCCCTGCAGGCATGTCTCCTTCTAAAATCAGCAGGACTGGGAGACAGTTTTATAATAACTTAACGTACATGAAAAAGAAAGCCCAACAGCAGCGAGCCTACATGATCTGCTGATGTTCATAGCTTCTTGGTTGAAAGTGAACTTCTATAGCTATTGTGTGGCCACTAATTTAACATTAAAAAAAAAAGTTATATACCTGCTCTGTGCCCTCTCTTCTGGAGTCCCCCGCCAGCAATCTCCGAAAGAAAAAGCAGGCGCACTCCCGAGCCAGGCTGAGTGCATCCATAGACACACACAGTGTGGCTTGGCTCTGCCCCTGCACATTCCTCATAGGATTTGACTGACAGCAGCAGAACCTTATGGCTCCCACTGCTGCCTGTGTCATCTGTGAGAAGAGGAAGAAAGGAGAGGACAGACAGGACAGTGCTAGATCAGTGGAGGAGACAGGTAAGTGTTTTGGGGGGCGTAGGGCAAAACAAGTAGTGAGATGTTCTTTACCCTAAGGCAAAAACACTTATGCCCAGTACACACGGTCGGACATTGATCGGACATTCCGACAACAAAATCCATGGACTTTTCCGACGGATGTTGGTTCAAACTTGTCTTGCATACACACAGTCGCACAAAGTTGTTGGAAAATCCGATCGTTCTGAACGCGGTGACGTAAAACACGTACGTCAGGACTATAAACGGGGCAGTAGCCAATAGCTTTCGTCTCTTAATTTATTCTGAGCGTGCGTCGGATTTGTGTACACACAATCGGAATTTAACCGATCTGATTCTGTTGTCAGAAAACTTTATAGCCTGCTCTCAAACTTTGTGTGTTGGAAATTCCGACGGAAAAAGTCAGATGGAGCCCACACACGATCGGAATTTCCAACAACACAATCCGATCACACTTTTTCCGTCGGAAAATCCAACCGTGTGTACAAGGCATTAGACTTTAGAACCACTTTAACCACTACCGGACAGGCCGCCGTCGATATACTTCAGTACTTAAATACCATTGTTATGGCAGCAGATAGCTAAAAGTGGTCTCTGTGGCGGATTCTCCGCGAGATCACTTTTATCGGTGGCGGAAGGGGTGCCCACTCCCTCCCGCCGCGTTCCGGTCATCTTTTTCGGAGGAACAGCGTAAAAATAAAAAATAAAAAGTACATAAGAAAAAAAAATTTGAAGAGCCCCGTCCTGCCGTGCTCGCGCACAGAAGCAAACGCATATGTAAGTTGTGCCCGCATATGTAAACGGTGTTCAAACCACACATGTGAGGTATCGCCCCAATCGTTAGAGCGAGAGCAATAATTCTAGCAAAAGACCTACTCTGTAATGCAAAACTGGTAACCTGTAGAAATTTTTAAACTTCGCATATGGAGATTTTTAAGTGTCAAGGTTTGTCGCCATTTCACAAGCGGGCCCAATTTTGAAGCATGAAATGTTGGGTATCAATTTACTCGGCGTAACATTATCTTTCACAATATTAAAAAAATTAGGCTAACTTTACTGTTTTCTTATTTATTTATTTTTTATTCAAAAAAGTGTATTTTTTTCAAAACATTTTTTTTGCAAGAACGCTGCGCAAATACGGTGTGAAATAAAGTATTTCAACGACTGCCATTTTATTCTCTAGGGTGTCTGAAAAAATATATATAATGTTTTGGGGGTGCTAAGTGATTTTCTAGCAGAAAAAAAAAAATAACTTGTAAACACCAAGTGTAAAAAATAGGCCTGGTCCTTAAGTGGGCAAGGCTAGTGTTCAAAGGGTTTTACCATTTGCCATTTGAGACCAGATCTCTCTGTTCCTCATGCAGCCCTCTTTTTGGTCTGATGTGGACATCTTTATACAAAATTGACTATTTTAATACCAAAAGTGTTATGCTGCACTTAACTTTTTATTCAACCTCTATATTACTGCATTTGTTATTTGAAAAGTTAATATAAAGGAAAAACAAAGGTCAAAAAAGCACTTGTGTGGTTTAGCCAGTCATGTTCTGCATATTAGATCTTTGTGGTTTATGTAACCGGGACCATGGCAGGGAGATGTCCTTTGCTTTCGAACTATATAAAAGGTGTCCCTCTTTATCATTTCATAAAGTTGAGAGATATGGTTTTGGTGTGAACAGGGCCCCTAGAAAACAACTGTTTTCTGTGTGCCCATGCAGAGACATTCACCTTTTCTAGCGCACAAACCTGCAGGCCCTAAATAAAGTACCTTGAGAAAGATGTGCAGAGTTATGGTGCTGTCATTCTGCTTTCACAATATGAACTAACATGATAACAATTTAAGTGTAAATCTCATAGAAAACTGTTACAATAAAGCATACTGTAAATTCTATTTTTGTTAGAAGAGATTGCAGTTGGCAAATGCAACAACAGGCACTTCTCTGGGCCTGACTGAGCATACTTGGCGCTGCTGACAGACCCATTAGATTAGCCAATCCCAGTTTTGTTGGCAGTGCACAAATTAACCCCTGGCAATCTTTTAGTTCTGCCAGGGACAGAGCTGCAGTGTCATCTCAGGCGTGCCCAGCTAGGCACAAGAGGCCCAAGTTTGTGTGCTGCATGTGAATCATAACGTGGCAGACTTATTCAGTCTGTGAGGGTGGGGAGACTTCGCTCACAGCCTCTTCGTACCGTTATTATTAACAGGCGAGTCAGTTTGTGCAGATGATATGTCCAGTACAGAGGAGGAAGGAGAAAACTCCCAAGGAGGGAGGTAAGATTCTGCAATAAGCGAGGTGCAATTGCATGACATAAAAAAGAAAGTTAAGTACCACATGTGGTAGCAGCATGGGAAAAGTAATGTTCATAGGTTGCAGCAAGTAGAGTATGGAACATTGGGGCATGAAACGCCAGCGCAGGACTAGAGGAGGGGGGAAGAACAGGCATGAAACAGTCACTAGACTGGGAGACTTTTTTCTGTATATTATTGCAGCACATAGAAACAACTAACCTGTTATACATATATCATTTAGAATACAGTAAGCATGTGATATTAAGTGTTTATCTTCAAAAATATTGCAGCTTGAGGCTTTTAGTATCCTAACAATTATACTTTTCCCACTCTGGATCTTCTCAATGATGATCAAACAGGTTGCTGACACTTCACAGACCACCAGAGACAATGAATGAAGATCCGCAGGCATATATTCTGCTAGTTGTCTGCAGTCATTTTTCACAGCAATTAACCCTATCGGGGTGCAGACACAGGGATCACACTGATGGGAGTCATCCGGCTCAGCTAAGAGCATTCAAATTACTGAAGAATAAGTATTTACAACAAAAGCTGACTTTTTATAATATATATTCCAGCAGGAAAACAATTTATGAAAATGAATACAGCAGATGCTTAAAAAAATCTGAGGCACTCTTACACGACACGATATTTAAAGCTTGTGCAGATGGCTAGAATAATAGACAAGCAAAGCAGATGAATACTTGAAACAGGAGTGGCAGCTTGTCTGTATGTAGATATTTATAACAGTTATTCAGGGCAGTGGTATTCAACTGATAGCAAAAATGGCCTTGCAAGGATTTTTTGTTACCTTTTTTTAAAGCACACGTATGTATTATAAATTTTCTTTATTTCCTCCTTGGTTGCATCTGATCTCCTGCAGCCTTTTTTTTTTTTGCAACCACTTGCTGCCTACATGCATGCAATCCAACGGTGACTGCATCAGGGTCGGTTTTCTTGATGGTGACAACAGTGCACCAAGCCTATTAAATGTGCATCAGCTTGCGGGCTCGTTGTCTCCATCTGGAGAGCATGTGACAGCGTGACCACACGTAACAACTGAGAGAGAACGTATAGGATAACGTTTCTAAACGGGGAACTTTAACACCAGATATTATTTTAATAAAAGCTGCAGATTTGTAAAGGCTGAAAATTACTTTTGAAATGACATTACCGTGTTAAAGATTATATGAGTTTGGTGATTTATTTTACATATGCTTTAAACTTTTATGTAATTATCTCTATAAACAGTTCTTAAAGTTGTATTAATCCCAAAAGCAAACATTTTATATATTGCAGCTTACCAATTCTAAAAGCAGTTGTAAACCGCTGGAGATTTTTTTTTTCTTACCTGCAAGGCAGAGGCATAATGCGCATTGCATACTAGCACATTATGTAAAACTTACCTGAAAACGAAGCCTTGACATTGCATCGCTGGAGACAGCTTCCATCTTCACCCGACTTGCTTCTGGGTTCGCGGACTCTGGCTCTATGACTGGCCGGAGCCGCAATGACATCACTCCCGCGCATGTGCATGGGTAGCACCAGTCATGGCACAGGGCTCTGAAGGAACGGCACGGGTAGCCGTTCCTTCAGAATGCATGCGCCAGTGATGTCACTGGCTGCATGTACAGTAAATATCTCCTAAACGGTGCACATTTAGGAGATATTTACACTACCTATAGGTATGCCTTATTATAGGCTTACCTATAGGTAAAATTCAAAGATGGGAGTTTACTTCCTCTTCAAATGTGGTGGCTGCATTAGTGTTCTTTTTCAGGCTTTTTTTGTATCGTATTTTTACACCTGGTGATCCAGCCAGTAACACACTTCATGTCTTAGGGTCCCCTACTCTGGAAGGAGCAACAATGGAAACACCTTTGGACAACAGAATTATCAATCTGGGGAGACGGTAGGGTTAGATTTTAAATGGTTTGTCTCAACTCTCTAACTGTTTAGACGTACTGGCTGGATCAACAGATAAAAATAAAAGAAAAAACACTAATATAGCCACCACATCTAAGAATATGTTAGCTGCAATATAAAATATTTTTGTTTTTGGGTTTATTACCACTTTAAATTAGACCGAAAGCCTTTTAACCTTTTTACCAGAGGTCCCCGACATATTTTACATCCAGAGCTGATGATTTTTTAATGCCCCAACTTCATATTAAAATTATTTTCAGTAATATCATGAAATTTAAAATAAACAAATAATAATAATGTCCAGAAAAGTAAAAATTGTAGACAGTCAAAACTGGAGTACAAAATATATTACAGCGCACACATACAAGAATGACATTTCCTGCAAGGCTAGTTAAAAACACCTGAACATTTTCAAAAAATATGGGGGTTTGGTCACACTATATGGTCATATAGTGCTAAGCCCACTTACTGCGACAAAGTACCCCGAATTAGTGGGTCCTACTCTAGTAATAGAATGGAAGATCCTGTGTCTCAACCATGGGAGCTGAATTCCTCTATGTGGGAGAACTGAAGGGGATACATCCTATGCACTGGTGGCCACTAAATAAGATCTTATAGCAGCAACATCTTGAAATCAAACGCATTGCGGGGTGTGCCCCCCAAATATGTTTTTGTATATTGTAATAGAGACAAAGGATCTTCCATTCTATTACTAGAGTAGGACCCACTAATTCGGGGTACTTTGTCGCAGTAAGTGGGCTTAGCACTATATGACCATATAGTGTGACCAAACCCCCGTATTTTTTTGAATGTGTTCAGGTGTTTTTACCTAGCCTTGCAGGAAATGTCATTCTTGAATGTGTGCACTGTAAAATATTTTGTACTGTTTGTAGGTCTTATAGCAGCACCATCTTGAAATTAAACGCATTGTAGGGTATGCCCCCCAAATATGTTTTTGTATAGTTAAAACTGGAGGTCCAGTTTACATTGTTGGTAAGTAGAGAGGCCCTTACATTGGTAGTCAGTGGAGCAGACCCCCATTATATTGGTAGTCAAAGAAGAAAGGTCCCTTACGTTGGTAGTAAGTGAAGCAGGGCCCCTTACATTGGTGGACAGTTGAGAAGGGCCCCCTTACATATGTGGTAAGTGTAGGACTCCCTTACATTCATGGTCGGTGGAAAAGGGCCCACTTACATTAATGTCCAGTGAGAGAAGCACCGCTTTACATTGATGGTCGTAGATTAATAAAAAAAGAAAACACAGCACTAGTCCCATGCTGTTGGCTCTACTAAGGGATGTCAGCCTTGGAACTCTGCAAACACCATCGGGTGAGAGGTCATTCTGCCACTGCACACTGCCCAACGAACACCCAGTAATCTCTGGAGGAACCCTATAGTTTCAATGAACCCTGGATGAGAAAAGCCCATTTTATTATAATGAATAATATAATAAAGCCTAATTGCAATGCATTGTTCTAACCATATATGCAGCATGAACTGGAAATACAGAGAAAAACGTCCTCTTCCTCTTGAATATGAAATGTTATAGCAGAGCTATTGCATTAAAGTAGAATTTTAGGCATACAGCCAAATGTTTAAAAAAGGCTACAGTAAACTGCCTTATCAGCCAAAAAATTATTACAGTATATACAGCCAGTTTTCTAATTCAGGTCTTGTGACTGGATGGTGAAGAAACCATCAATCTCACTAATAGTCATTACTGTTATCTCCTCCAATCACTAAGCATCCATTTGTTAGATTCCTAGCTATAAGAATATAAACAGGTAATCCAACACTCTGCGTTTGATTTACTAAAGGCAAATCCACTTTGCACTACAAGTGCACTAAGGCTCCATTCACACTAGCGCGTTTTTTGATGCATTTTGCAGAAATGCACGGGAATTTTTTAACATGGGTTCCTATGGAACATGTTCACATCAATGCCTTTTTGTTTCTCTGCATTTTTGGAAAGGGTCAGGGACTTTTTTTCATGCAAAATGCAGCGTTTTGCATGTAATAGAATTCAATGGACAAGCATCAAGAACGCAAGTGCACCATTTTTGCGGCGTTTTTGATGCGTTTTTGGTGCGTTTTTGCCTTTTTTTTTTTTTTTTTTTACGACTGTAAAAAAAAAAAACTGTAAAAAAAAAAACGCAAAACGCAAATCGCAGCAAAATCACGGCAAAAACGCTGCTCAAAAACGTGGCAAGCATGAAAAAAAAAACTCCAAAAACGCTCAAAAGCAACATGCAAAGGTGTGAAACGAGCCTTATAGTGCATTTGGAAGTGCAGGTGCTGTCGATCTGAGGGGAAGATCTGAAATGAGGGGAAGCTCTGCTGATTTTATCATCCAATCATGTGCAAGCTACAATGCTGTTTTTTTTATTTTCCTTGCATGTCCCCCTCAGATCTACAATGACTGCACTTTCAGTGCACTTGTAGTGCAAAGTGGATTTGCCTTTAATAAATAATCTCCTCTGTATCTATAGTGGTAGAAAATCTGACTTTGTTGGAAACTTTACATGAAAAGTTTCCAGTAGCATACAAAATCTGTAATTTGCACAGTTATGCAATAATCCTTTGGTACATTTATCTTAAATTACATCATCCTTATCGAACAAATATCACTATACAATCTCAATTCCAAAAAAGTTGAGATGCTGTGTAAAATCTACATAAAAACAGAATGCAATGCTTTGCAAATCTCATAAACCCATATTATATTCACAATAGAAAATAGCAAACATATCAAATGTTTAACCTGAGAAAATATACCATTTTCAGAAAAAATAAGGTAATCTTGAAATTTATGGCAGCAACACATCTCAAAATATTTGAGACCATGTTTATCACAGTGTAGTGTCCCCTCATCTTTTAACAACACTCTGTAAAAGTCTGGGAACTGAGGAGTCAGTTTTTGGAATTTTGGGAGAGGAATGTTGTTCCATTCTTGTCTGATATAGGATTCTAACTGGTCAGCATCCTGGGTGTTCTTTGTCGTGTTTTTTGTTTCAAGATGCAATAAATATTTTCACTTAGTAAAAGGTCTGGACTGCAGGCTGGCCAGTTAAGCACCCGGACTCTTCTACTATGAAGCCATGCTGTTGTCGTAGATGTATTTTCCTGCTGAAATATGCAAGGCCTTCCTTGAAAAATTTGTAATCTGAATGGGAGCATATGCTGCTCTAAACCTGAATAACAGCATGCTATAGGAGTTGCTGGAAACTGAGAATATACTTTAGGAGCCAGTCATGGAATGGAGAGACATTACATGGAACTATTATTACAGCTTCTTTAGGTTGGGTTCTAATCCAATTCGCAAGACAGGAGATTGTGACCAGCTCTCTGAGCAGCTTGCACAGGGGTCCTGTGCGTCTTTGGCTCTGTTTTAGAGCCAAATTCAGGCAAAAATTCAGCCTTGATTCGTTCCTGAAACGGAAATCAGGGACCCCCTGCTGCGAGCCACATCCATCTTAGATGTGAACCCAGCCTTACAGATGCTTTTACATTTATGCTCCAAACATCCCCCTTAAAATATAAGAGATCAAAGAAAAACACATAAAAAAGAAAAAAGGGATGAACAGCACTGAAAAAAGTATGATAGTACAAAAAGTGAGTTTAAAAAAAATACTTTTTTTTAACTGGTCTGAGTAAGCACCAAAACATAGGCTACTGGGACCCCAAGTGCGGCACAATGAGTGCCAACGGTCCCTAGGTTGGGCACAAGGGGTCTATGGCTTTCCAAATGTACAATTGATTAGAGTTTTATTAATCAGTATCCACCTATTCTGCGGAATTGATGCATTGTTCCTGCAAACAGAAAAAAATTGTTGAACTTTTGAGGCACTCCACTGATTCAAAACAATTTCATAAAAAATAAATCATTCTTTATTTGCACAATTAAGCATTTAAAAACATTAATGCATAAAATAGCTGTAAAGACCCAATAACAGACAATTGCCTTATCACCGTTATGGTAACTCAGAATATAACAATTGCATGAAACCGCTTTCAGTTTTTCATCAAATTACAATATACAGTGTCAAATAGGTATTAATAAATGCAACATGTTTCTTGGAAAGACATTTTCTACTTCCTCGGGATGGTCAGTACAGGTAGGTGTAAAAAGCTGTCTCCACTCCACAACCTGCATGGAGACTCAGGAGACAGGTGGACAACTCTCCAAATCGGAGCAGACAGATCATGGGACCCACTGCAAACTTATAAATGTATGGTGGCCAAGGTTGCATCATGATATGAAATCTATGAACTTTTTGTTAGATGTAACCCATACAGGTAAAATTAAAAAGACAAAATATATAGCACTTGTGGTTAGGACTGGAGGCTCCTTATAGGGCATTCCAGGTCCCCATGATGAACTTATTTTTCCCATCAAGACTGCCCACATCACCATGTATAGGCTGATGTAGCCTGCATTATATTCCTGCAAGTCATAATTATTTGCAATTTTTTTTTTTAACCTTTTAACGATTTTAAATATCATGCCTGGTTATGCTGAACAGCAAATCCATCCGAGATGGAGTTCAATAATTTTGACTAATACCTAATTTCCTGAATGTTTAGCTCAGATAGTACATTAGTCTGTGAAGTCACATGCTGTCCATTTAGGATATTCACCTACATGGAATTGGTAAAGGATAACTGACTTAAAAAAGTCAATGTCTGAATGTGCGTACATTTAAATTCTGAGCTGTGTGAAGCCTATAAATGTACCTCATTATGTAAAACTGCTTTCTCAACTGCCTATGGTGTGTTTACCTAGCTGCTTCCCCATATAGCTATCATTACCACTTGATCCAACATTGGGTAACCCACAATTAGAAATATCTTGTATTGTGATAAACATAGCATGAGCTGCAATCACCAAGACAGTGTGCCACAGATGTTGAATTGATTTGCGTGTTTTGCAGTCTTAGTAGTATAAGGTATAATGATTATTATTTTTCTTTTCCAGTGAGATTCCTGAGCCCAGTCCCTCTTCTCCAGATACTGGAGGATTTATATCCCTAGAAGACTTGGGAGCAAGATTTCAGTTTTGTATTGCTGCTGTAGAGGAACTGGAAAGGGAACGTGATGAACTCATAAGTGAACTCACTTTGCTACGGGATCCTTCTTTAGAGGCTGTACAGAGGGCACATGAGGAAGTAGTGGAGGCCTTTGGACAACGTGCCCGTGTCGAGCTTGAGAGGGACACTCTAAGGGAAGAAATAAAGGGAATACGCTGTAGGCTCTTCCGTGTAACCAAGGAATGTGTGGCATGTCAATACCAACTTGAAAATCGCAGACAAGAGCTAGCTCAGAGAAAAGCAGAAAGAGAAGAGCTAGAGGTTCTTGCAGCCCGCTTGACAGAAGAGCTTACTCAACTCCGGGACACCTTTACGCAGCAAAGAGAAGGAGAAGAGCTTCGCCTTAGAGCTCCACACACCAGGCGGGTCTCACATGAAATCCAAGAGAGAAGGAGACTGTCAGCAGATCTCCAAAGTTTCACTGAGGAACAACACAATTCTTTGCAAGATGAGTATGGACCTAAACTGCTACAACTGTTGGAGCGTGTTGAAAGGGGAGCACAAGCTGTCAAAGATAAACAGGAAGAATTGCTGAGAATGAGAGAACAGATCAGACCACTGCAAGGGGAAGCATGTTATCTGCAGGCACAGAAATACAACCTACAGGAGCAAATTCTTCTTAAGAAAAAGAAGCGGGGAGAAGAAGCACTGCTCTATAGGGTATGAATGCAAACGAAAACATTGATTAAGTTACATAAACTACATAAAAAGATCACAATTTCACAATCTTGCCATATAATATAAATTTTCCCATAAAGGTGTATGTGAGAACTTTTTTGAAAAAGCCCTATGTTCCTTATAACAAGCACTTGTTATATAGAGGTTTATATTAAGGGCAATTCCAGCAATTATGCATCTGAAAATAGTGGAAGAATATAGAATGCAATTGACACTACTTTCTGCAATCTTTTGCAGCCAAACAACCACTTGACATCTTGTCCTGCTTCTCTATCTCCTTGAATCATAGACTAAGTGATCAAGGACCATGATTTTGAAGTAGTAGTTAGGGGCATGGGAGTATTAGTTTACTTTTACTGACACCAGTGCAGTTTGGAAGTGATCCAATGATAGGAGATCATTTGTATTCAGGACAAAAAATTTGATGCAGTTTTTGTTATGTTTTACTTTCGTGCAAAAAAAAATTCAGTGTGATATTGATAATATTATTGTGATAATTTTTGTCATGATAATGGTTAATTTGAGTCTGGTGTCTTTTTAAAAGTTAGGTTTAAAGGAAGATTCTGTGGTTTTACTGAGGAAGAGGTTTGGGTCAAGGTTTAGTTTAGGAGGTAGGACTGAGTTTTAGAGATTGAGCTCTGGTTAGCAATTAGGGTGAAGTTAATGGTCAGAGGTTAACTTAGGCATTAGTCCTAGCTATAGGTGAAGATTAACCAATGTTTTTAGGATTAGGTTTGTCAAATTTATATATTTTTTAATTGTGCTAAATTAGGTTTTTAGGTGTGATAAGATAAAGTATACGTGATCCCTTACCTTGGAAAAAATCAATTCAGTTTCAAATAGAAATGCAAGGCAAAATATCTGTGTATATTTTGTATATAAAAAAATTAGGAATAGCTTTTTTGGTGATCACATGACCTCTGTTCTAAGCTGCATAAGGAGCTTAGAGAGGTGGGGTGGAGACTGCGGGTGGGGGGTTGGTTAGCAGAGGGAGAGAAACAGCAATACACTGAAATGACAGTGAATAGCTATGCAGGGTGGCATATCAAGTCTTGGCCAATGGAGGGCAGGTAGGCTGTTTTCCCTGCACAGCCAGAAAACTGGCAATGCAGGAAAGTATGTACTTCGATGACTAGCGTGGTTATATTGAGATAGGAAAGCAGGGAGACTGGAAGGACACCAGGTATTTCACAAAAGGAAGCAATGCAAAGAGAGCAGGATACTTTTTAACACAAGTACATGCTACAACACACTCATAATAGAATAAAATTATAATTGGTTGTTACATATTAATGCAGATTTCTTTTACACTATGTTAGTCTAGTTTAGGTTATGCTGGTGGTGAAATGTTCCTCCCTTACTGCTGGAAGTCACGTCTTACTCTACAACTCAAGGAGTATTCTTTTTATAGAACAGCATCACAGTCATGGTCATAGATCTGAAGCATTACCCTTTATCCCTCTGCCCACTCACTACTTGTTCTTGGCAATAAAACTGGGGTATAGTTTAAGTAACACAGGAAGAGCAGAATATCTTCTTCTCACATAGCTCTTTCAGCAAGGCGTTGGGAAACAGTACTCAAAACCCACATCCTATGCCAAGTCTATTTCAAGTGTTCCAGAGCAAAAGGTTCCACCTATAAACCTATTTTAATTTAGAGTGCAGAGAGCTATATTATTGGTGCCATTGACTTTCATGTGTTAAAGAAATCTCAGTGCAGCAGCATTTTGCTACTAGTTAATTTGTTCTAAACTTGTTCTAAAATGCATACAAAGGCTTAAAATGCAGTAAAACAAACCTAGATGTAATTTTTAGATGTTAAGTATAACAGCCACTGATATATATTACCTCCTAAGGAGATCACAGTACTCTGCATGACAATGCCTTATCTTCCCTTTCACTCTACATGGCTGGTTCAATTTATTATTTTGGAAAAGACGTATGGGCAGCAGCAGAATTGTAATAATGCCAGGCCAAGTCAGAAGTGGACAGGCAGAGTCCAAAAGGCAATCTGGCTCAACATCAATACAGTATTGGGTTCTCAGATCACTGGTCACAGCCTTGATCCTTAAATCTGGCACCAATGCCAATGTTGAACATGCACTTTCCCCCACACATGCACCAGCACCAAGCAGTGGTCATTTGGGAAGCAAAGAGACAGGGGCTGTGGAAAATAAGCAGTTTACAGCAAAGGTTAATACATTATTGGGTGTGCCTTAACCAGCAAAGGTTAATACAATTTTGGGAGACCCTTAAATCAGTACTTGTAATACCAAGGGGAAGTAAAGTGTCATTGAAATAATATTAAAAAGGACTAGGTATGCACAGTACAAAATGCTTCAGTTAGATTGTTAGAAAGAAGAACTTAAAATTACTAAAATAAAATGGATCTTTGGCAGAGATGGCCCTAAAGACGACAGGGAAGAAAGAGGAAAGAGAAAGATTCCTAAGCGAGTGAGAAGAAAATAATTTTTGCGTAGGGAAGAATAATGGGGCATGGTGAGTGAAGAGGAAAATTATAGTGGAAAAGGTGACAAGGAAAAAGTATATAGATGGCTGAGAAGGATGATTGAGAAGATGAGAAGAAAAGAAAGCCTGAGATGCTACAAGGTTGAGATAAAGGCGATATAGAGGAGATGTGAGGGCGATAAGCAATACATGATCAATGTTTAGAAAAGTAGTCGGTGGGCAAGGTTTGCAGATGTGAGGGGAAGTTATATCTCAAAATGGATATAGTACACATGTGCCAAACAGATCAGTCTCTTACTAGTGCCTCTAAAGCCCCATACACACTATCAGATTTTCTGCTGATTTTTTCCTTCAGATTTACCAAAACCATTTAGTAGAAGAGCCTGCCTGATTGCATACACATTGAAACTCCTAAGGTTTGACCTCATATTATATGGTTTTGGTAAATCTGAAGGACAAAATCAGCAGAAAATCTGATAGTGTGTATGGGGCTTTAGCAGGGGAAGTGAAGACTTCCTCCAGCAAAGAACCAAAAGATTCATTCTCTCAAGATGCTGCTCTCAGGCCTAGGCACAATCACATTACTAAAGCTTAAAGCGGGGTTCCACTTACATTTTTAACTTAATCTTACCCCCTTCAGTTAATTGCATAGATGTTCAAATGCCGCACAAAATTTTTTTTTATCACTGTAATTACCTTTATATTGTACTTTATTGTGGCACTTCCTGTCTCTCCTCCCATGGGAGTAGGCGTGTTTATTGCCTTTCCCCGGCGCCACACTGTCTCTTGGGAGCTTAGTGTCAGGCTTCCCAAGATTCAGTGCGGAAACAACGATCATGCGTGTGAATGAACAGCATTCACCGCATCCCGGAAATTAATGCTTGTGGGCTTCACATGCCCACAAGCAAGATGGAAACAGCCAGCATCACATTTTTTAAGTTATTCTTCAGTACTAAAACAGACAGAGGCAGAAATATTACACTCAAACTGTGAATATTATTTTGGGGTTAGCAAAGTGTCTCAATGACCTAAAAAAAAAAAAAAAAAAAAGATTGGTCGCCGGACTCCTGCTTTAAGGAGTGCATTTTAATGATTAAGGGCAGTTTGTTTAAAATAAAATAAAAACAACTGCTGCTGTATATTGTGTCATGTCAGGAATTTGATTATGGAGCGTTCAACCTCTTGCTCTTCACCCAGGAACAGCTGCAAGATCTGGAAGATAGAAGGAGAGAGATCAAAATTTCAGTCCAACTGCAAGAACATCAGAACAAAGAACTTGAAGAGCTGCGCAAAAGTCTTGCAAAGGAACTAGCAGTCTACAAGTATGTTCCATCCAGCCAAGGAATCATAGGTGAAATTCTATGACAATACAGCAGTGGTCTTTAATGTATTTTATTTTCAAATTAAGCAATCAAAGCATATACTTTAGAAAGTGAGTACACTGTTTATTCTAAGAATGACATATGAATAAACCTAGTCTATCCCCATCTTACCTATGTACTCCCATAAACCATTAGGATAGCTCTGGAAACAGGGGTCTCTGCCCACATGCAAAAAGTAAAACACAAGACCAAAGTGATAAAAATAATAACCCTCTTAAGTAATACACATAGAACCACAGGTAGCAAAAAAAAATGTAAGTTGAGGAAAGTATGCCTTCCACACTAGGGAAAAACCTAACTTCTGCTTTCCCTGGTATCTTCCTATACAGCACTGAAAAAAACAGCCTGCAAATAAAATATCTGCAGGATAAGGACCACCACCTGCAAAACATTTTTTTTTTATCAAAGGCATGGGAGAGAGCCTTTGTCAGGAGTCTGAATTCTTGTGGTTTTAATGCTGTGAAGTCTGGACAGGGAAAGAATGGATGGATTCTTTGCTACCATAGTATGAAAGTTCATCCCAGGTTACATAGTTACATAGTTAGTAAGGTTGAATAAAGACACCAGTCCATCCAGTTCAACCTGAGTGAGCACCCACAATTGTCCCCATCCCCACATTCCATCCAGATGCCCATCCACTATATTATTATTATTTTTTTTTTATATATATATTTAAGGTACCCATGTAGTGCCATCAATCTACACAGCGCTCCACCACACCCACAGGGTCTGCAATCCAAGGTCCCCAACTCACACCCATACACCCGGGCGAATTTTTGGAGAGAAGCCAATAAACCTAACAGCATGTCTTTTGGAGTGTGGGAGGAAACTGGAGTACCCGGATGAAACCCACGCAGGCACAGGGAGAACATGCAAACTCCAGGCAGGTAGTGGCTTCCTGTTAAACTGCAGAAAGTGTCTTTCAGAGTGGGCTCTTAATAGACAGGAAAGAATGCACGCCCGTGAGGTGAATCTTTCATTTTTCATTGTCTTGCACATACCCTGCATAGAAGCTGTTTTTTGTTACTCACTTGGACCAATAAAACTGGGCTGCAAAGCCTTACAACTGAGAATTGTGATTGGGTTACTTCTATATATGCTCACTGTTTTAAACGAAAACCCTGCAATATATAGGCAGTACTGGGAAGGGCTCTAGAATCTCTTCTTTAGAAGTGCTGGATTCCAAACTGTTCTAGCTATATCCCACTGAATGCAAAAAATAGTGCTTTCTAGAAAAAGAAAAAAAGAAGGATGCTATTAGACATGTGCATTCGTTTTCGTCCGAATGCATTTTCGTCCGAATTTCAGGTATTTTCGTTACCGTTTTAACAAACGATAACGAAAGCGCACAATACAAAAACCGAAAGATCCGACATAAACAAATGCTTTATTTTTGTTTTCGTTGCGACAACAGTTTGATATAGATAGGAGATTCGACATGACGCTGACAATAACAATCTGTGTCTATCGAACCTGTGGTCGAATGTGCCTAACCCTAACTCTATTAGTCCAAGAGTATTCTACATAGAGAGAAAAGATTTGACATAGAGAGAAAAGATCGCTGCTGGAATTGGGTGGGGGAAGTAAAATAAAAATAATGATGACGATGAATGGTATTGGCCGATTGTAACCAAAGAGGAGGGGCAGTAAAATAGCTAGAACTAAGTACACACATACAGCCAACTTACTTTCACTTATGATTTGCTAGCAGAGAGAGACACACACACTGAATCATTTCAGAAGACAGTCAATCTTAGCTGGTCCGTTTGTCAGAGAACCTGAATTATTTAGCAATTAAGCATAAGCACAGCAGCAGAACAATAGTGAAGCAAGCTACAGTTCAACTTCTGCTGCTATTGTGTTAGTGAACTTGACAGTGATACTAGTGTTGCTAGTGTTGTGATAGCCTCAGAGGCTGCCCGTGTTGTGGGGGGGGGGGGGGGGAATTATTATTATAGATTCTATTATAATGCCATATCAATATCTGACACAACGTCGGATGCCGCACCCACCATTGCACTTGGAGATTGAGAAACGAATGTGAAAGTTGGCAGACTGTTGGGGTAGAGTAGACCATTCAAGTTGAATGACGAAGATTCGACAAAGCAACGAAAAACATACAAATGCCGAATCTTTGGCTTATGGTGTCTGTCGAAAGTTCTAAGAAGATTAGACGGAGCAGCTAAACTGTACGACGCTGCAGTCGTACATTTACGGTCAAATGTATACGCCCATAGGCTATAGAAAAATTCTAATGTTGGTTGACTAGTAAAATAATGAATAAATATAATTATTACTAGTCATACAACATTAGAATTCTACTACAGCTAGCTTGTAGGCGGAAAATTCGACCGGAAATGTACGATTGCGGCGTTGTACAGTTTAGCTGCTCCGTCAAATCTTTTTTGAACATTCAACAGACACCATAAGCCTTCAATGACAGATTCGACCGTAATTAATTTGGATTTTCAGACGAATGTAATTTTTACCCAAAAATGAAATAAATAAAAACGAATTTCGGGAGTAACGATATAAATGTATTTTTCGGACGAACACGAAATTCCAAAAAACGAAATATTTCAGTGTGCACATGTCTAGATGCTATAAATCCCCTGGCTAATTTGAAGAGACCACCCAAATATTGCATGCACGGCCTACAAGAGTTGTTTTTTTTTGGCAGAAAACCTGAGAATTCTTCTTTCATGGTAGTGATGAGTGAACAACCTTCCTCTTTTGAGTTACATCCTTAACCCATATTGAGAAAGGGAGCCAACTAACTAATACACTAGTGGAGAGGCAGCTAAAAAAAGGAAAATTTCCTATCAAATGCTTACTGTAATTTTCCTTTCCTGATAGACTCCATAGCAGCATATGTGTGGGTTAACCCCGCCTCCACTCCTCCCCTATAGGACCCCTCTCCCATAAATCTTTGCTCCAAGCCGTGTTTCGTAACTAGCCTACTCCAGACATTTGGGAGGGAACTCCTGCTGCCATGGAGTCTATCAGAAAAGGAAAATGATGGTAAGTATTTGATAGGAAATTTTCTGTTTTCCTGACAGACTCCATGGCAGCATGGGTGTGGGGAAAAAACTCTCCGTACACACCCAGGTGGGAAAAATGTTGAGCAAAAAAAGTTTAACACCGTCAACCGACAGTACTTGTAAACCAAAATTAACTGAAGTTAGGGCAGCTGGTTCAACAAGTAATGGGACACAAAACGTGTTCATAGACGACCAGGAAACTGCCCTGAAAATTATTTCAGAGCTACATGATGCAAAGCTGCCCAAGATGTAGACCCACTCTGGGTCGAGTGAGCAGACACTACCTCCAAAGAAGCCAAGTACTTGGCTCTGTGAGCCTCTTGGATGACCTAGGCAATCCGTGTTTGCTGTGATGTAAGTAAAGACAGCACAAGCCATTACTGTACAGAGGCCATGTTCAGTACAAGCCATTACTGTGCAGAAGTCATGTTCATTGAATAAAAACCAGCAGGAACAGGAAACACCACACAGGAAGTGAATACAACAGAGATGCATCATAGAGTTGCATTTAAAGAAATACAACATCCACGACAAGCCGTGCCACAATCGCCCTAGATGGGGCACGTTTCTCTGTCCTTTCTGGCAAAAGAATGAACAGGAATTCTGAAGCCTGAAGGAAGCTGTAACTTGTAGATATGACTTTACAATATCTGAGGGATTCCTAAAAATTGAAGGAAGGCACTGCTGGAAGTCAAATCAGGATTCCCGGTTTACTAGAAATGCGCTTTAACCAACTAAGCCACAGCGCGCTTTTGCCCACGTAAAATAGAACTCTAAGGTTGGCAGAACGATTTCTTGGCTCCCACGAAGACTGATGCACCTTTGGGAATTGAGTCAAGCATAGGTAACCGCACCGCTCAACTGGAAAGAACGTAAGTTCTCCATGACCAGTGAACCAATCTCTAAGGCTTTTTTATGCCAACATGATAACCGGGAAAAGGTGAACTTGACAGCAAGGCCTCTAACGGAGACAGTCCTAGAACACTCCACTCCAATTCTCAAGGAGGAGTTGAGAACAAGAGGGAGACTATATTGGGAAAACCTCCGCTTACTCCAAGGTCTGAGCCTAGCTGCTTCCTTGAAGAATTGTTGGACAGGAATGATGTCTACACCGGAAAACACCTGTGAAGGCTGATAAAGCTGACACTTGAACTCCGAAGGAGCTGACCGATAGAGCAGAACTAAATCTGACTGGAAGAAGCCTAGAATATCTAAAACTTCTAGATCACCACATGATCTGTTAACAGCAGACATGTATTGAACAACGTTGACCAGATACTCCCATCAACTTTGTCTGCGTTCATTCTTCTAGTATTCAAGAGATCGGAGATGACTCTGGAGGAGCAGCCAAGAACCTCCAATCTCGAGAACCAAATCGCCAGACGCAACCGTGCTAGACATGGATGTAGAATTGTACTCAGTGACAGAAGGCCTGGACTGAGAAGAAGGTGGACTGGGTTCCAGAAGCTGAACTGTGCTAGCAAGGGGAACCATGACCTAATTGGCCGATAGGGCATCACTGCCACCAACACCACAATCTCTGTTTGGATTCTTCATGGAAAACCTGAGGTTGACCAGGACTGGAAGAAATGCATAGGTCCTACCGCATTTCCAATCATCCATCAGGGCATCTGCACCTGAAAACCTCCACATGTAGAGACCATTCGTTGTGGACTCTGGAAAGAAAATCCGTTAGAACATTTTGGACTCTGGGAACATACGCCGCTGAGCTCTAGGCTCGATTCTTCTGAGCCCAAGACATAATTTGCTCCGCTTCCTGTAATAGAGAACAGGCTGTGAGTCCCCAGGCTGTCTTTTATTGTAGGAGACCGTCGTAGTGTTGACTAACCTAAGAGCACTGACGCCCCCTTTGTTATATGGTGAAAGGCCTGAAATCTGCTTCCTGACTCCCACTGCTGGAGAAACCCCTTCCAGAAAGGCCATCTTCTCCAGCTTCCAGTTGATCCTCAGATACGTAGACACCATAGTGCCAATCATTTTAGACACTGAAAGGTGCGCAGATGGGAAGAAGACCGGGCCAGGAATATTCAGATCCAAAACATCGGGATCCAGAGCCAAGGCAATGATCCAAGATTATATTGAACTGAGCCCCAAGGCCCACAAGAGACTGAGTGTGCTCCAGGTGTCTCCTTGCCAGATTCAGCAGCCAGACAAATTTGAGGAGCATAGAAAAGACCTGAGCTCTGGGCTCCAGCAGCTGCCCTCTGTCTTGGGACAGTAGAACAAGGACATCCACGTAACTAGGCAGGCGTATGCTCCTTGTTTTGATAAAGACTATAGCAACTAATAAGACCCTGAAAACACACAGGGCATGAATGGCTGGAGCTAGAGATAGTCTTGACCTACAGTGAACCGAAGGAACTTGTGGAAGTCTTCTACAATGGGCACATGAAGGTAACCATCTTAAGTCTATTGGAAACAAGCCAGTCACCTGGCTGGACCCCCTATGAATCAGGGACGATGTTTCCACCTTGAACTTCTACAATGGGCACATGAAGGTAACCATCTTAAGTTTATTGGAAACAAGCCAGTCACCTGGCTGGACCCCCTATGAATTAGGGACGATGTTTCCACCTTGAACTTCTCCTTTGCTGAAAATTGTCTCAGGTGTGCAAGGTCCAAAATCGGCCTTCGCAAGCTGTTCCTCTTCATGACCATAAGAGGGGCAAGCACCTGCCCTAAAATCTCTGGCATTCAGAGACTGGCACAGCAGCACTTTGCAACACCAGCAAATTATGTAAAGCATGAGTATATGCTTTCTTTACCTCAGCGTGAGGCAAAATCCATGGGAATGAATCAGAGAAGATGGAGGACTTCTGATGGACCATGCATGTCCCGAAAGGACCACTTTGACGTCCCAATAGTCAGAAGCCAAACTCAGTAGCTTCTTTGATTCCGAGTTCAAGCTTTATCATGCTCCTGAGGGGATATTAGGTCCCCTTAACAGCTCTTCCTAAAATCCCGACCTGGTCTGTAAAAATGTGCAACCGCCTCATCAAGGCCTCAGCCATTCAGAGAGGCAGCCTTTAGATGCTTCACATCCTTATCTCTGACTGGATAGAGCTTGGCCATCTTGCTCAGAAGGGAGGGATGTCTCGCGACCTTGCTCCACTTATCCAAATAATGTCCCCTAGTTCTGTTAAAAATGAGAATTTTAGACAATCTCTGTACGGCTAGTTCTCCAAGTCTTACAATTCAGAGTGCGACCCTGATCCGACCTTACAGTCACTGTATAAAAGTTGCATCAAAAGTCACATCAAAGTAGTGCAGGAACCCCTCAAAGTCACTGCAAATCTAAGATGCATAGATTGGAATGGATGCCACTGAACTTAATGACCCGCCATGTGACCCCATGTGTCCAAAGTCACATGACAAGCCGCACTAGTGGAAACAGAGCCCAAAGGTGCTTACAGAACTTCCTCTTGCTTTGCAGGAGACTCTACTATGGTTGGGACAGTTCCAGTTCTTTCTGGTCATCCTGGTTGGAGAACACGCCGCAATGGCTGTTGGACTTTGTGTGTGGCTTGTATCCCACTCTTTAAGGGATTCTTGCACCACGTGCCTCACTAGGGATTCCATTTGCTGGAAAACACCACACCACAAAAAAATGTTGTGACCTAATGATGTCTTTATAATCTCATACCATGTATTGTCAACCTGACCTAGAAAGACTCACAAAAGCAAAATAGGATAGAAAGGAAATCGTAAAATATCTCAAAAAGTGTACCAGGTCAACAAGGAAAGGAAAGGGTTAAACCCACCCTCTCATACCTGCTACACCAGGGCTGGCCACGGGGGGGGGGGGGGGGGGGGGGGTGATACATCCACAGTGTGAACTGCACAGACAGAAAAACCTGCACAGGTGATCAAATCAAATCAAAAACACACAGACAGCATACCAGGGTGTTAATGCTGAGCCTGTGATGATTGCACTGGGCCCCTGGGCAGGAGCAACCCAGAGATGCCCATCTGGAACAGAAAGCAGCGGCTTGGAACACAAATGCGCTCCAGCTGCCATAGACTGGAGAGCCAGAGAAGAAACAGAAACACACAAACATATGTAATATAAAAGTATACATCACCGCACAAGGCAATTTCAATCTTGCTTCCACGATCAGACTGGGCCAGGTAGGTTGATCACACAGGGCTTGGGGCAGATAGGGCCACCCGCTAATAGCTTGCCTGCCAATGGCCAGGATTTAGCTCTTCCAGCGCCTCCTTCGCTTGCCCACTCCATACCCTGCTAACAGCCAAGGCTTACTGGAGTATCTTCCGTTTAGCTCTCTCCATACCCTGCTAATAGCCAGGGCTTATTGGAGTATCGCTACCTGTCTTCCCAGTGCTTGCTGCTGGCCGGTCTTGATCGCGGAGAGAAAAAACTTCAGGTAGACGAATAACCAAACTGGTCCTTAGGAGGAGAAAAAAAAGGAACACGGCCGCTGGCTTGGAGCAAAGATTTATGGGGTCCTATAGGGGAGGAGTGGAGGTGGGGTTAACCCACACATATGCTGCCATGGAGTCTGTCAGGAAAGACCAGATTCCTGAACGAATGGTAACCAGCTACTAGATACTAGGAATACTAGTCCTCTCTGGCAGGTGTCAACAAGGTAGGGGAAACATGAGACTGAAGGTCACAGGAAAAAATAAGCAGGTGGTGATGACCTACCAGGACAGAGGAAACACTTTTGATCAGGCTATGAAGGGTAATCTTTTTAATCATTTGGTCTTCTGTGTTTCCTCTTGCAATGTCTGTCTTTCCTTTCAAAAGTTTTTGCTGTTTTGTCCAATCAGATCTTTAGTTTTTTCCCTCTCTTGGACCCTTAATATACAGTATACTGTCTACGTTGGGAGATTTCTCTTTACTTCCTCTTATGTGGGAACAACAGTAAGTGAGAGGAAATCTCTGCAAAGTGGGGGAAAAGCTCTTCTAAACAGTTGACCCCAGAACAAATGTCTCCATTAGAAGATTTTCCCTCCTTTCTTCTTTCAGTAACAACTTATAATTTTGGATGTTTTCTCTTAATTCCCATGTGACAGTGGACACCACGGTGAAGAGAGAACCTTTTAACTTTGCATACATTTTATTTTAGTTTCTGTTGCTATGTAAGAAGATGCAGTAACACAAGCAAGACTCAGTTGCCTGTTTTTTATTCTTTGCTCAGATGCATTATTTTTGATTAAACCTTCAGATCAGACACTTTTGTAGAGGAATAATGTTTAAAGTAAAACTATCGGCAAAATAAAAATCTATATAGATTTTTTTGTTCTGTTTCTCCCATTTATCATAGTTTTATTACCTGATGTTCTTGCTAGTAGATTTTTTTTTTAAACTAACTGCACCAGGACAAGTTGCAGTTAGATTTTCAGAAAGGCCTTGTCTCAGCTACTAAATGGTCAGAGCAGATTGTCAATCAACCAGTAAAGTGCATTGGCTGGATGACCGCACAGATAGACCACCATCTGCAGGGTTGGAGGCTAATGGTCATTCTATTTTAAAGGCCTCAAAGTGAGAGAGCAGAAATGGGTAGGATCAATAAATATCAATAGCGAGGAGGTGCTTCTTTTGATGCTGCATGGCAGAAATAAGAGCTCAGTCAGACATCAGTGCTCAATCCCATAGCATTAACCTCTTTCCACAGCAAAATTGGTGGAAACTGGATATTAAGGTACCCAGCAACCTGAGTATTTGTGGTACTGTAGCCCGGCTCGACCTTCCTACTCTTTTAGTCTTTAGAGAAATGGCAAGCACTGTGGAAATGCCAATGACTTTGGCCCTGGAAAGCACTCGCGACCTTGCTCCACAGCTAACTTTTACCAAAATGGGATCTGGAAATTAGGCTACACAGAGACCAGTGTTCAAAGGTCTCTTCCAGGTTATCCCCACACATCCAGTTCAGCTGGTTCTGGCTGCAGCATTGCAAAAGCCAGGCCAAGGACAAGGACAACCATGAAGGAAAGCTGTAATTGAGGACACAAATTTCAGCAGTGATGAAGAGAAGAGCCTTGACTGAAGAAAAATAAATCTAAGAAGAAAAATAAGTAGCAAACCAGCTACTGACAAGTCTTCTGCTTGCGATCACACTGGAAATAGTTAAACATCAAACGTCCAATTCACTTCTAGTCTATTCACATTGTTGTCAATCAAGCCCTGATGAAGGGGGCTCTCTTGGACGCCCAAAATGTGTTAACTACTTTTTGGATTGTCCCCCTGACTTTTATTGGAATAAAATTGTATCTGGACCTCTTAGCAGTGATGTGGCGCTTTAATTTCACTGTTTGTTACATTATACTACAAGCCAAGGAGACCATTAAGATCTTCTGGATTGTAGAAGCTGCTTGCCCAGGAACCAGATCATTTACATCAACATCAATACTTTTAAGATAGCAATACCAATGAGATAAACCTTTAAATCCAATTCAATTTTTTCATTTTTGCCAATGTAGATCCAGCAGGGTCCTGCATTTACAAAGCAACCACCATTGTGGTTGAAGACACACCTGTTTCTAAGGAACCCTACAACTGGAGACCCTCTCTCAAACTCTGTTCACCCTGGCACAGTGGCGGAAGTATAGGGGCACCGAGCTCCCTGATCCTCAGCCAAACTGTAAATCAGCACTGCGGGGAGCTGGTCACACTGATTAGACCAAAGCGAAAGCGCGGTGTGTGCTGTGCTCTCGTTCAACCATCTCTAGGTGGCTCAGGCAGAACAATATTCAAGCTTCTTGTCTCAAGGATCAGGTTCTCCCCTTTCCTGTTAATGTACACTCTACTAGATCTGTAAATGTCTTTGTGTCATCGGGCTATTGTTTTTCATATTTGCAAGGATCTACCAGGTGGATGTTCAGGCGTCATCTGATGCCAGCTGCAGGCAAAAGGTCCTTATGATGGCTTTTTGAAATTAAGGTAGTCCCTGGTTTTCTTTTGTTTCTTGGGCCGATTAGTGTTTGTAGCTGTGTTGTTCACCGTTAAATTGGCTGCTCTGAGATGTCCCGAAGTCTTGGATGTCACTTCCTGAATCTCACAATAGATCATTTTCTTGGAGTCCATTGAGGCCCTATACCTCTTGTGTTTATGATCACTACAAAGCTGAAGCATACAGGTGTGTGTGTGTGTGTGGGGGGGGGGTATCCTGGGCTGACAATTTACAATGAGTACAAATGCCCTAATATGTTGATTATTTTATATAACCTCTGATACAACATACAGCATAATACCATACATAATGTAATGTACTAAATATAGAGTGGGATATAATTTGTTTTATTAATAGTAGTTGATTTTATATTGTGTTTATGTTTTTTATTGGGGTTGTCCCGATACCACTTTTTTAGGACCGAGTACAAGTACCGATACTTTTTTTCAAGTACTCGCCGATACCGATTACCGACTCTGTCCATTCACAAAGGAAGGAGGGGGACGGCGGAACGGAAGGGGAAAGCGGAGGGGGACAGAGAAGGAGGGGGGAATGGAGGGGACAGCGGAGAGGCACAGCAGAACGGAGGGGACAGCGGAGAGGCACAGCAGAACGGAGGGGACAGTGGAGGGGGACAGAAAAGGAGAAGGGAACGGCGGAATGGAGGGGGACAGCGGAGAGGCACAGCAGAACGGAGGGGACAGAAAAGGAGAGGGGAACGGCGGAACGGAGGGGGACAGCGGAGAGGCACAGCAGAACGGAGGGGACAGAAAAGGAGAGGGGAACGGCGGAACGGAGGGGGACAGCGGAGAGGCACAGCAGACCGGAGGGGACAGAAGGAGAGGGGGATAGCAGAACAGAGGGGACAGCGGAGGGGGACAGAGGAACGGAGGGGGCATGGAGGAGGATGCAGTGACAGTCAGCGGTGACCGATCACCGCTGTATGTCACTAAAGCCGCTAGGGGGAGAATCTTGTAACCTACGCACCGATCACAGCTGACTTCCAGGTATCGGCGGAAGCATCGGGAGCATTTGCCCGAGTATAAGTACTTGGGCAAATGCTCGGTATCGGTGCCGATACCGATACTAGTATCGTAACAACCCTATTTTTTATTGTATATCTCATATCATCCCAGTCAGCAATTTTATATACAGTGTGTATATATATATATATATATATATAAATAATCAGAAGGGAGAGGTGCACTACAGTCTCAGATGGTCTCAGATGGCCGTGCTTAGCAATCAAGCCCTCCCACAGGCTTCGACATAGAAAAAATCCAAAAACAAGGGATTGCTGAGGCATGATCTGCTGATGAAGGGCGTTATCTACAATAGCCCGAAAACGTTTATTATGTATGCCTGATTTTATGGATGTCGTGGTGATGTCCTTTTGAAGATTTCAAAATAAATACGGTTTGTGCAGCAATCCCTTGTTTTTGGTTTATATATATATATATATATATATATATATAAAGTTTTTATTTTATTGTGAGCAGTTGTTGCTTTTTATCCACAAGATGGCGTAGGCCATGTATACTTGCCAGCTTTATAGTGTATTTATTTATTTCAGGCTATGGCAAGCTCCTTTGTGAGCTGTGACTGCCTTTTTTGCCCACTAGATGGGGTATATGTTACAGTTACTTACTTGTTTTTATATTGTATTTAATTTGACTACCTTATTAGTTTAATCTGGGTGCTGTTTGTTTTTTTATTTTCGTCGATAAGGTTCTTGGTGTCATTTGTGTAATTGGTTTCATTGGTAGCTGACATGTGCCAACCATGAAGCATGTGAGGTCTTTAAATAGAAAAAAAAAAAAAATACAGGCTGCAGATTATCTCCAGTCCCCTGACGACATCCGCTTGTAGGTGAAACGCGTTTGACAGGGCCTAAGTGGTGACATCATCACGCTCGTCGATTGTGGGGGTTGAGGCGTTACATGTCTATTTCTTAACCCATTGTGTAAGTACCTGTCAATCTAATAAAGGATGTAGCTGTTGCAGGTTTACACTATGTAGTATGCTCTGTTCTTTTATGGCAGGGGTGTCAAACTAATTTTAATTGCGGGCCACATCAGCATTATGACTACCCTTAAAGGGCCCATTGTATCTGTAAGACTAGCTGTCCAGAGCAAGCCCCCCCCCTGTCAGAAGTACCCCACCCTACCTTACATTACAGCGCCACCCCCTTTACCTTGTGCTGCTACTGGGCAGAAGCTGGGGTGGAGATAGGAAGCAGAAAGTGCATGGACTGCAGGAGGAACAGAGGAGAACAGGAGTC
Source organism: Lithobates clamitans (assembly GCA_037952925.1). Classification (NCBI taxonomy): domain Eukaryota; kingdom Metazoa; phylum Chordata; class Amphibia; order Anura; family Ranidae; genus Lithobates; species Lithobates clamitans. The sequence goes on from JBBGZY010000038.1 coordinate 1,264,234, forward strand.
AGCTGCCAGAGTCTGCTGAATGCAGATCGGGAAGATGGAGACAAGGTGGTGCTGCGGCTGCACAGAGAGGCACAGGATCTGTAAGAGGAGTCCTGTCCTCTCTGCTGCCGACTGCTGAGATGGTGGGGGGGGGGGCAGAGATGAGCCTCTCAGCGGCTGAACAGAGAAGCTTAGGATCCAGCAGAAAAGTTCTGTTCTCCTCTCTGCTGCTAAATGCTGAGACAAGGTGAGGGTGGAGATGAGGAGGGTGCTGCAGGAGATGTACAAGGGCAAAATGAAATGGCCTGGAGGGCCAGATTCGGCCTGCGGACCTTGTGTTTGACGCTTTTTATATGGGATCTCTAAGGATTATATGAACTGGTTTGCGGAGTGTTGACAAATTGCTTGTTCCTGCTGGCTGGGTGCCATTTGAGTGGAGTGAGATCGGGGTACCAATAAATGCCAAGGTGTGTCGGCTCAGTGACCTACTACACATACACTATTGATCTCTTTTATTTTAGAGATAACGGACAATCGGTAAGAGGCTGTGATTCTTGTCGTGTGGGACAATAGAGGACACCTGTTTGCTTTTTCATGCCACATTGATGCGACATACGCTCTGACTTTGGGAGCATGTTTCGCATAACGTGTACAAATCAATGGTTCCCTACGAGAGCCCTCTTAACTGGTCTGACACAAGTCAGTCCGACTTTAGAAAAGGTTCCTGCACTACTTTGAAGTCGGATCAAAGTCAGATCCTCATCCTAACCATTAGACTTGTGACATCTGACATGGTGATTACAGCAGCAGGAAAAGGAATTTATGTCATACCGGGATTGTTTTGATTGGTCAGCGGGACAAGTCGGACTATCTCAAAGTCGGAGCAAAATCTTATCCTGTTCATTCAAGTCAGACGGAAGTAGGACTGATGTCGGCGAAGTAGGATAACAGTTGTGTTGTACCAGTGTGAACCCGGCCTTATGTTTGAAGTTGGTTTATTTGTGATATTATTTGCATATGGTTGTCCCGATACCACTTTTTTAGGACCGAGTACAAGTGCCGATACTTTTTTCAAGTACTCGCCGATATCGATTACCGATACTTTTTTTTTTTAATGTCACGTGACAGTGTTTTTTTTTTTTTTTTACAGTGCTTTCTTTTTTTCGGGGGGGGGGGGGGGGGATGAACGGTGTATGTGTGTGTTTTTTTTTTTATTATTTACAATTTTTATTTTTTACAATAATATTTTTTTTATTCTTTATTGCAATATGTTTTTTTTTTTTAATCAGCCTTGTTGGGGGGCTTTGGTGAGATATCAGGGATCTTAACAGACCTCTGATATCTCCCCCTTGAGACAGAGAAAGAAACCGAGGATAGAGATTCCCCAGTCCCTTTCTCTGCAGCCTCAGCTGCACTGAGAATGAATGGAGAGAAGACAGCGGCTCCTCCCCATTCATAAACTGAGACATCGTAATCACAGGAGATTACAATGTTTCAGTTATGTGAATGGACAGAGTCAGCTGACTCTGTCCATTCACAAAGGAAGGAGGAGGGGAACGGCGGAACGGAGGGGGAAAGCAGAGGGGGAAAGAGAAGGAGAGGGGAACAGAGGGGACAGCGGAGAGGCACAGCAGAACGGAGGGGACAGCGGAGAGGCACAGCAGAACGAAGGGGACAGCGGAGGGGGACAGAAAAGGAGAGGGGAATGGTGGAACGGAGGGGGACAGCGGAGAGGCACAGCAGAACGGAGGGGACAGAAAAGGAGAGGGGAACGGAGGGGGACAGCGGAGAGGCACAGCAGAACGGAGGGGACAGAAAAGGAGAGGGGAACAGCAGAACGGAGGGGGACAGCGGAGAGGCACAGCAGAACGGAGGGGACAGAGAAGGAGAGGGGTATAGCAGAACGGAGGCGACAGCGGAGAGGGACAGAGGAACGGAGGGGGCATGGAGGAGGATGTAGTGACAGTCAGCGGTGACGATCACCGCTGTATGTCACTAAAGCCGCTGAAAGCCGCTGGGGGAGAATCTTGTAACTCCCCCACGCGCCGATCAGAGCTGACTTCCAGGTATCGGCGGAAGCATCTGGAGCATTTGCCCGAGTACAAGTACTTGGGAAAATGCTCGGTATCGGTGCCGATACCGATACTAGTATCGGTATCTGTGCCGATACCGATACTAGTATCGGTATCGGGACAATCCTAGTTGACATAGTCATGTGTTGGTGGAAGCACACCCATACCTTGTTCCAGTTAATAATTTATCTTGTATTCAGATAGTTAGAGTGTAGCATGCTTTCTTTTGTTTTTTCACTAAGTGCAGGAAGATTTTTTTATTTTTATTTCTTATCAACATGGATACAATACTACATTGTGAGTTTGTTTGCCTTATTGTGACCTTAGAGGCAGAGATAGACCCCTGAGTGGAAGCATCTGAGCAAGCCACGCTTACCCATAAACGCTTAAAAATTTTCCCGGTGTTTCTATAGCAGCATAGAGTTCCGTCTCCAAACACTCCTTCAGGACCAGTGAATAGCATAGAAGAAAAAATAGGATTTTTTATAACAGCTTACCTGTAAAATTCTTTTCTTTCGATGTACATCACGGGACACAGAGCCTCAGTAATTACTGATGGGTTATATAGGGTATCACTAAGTGATTGGACACTGGTCACACCCTAAACAGGAAGTTCAACCTCCTATATAATCCCTCCCCTTACAGGGATACCTCAGTTTTGTAGCAAAGCAATATAAGTGTATTAGAAGAGGGGCGGGACCTCTGTGTCCCGTGATGTACATCGAAAGAAAAGGATTTTACAGGTAAGCTGTTATAAAAAATCCTATTTTCTTTCTCATACATCACGGGACACAGGGCCTCAGTAATTACTGATGGGATGTCCCAGAGCAATGCTACCTGAGGGGAGGGGAACCACAACCAAATAGGGTGTAATCAGACCTGGGGACCTTGTACCGCTGCCTGCAGCACACTACGCCCAAAGGCGATATCCTCATGCCTTCTCACATCCACCTGATAAAATCTAGTGAATGTATGGACTGAATACCAGGTTGCGGCCTTGCAGATTTGAGCCATAGAGGCCCGGTTATGCACTGCCCAAGAAGCACCAATAGCCCTTGTGGAATGTGCCATGATCTGAAACAGAGGAATCTTCTGTTTCAAACCGTAAGCTTGAATAATCGTTTGTCGAATCCATTTAGACATGGTAGATCTTGACGCTGCCTGTCCTCTATTGGGACCTTCTGGCAGCACAAACAAAACATCTGTTTTGCGCACTTGAGCAGTTGCTTCCAGATAAGCTTTGACTGCTCTTACTACATCCAAAGAATGTAGAGACCTTTCTTCCGTAGAACAGGGATCAGGAAAAAAGGAAGGCAGAACAATGTCTTGGTTTAGATGAAAATCTGAAACCACCTTCGGTAAAAAACTAGGATGAGGGCGCAATACCACTCTATCCTTGTGTACGATCAAAAAAGGCTCTTTACAGGAAAGAGCTGCTGATTCTGACACTCTTCTAGCAGAAGAAAAGGCTACCAGAAAACTTGACTTTCTTGTCAACAAGACCAAGGGAATCTGACGTATTGGTTCAAAAGGCTGTTTCTGTAACACAGACAGAACCAAATTCAAGTCCCAGGGGTTTAGGGACGCCTTAACCGGAGGCTTAAGACGTGTCACCCCCTGCATAAAGTTTCTGACCAAAGAATGTGAAGCAAGTGGCCTTTGAAATGATACTGATAAGGCCGAGACCTGGTCCTTGATGGTACTCAAGGCCAGCTTCATCTCTAATCCCAATTGTAGAAAATCAAGAATTCTACCAATCACATATTTTCTGGGATGCCAACCCCTGGATTCACACCAGGATACATAAGCTTTCCAGACTCTATGATAAATTACTCTGGAAGCCGGTTTCCTTGCATTGATCAAGGTAGATATCACAGGACTTGAAAGCCCACGATTCTTCAGAATGTGGGTTTCAATAGCCAAACCGTCAAATTTAGCTTTTGTAAAGCAGGATGGGACACTGGACCTTGAGATAACAGGTCTGGGTGTAACAGTAGGGTCCGAGGGGGACCCACCGCCATCCTTACTATTTCTGCATACCAGGTCCTCCTGGGCCAAGCGGGGGCTACCAGAAGTACCGACTTCCTTTCCTGCCTGATCCTGCGAAGGAGTCGTAGCAGTAGCAGAATAGGCGGGAATGCATAAATCAGTGAGAACCGATGCCACGAAATCACCGACGCATCTGTCCTGCATGCAAGAGGATCCTTTGTCCTTGCCACAAATCTGTGTATCTTTTTGTTGAATCGGGATGCAAAGAGGTCTACATCTGGAACCCCCCATCTTTGGCATATGGCCCAAAAGACGTCGGGATGCAGAGACCATTCCCCTGGGAGTAACTGCTGGCGACTTAAATAGTCCGCCTGCCAGTTCTCTATCCCTGGAATGAAGACTGCCGATATGCATGGCACCTGCTTCTCTGCCCAGACTAACATCTGGTTCACCTCTCCTTGAGCAGCTCGGCTCCTGGTGCCTCCCTGATGATTGATATAAGCCACTGCTGTGGCATTGTCGGACTGGATCCTGACTGGGCAACCCTGTAGCCTGAGAGTCCAGGCTTTTAGAGCTAGCTATGCCATGCGGATCTCCAGAATGTTGATGGGTAGAGTCCTCTCAGTTTTGGACCATACCCCCTGGACTGCAGACTGTTCCAGAACTGCTCCCCAACCCGAAAGACTGGCATCCGTTGTTACCACCGTCCAGGTGACAGGTAGTAAGGATTTCCCTTTCTGCAAGCTTTCGGGTATTAACCACTAATTGAGGCACTGACGCACTGCATGAGACAGGTGCATCTGAAAAATCGAATGCCTGAACCCTCTTGTTCCAGGCCAACAGGATACTGTGTTGCAACAGTACCGAATGAAACTGAGCATAGGGAACTGCTTAGAACGAAGCTACCCTCTTTCCCAGCAGCCTCATACAAAGGCAGACAGAAGAACCCTTCTTGGTCCTGACTACCAGAATCATCTCTGTGAACATAAAAGGCAGCAAAAAAACGCTCACAGGATATAGTTTAAACAAGGATTCTGGACACACATAGTTACATAGTTAGTAAGGTTGAATAAAGACACCAGTCCATCCAGTTCAACCTGAGTGTGGGTGCGTGTCTACAATTATCCCTATCTATTTAAGGTACCCATATTGTGCCATCAATTTATGAAGCACTAAACACATACATCGCACACTCACATTGGTCCCTACCCTCAAGGAGCCCACAATTCAAGGTCCCTAACTCACATTCATATACTAGGGCCAATTTTGGACAGAAGCCAATTAACCTACCGGCATGTCTTTGGAGTGTGGGAGGAAACTGGAGCACCCGGAGGAAACTCACGCAGGCACAGGGAGAACATGCAAACTCCAGGCAGGTAGTGTCGTGGTTGGGATTCGAACCAGCGACCCTTTTTACTGCTAGGCGAGAGTGCTACCCACTACACCACTGTGCTGCCCCATTTGGGAATGGCTGCCACAGATTCTATCGGTCCTCCGATGATCTCCGGCGATTCCGTTTCGATATGTTTCATTGTCAGCTGCATGCTATTGGTGTTTTTGGATATGTGTCTGGTATATGGTGGTTGGGCTTATGAAGAATAATATTATCTAGCATGTCCTTGATGTTGAATGGTGTTTCATTGACGGTCATACCTCCATAAAATATTTTACTCCTCTACATTAGCAGAAGTTTAGATTATGTCTGTCGTGGTGACACCATTTATTTTAAACATAACAACTTATATTTTGGTTTTCATTTTCATCATTTGTTTTTTATGTTTATTTTCATTATTTGTTTTTCATTCATTTTTTTTCATGTATTGCTACATTGTGTAATGCCCCGTACACACGGTCGGATTTTCCGACGGAAAATGTGTGATAGGACCTTGTTGTCGGAAATTCCGACCATGTGTATGCTCCATCACACATTTTCCATCGGATTTTCCGACACACAAAGTTTGAGAGCAGGCTATAAAATTTTCCGACAACAAAATCTGTTGTCGGAAATTCCGATCGTGTGTACACAAATCCGACGGACAAAGTGCCATGCATGCTCAGAATAAATAAAGAGATGAAAGCTATTGGCCACTGCCCCGTTTATAGTCCCGACGTACGTGTTTTACGTCACCGCGTTCAGAACGATCGGATTTTCCGACAACTTTGTGTGACCGTGTGTATGCAAGACAAATTTGAGCCAACATCCGTCGGAAAAAATCCTAGGATTTTGTTGTCGGAATGTACGAACAAAGTCCGACCGTGTGTACGGGGCATTATTGTTTCGTGTCTGCTCAGTTTTTCATGATTGTACTTCATGTTACCCATTTTATGAAAATTCACATATGCATACGCTGTGTCTCCTTAGACTTGTTATTTTTCTTTTATATTTCATTAATTTTTTATTTGTTTGTCATTGTAATTGGGCATTTGTAGGTTATCACAGCTGGTATGGATTATGAGAGGTGTGGTCTTTATTCGCCTGGTTTAGCGTTTTATCTCTAGGTGTTACATACATTCTTGAATAATCACCTCCCTCTATATATACCTCAGTTGTGATAACTGACCTTTAGCTATGAGTAAGCATCCATTGATGTGAAACGCGTTAGCTGCTTTTTGTCCTGTGTATCCACTTTGATGTGACCTGCAACATTTTATGAAATAAAGGTGCTTTTTTTCAAGGCAGTGCGGCCATCCAGACCTTCCTGACTCATTATCTACCAGAATCAGCTCCCTTAAGGCAGTGATCTTTGCCTGAGGAAAAAATACCTTCTTCCTGGCTTGTATCTATGATCAGACCCAAATACTCCAGTCTTCTTACTGGTTTTAGGAAAGATCTTTCTAGGTTGAGGATCCAACCTAGGTGTTCCAGATACTAGACTGTGGTCCTCAAGTTTCCGTTCAAACCGGCTACCGACCGGTTTATCAAGAGCAGGTTGTCTAGGTATGCTATGACAGTTATACCTTGAGCCCTTAATCTGGCCAGAGGAGGAGCCAAGATCTTTGTAAACACTTGAGGTGCAGTGGTTAGTCCGAAAGGCAGAGCCACAAACTGGAAATGGCGCCCTCCTATCTCGAAGCATAAGAGCTTTTGATGAGCAGGAAAAATGGGCACCTGCAGATATGCATCTCTGATGTCTATCGATGGCAGAAATTCTCCTCCCTGCAGGATGGAGACTACTGTCCGAATTGATTCCCTGCGAAAAAACCGAATCCTTAGGAATCGATCCAGATCCCTTAGATCCAGAATGGGTCTGACATCCCCATCTGGCTTTTGGACCGTAAAAGGTTGGAATAGAAGCCCAATCCTTGATCCTTCGTGGAAACCACCATAATGACCTCTTGCGACAAAAGCCGCTCTAAAATGAACACTGACTGCTCAGCGATGTAGTCCGGCAAAAGCCCTGCTACCAAATGCCCAGTCTAGTGTTTCTTTAGTAAATGCTGCCTAGGAGAATGTCTGTGTCCCACCTTACATGCGACCGTCAGCTCTGTGTCCCTCCAAAGGCTGTGTGCACCTGCAAAGTATGCCTCTATAGCCTTGCAGCCGGCAATCTGGGCGTCTAAGCATGCTGGATGCTGCGCTGACGCTCTGCCCCCCCCCCACTTCCCGCACGAGCCGACCCTCCTGGCAATCATGGAGGAAAAGCTGGGGGTGGGGCAGGAAGGAGAGAGGCCGGCAGTGATGGGGCCTGCACGTGGCAAATGGCGGTGGCGGCGGTGAAAGTGCAGTATATTACCGCCTCACAGACCACCTGCGGCCTCCCCCTATTCTGGGGGGAATATCCAGAGGAGAAACCCCCTATCCCATCCTACATGGAGCTACGCTGGAGGAGCTTGTGTAGCGTGGAAACACTTGAGACAGACATCAGCATGAGAAGGTATGTGCTCTTGGCAGCCCCCGGTGGCGACAAAAGGCATAGCATGCATTTACCTTAAAGAAGAAACCTACTAGAACTAAAAAATTCTGTGGAATCTCCCTTACCTTATCCAGCCGCAGGGTTCTGTTGTACAGACCCAATCTTCACCTCTCACGGTGGGCTCCGTTTGGAAAAACCTTCAGAGACTGGGGCCCCCTACGGATAGGGGGATCCACAGTTCTGGGCCTGTAAAGCACTCCACCAGAAATAAAGCTAAAAAAAACATTTTCTGAAATGCGCAGTCCAGCTCACTAAAAAGAGGAAGCGTTACAGGTAGAACCTTGTTTCTTCGGACACGAGGCCCGGTTACCATCCAATTTGGCCTAGAAAGGACACTTTGAAATGGATCTGGTTCGCCTGGCTTGCCCCAGTATAGGATATTCCCTTTGGAGCTCAGCACAGGACATCTTTACACGTCCATCACCTAAGACACTGGCGTAAAAACTGAAGTATCCCTGTAAGGGGAGGGATTATATAGGGGGTTGAACTTCCTGTTTAGGGTGTGACCAGTGTCCAATCACCTAGTGATATATTCTATATAACCCATCAGTAATTACTGAGGCTCTGTGTCCCGTAAAGTATGAGAAAGAAATACAAGGATTCCCCTTTTTTTTTCCTCATACCTCAGTGAATTGAGGCAGATGTCCCTACCTCTGCCCAGTGCAACTTCCATCTGGGTTCAGCCTCTCCCAGGCGCTGTCTTTGGGCCGCTAATGGGGCTGGAAAACTCTTCTGAGGATCTTTTGAGCTAGGCAGTGTCTCTTCACTTGGAGCATTTTTCTGCAATATGTATGGCGTCTGCTTGTGGACAGGACCGGGAGGGCATTACAGCTAGCTTTCTTTTCTTACAAGTTCTGCTTGCTATATTCTGTCAAAGCAACTGTTTAGCTGTCCATTTTAGGAATCAATGACAACGGTGACTGGTTGCCGTACTGCATGTGCAGTCTTGCTGTGATTCCAGGGCACTTTCAGTACTATTCCTTCGTTGGCTCTCAAACTCTCTTAATCTAGGGGCAGGATTATCGTGGCTGCTCGTCATGCATGCACAATGAGGCCAAATGATCCAGCAGCCATCTTGAATATGGGCAAATTTGGTGGCAGAACAAAGGGGGCCTGTTAAGGTTTCAGAACAGTATTTAAATTCTGGTGCCTTTTGTATTTTTTCTGGCAATCCAGGCTACAGGTACATCTTCTGTAGCCTGTATATTTTTCACCACTGCTAGTACATCTAAGGTCTGCAGTTGTTTCCGGTTGAAACCTCTCTCTCTGTAGCTACTTTTCTTTGCTCTTTTTACTAAGTCTATTATCTGTTCCTCAGCTGCTCTTTCTGCTGCATGTTCACCATGAGTCATTCGCCACATATGCAAGATCATTTATTGCTCTCTAGGTAAGGGACTTACAAATAGGCAAATTCAGGTAATGTAAAAGAGTAACTTAATAATGGCTACTTTTCTTGTGTTTTCAGCCCTGTGCACTCCAGGAAGTCCAAGGGGTCAGATTTGAAAGACGCATCACTCTTCCTTCTCTTCAGAGGCAAAAAAATGTTTGTTCTGTGGAACCCTACTGTTAGCGAACAAGTTGGGAACTGGAGAGTCAGCTGGTAGCGGTCTTGCTCAAACATGTTGCCAAGGACTCCGTTTCTGAGTTGGTAGCCACTATAGCCTCACATTTATTAGCTCAAATCCTTCAGAAAGGGGACTCTAAACTGTCTCAACCAGGTCCTTCCACCAGTGCCTCACTTCTCTATTTCGGTTCTACAGCCCCCCAGAGAACTTCCTGAAGAATGAAGTTTGAATGATGCAGAGTAATCAGAACCATCCAGTTTCAGTCTTGCGCTTGTGGAGCCTTATGTTCAAGCGGTAAAGGAAACAATTGGGTGGGAGGAACCAGAAGAATCCCCTAAGAACGTTGAAAAATCCTTCCTGTTTCACAAAGTCAGTTCTTTTTTCTCCTTATGGGGGAGATCAAAGAGCTCATAGCGGAGGAATGTAAGAAGACAAAGAATAGGTTCTCTGAACCGCCTTAACAAATTGTACCCACTGGCTGAAGCAGATGTCACATCTCTGGACACTCCATCAGTGGCTGATGCTGCAGTAATGCAATTGGCTAAGAACATAACATTATCTATGGAGGACTTAGCATCTTTTAAAGATCCTCTCGACAGATGCATTGACGACCTTAAAAAAAGCTTATCAAACAGCTGGAGCTGCATAGAAAAATATTGAGTCAGCTTTTTGCCAAGATGTCCCTATATATTATCAAGGCATTGGAGAAGCTGAAACTGTCAGCTTATATTATAGGAAAGGCAGTGATCGATCCTATTTGATGCTCAACCAGAATTTGCTACACGTCATCATGGCTAAGCGAGCCTTACGGCTGAAAACATAGGCAGCTGTCATTGCATCCAAACAGAATTGGCCCAAAATACTGTTTTATGAGAAAATTACAAACCACTACTTCTAGAGTAATGGGGGCAAATTAGGCCTTTTGCCACAAAACAAAAGCTTTGTCAAGGCAGGGATTTCAAATGGACCTGGAGGAATACACAGGCAACCTTCTTTAAAGCGTATAAAGAACCCTTACTGCTCCCCAGGATTCACCAAAATCTTTTTAACATAAGGCCTGCCAAAATGCTCCTGGTTAGCGCCAGATTGAAACACTTAACATCAGTCTGGATAGGTCAAGACCCCTAAGTGACTTTGGCAATCAGCTATGGCTAGTTGTGGACTTTCTTGCATGTGCCACCCCATGATTCCTTCATCCCATACAGAAATTCCAAGATCTCCTCAATAAGCAATGATTATGTGACAATACAAGTCTCTCTACAGCCTATCCCAATGCCCCAATGCCCTCCTTGGAAAGATTTACAGGATTTTACTTGACTTTGTTCTTGGTCCAAAAGAAAAATGGAGGGTGGCACCCTGTAATAGATGTAATGTAGAAGATTGAACCACTTTATCTTGAGAGCTTCAAAATGATATAATTGCAAACTATTACAGACAGTGCAGCCGGGGGACTGGATGATCTCAATAGACCTCCAGAAAGCTTATATGCATGTGCACATTCTTCCAGCACTTCAGAATACCTGAGGCTCACAGTAGATCAAGTCAATATCCAATTTCAGAGCCTGCCTTTGGACCTGTGTACCTCCCTGAGAGTTTTCATGAAAATACTGGCGCCCTTGAGAGAGAAAGGTCTTCATTACCTCGATTACATTTTACTCTTAGCTCTCTTTTCAGTCCAGCAGACAGAACACAGACATATCCTAATAAGGACAATGTCGAGCTTTCAGCTGGTTGATCCACCACAAAAAGAGCCAGTTGTTCCCAACTCAACAGATGGTATACCTGGAGGCAATGTTTGGATTGTCTTGTCTTTTTCTTTCATGCTATTCATTGGGTCTAAGGGAGTGCTCCATCACAGGTATGCTGCCATGGATAGGCACTGGGAAAGGAAAATTATGGCAACTGTGTCAATTTTCCGTTTTATATTGTTAAGATCCCACACAGGGTGCAATTGTAAAAAGGAAGAGTTACCGTTGGATGAAGCAAGGACAATTGGATTTAGCGTGGTTCTACATTTCAATACACCAGTTGTATACACATTTTTAAAGGAGAAAGGGGAAAAAATCCCCACAAGTGTAATTTTTAGAGCAGACAATTCTTTTGATGAGCATGTTGGGTCATGTACCTTTTTCACACTATATGTGGTGAGCAGAATTTTGCAGCAGTGTAAAACACCGGTCGCACTAGGACAAACAGAAGGCAATAGTTTTCGGTGTGTCCTATTCACAGTGCACGGAGCTGCATTTTATTGCAGCATGCTATACAGAATCACATGTCACTGTATAGCAGCACATTACTGCAAAGTAAGTCCGCAGTGAAAAAAAAGCTCAAATATGTGGAAAACATTATTTCGGAACCTTTAAATTTAACCACTTGCTTACTGGGCAGCTAAACCCCCCCAATTTTCAGCGCTGTCACTCTTTGAACGTCAATTGCGCGGTCATACAATACTGTACCCAAATGAAAATATTGTTTTTTCCCCTCAGATAGAGCTTTCTTTTGGTGGTATTTGATCATCTCTGGATTTTTTATTCTTTGTTAAAATTAATTAAAAAAGACCGAAATTAAAAAAAAAAAAAGTCAAAACCTGTTTTATATTTTGTTAATAAATTTTGCAAACAGGTAATTTTGCTCCTTCATTGATGTACGCTGATAAAGCTGCACTGATGGGCACTGATCAGCAGCACTGTTAGGTAGCATCGATTGGCACCACTCGTGGGCATTAATAGGTGGCACTGTTATGCACTGATTCGTAGTACTGATTACCGATTGTGACGGGAGTCACTTTTGGGTGCAGGGTGACCAAGAAAATAATATACCTTGTATCTGCCATATTAGAAATAGTGGCCGATTCATAATGCTGGGACAAATACTGTTAGGAGATAATGATGTCAATTCCAGCCACCTGTCTCTGTCTGCTATAATGTAAATTAGTCTAGTAGGACTTGTCACAGCTTCTAAAGAGTCTTTTCATCCAGTGTGCTAATTAACCCTGCAATTGTATTGAGATGTATGATAATGTGTATTGTATAGTCGGTGAGCTAGGAGATATGTCTGTCCTAAAGGTCATGTCTCTGAGTCACCTAGGCTGTCTAAAGGATTAGATAATTAGCTCATGTTAATTAGGTTTCTGGTGAGAGGTTGTAGTTTCATCCTTTGGTATATATTTGTGTGAGATCTCAAAAAAAAAAAGAGTCATTCCTGTTTGAACCTTAAGACAGAGCCTCGTCTCGTACTTGGGGGAGAATTATTCGTATGGGTTTCTTGTTCGGCGGATTGAAGTGTTCGGTAGCTGCCTTTGTATTCGGAAATGGAATGTCTTAAACGGCTTTAACCCCTTTCATACTCGGGGTGTCGTTACCACTGGTGGCAAGCAGCGGTATCATTCCCACAGCCCAGAAGGACAGCTACAAGAGGACACAGGCCAATGGAAGCACAGTATGAACGGCTAAAGCGCTCTACCCTCAAGGAATTACTGGAGATCCGGGGCCGATTGGCCAACAACCGTAAGAAGAGGGACATTATCGCAGAACTAGTGGAAATGGAAAGAGCCGAAAGACCCAACATAACCGAAAGGCCCAGCGTAACAGACAGGACACCTGAAGAGGCAAGTTTTGTTCGGCTGTTAACATAAGACTGGCACATTATGGCCCTAACCTTACAGCGGAGTTCATAGACCGAGTTATAGTGGCTGTGGAGGCAAATTGGCTACAGCAAAGAGGTGCTGCAGCAGCAGGAGTCACAGCAGCACCAACTGAAAGGAAAAAGGTACATTTTGCTGCTTTTAAAAATTTCATCGAAGCAGAAGGGGAGATTGATGAGTACCTTGCCGATTTTGAACGGCAATGTGCCCTACACCGGGTGCCCACAGAGGAATGGGTTACCATTTTGTCTGGGAAATTGTCTGGCCGGGCCAGTGAAGCGTTCAGGGCTATCCCAGAAGAGGAGATTATGAACTATGGGCTGGTAAAAGAAGCACTTTTGGCCAGGTATGCCGAGGCGGTTCTGAAAGACGAGCAAGCAGACTGGAGACTCATATACCAAGTGGGCATGCCGCCTACACCGCACGGCATCCCACTGGGTCGCTGGATGGCAAGGAGTATCTGGGGAAGAGGTGCTGCAGCTGTTCCTGCTGGAGCACTTCTTTGACAAGCTGTCCCCAGAAGTCAGAGAGTGGGTCCGGGACCGAAAACCTTGCACCTTGCCTGAAGCAGCTCGCCTGGCGGACGAATACACACACGCCCGCAAACTGCATAAACCTGCGGTCAAGACAACAGCTCGGGTGGATTATCAATCAGCGGCACCCCCTCCAGCTGGTGCCTACCAACCACAGTCGTAGCGCCCTACAGCACCACCTGCAGTGGCCACTTATTCTCAGCAGCCCAGGTTCAACACCCAGGACTACTCACAACTAGGGATGAGCTTTGAGTTCGAGTCGAACCCACGCAGTCGAATTGCGAACATTATGGGCCATTCGCGCCAAAATCGAGTGGCGCGTCACGGCCCATAATTCACTGCGGCATTGCTGCCTGATGATTGGCCAAGCATGCACTATGACCCGCATGCTTGGTCAATCACAGCGCCGTCTGTACAGAGAGCCGTAATTGGCCAAAGCCAGGGTGGCTTTGGCCAATTATGGCTCAGGGAGTTTAGTACATGCCCCACACTATATAAGGCCGCCTGCGTGGCGGCCTTGTGTAGTGTGTTGCGGTGGCGGAGAGATAGACAGAGAGACAGTGTCATTTGATTTAAGTTAGAGTAAGCAGGTGAGTCAGTTAGCTGCAATTATTGTTCTGATCCTATTTGTACCACAGGCAGGCAGCTGCAGTATTTACAGTTAGTGTGGTGCGTCCTCTGCACAGTGTGCACCTGAAGCTACCTGAAGACAATTGCTGTTTTTCTGATCCTATTAATGTGAAAATTATAATATAGCTGCGCTAACCCTGTGAAAAAATAAAAAAATCAGAGCTGCTACACAGGAATGTGACAAATATTCAATAAGGTAGTGTAAAAATGTAGCGCTGTGACAAGGTGGTGTGTTGTTAACACATATAACACCAAATAGTAAAAGTGTTCAAAAATTGGTGATTAAAGTCCAATCAATACAATGAAAAAATGTGAAAAAACAATACAAATGTAATTAGAGTCCCATAGTTAAATTCAATTCTATGAAACAAAAATAAGAAGTCCAACTATGACATGAAGATCTTCCAACATGAAATATAATTCCAAGACTGGTGAATCCTTAAAGTGAAAGATATTAAACACTCTTACCGGAGCAGGTGGATCCGAATGTCAGCGACACTGAATCGGACAAGCTTGGAATTCCAGATAGATGGCTCTCCCAGATGGAAGTGGGGACCTCGGATGACATCTCCTCTTGGCTGGAACAACCTCAGCAGTATCCATCAAACCGGAAGGGTGATAAATCCAATAGTAATGCCACAAAAACTCTCATCTAACCAAAATAAGGGGAAGAAAAGAGGAGTGCTCCAATGGTGCAGATCAAAAAAGTAGGTTCTTTCTGAAACCAACCAATGTAAAACAATTAAAATAGTGATCACATATTGATAAAAGCAATGTGGAGAGCGATGAGCCTGGTCCAACGCGTTTCGTCCTAATTGGACATTTACAGGGGCATCTAACTACTCTCCCACATTGCACAAATATATATAGCTATCTAAAAAGTTACATAACCAATCAGAATCAAGCCGTAAAACATTGGTCATTGGTTATAGATAAAATGTTATCTCCTCATTGGATGTTCCGATTGAGGCTTGGAGTGCAAAGCAACAGCTGACCACTCCTTGTCCAATCACAGGTCATGTTACTTTAATGTTTTACGGTTTGATTCTGATTGGTTATGTAACTTTAACAGGGGCGTGTAATTACAATTTTTGATGCAATACTTTACAGCAGGGCTCATTCCTGCGCTCCAACTAGAGTATCTGTGAGGGGTTGCAGTGTTGTGGCTCCAGCACCAGTGCCCAAGGCCCAATTTTTCAGCTCCTGTTTAACAGGGGCATGTAATTACAATTTTTGATGCAATGCTTTGCAACAGGGCTCATTCCTGTGCTCCAACTAGAGTATCTGTGAGGGGTTGCAGTGTTGTGGCAACACCACCACCAAAGGCTCAATTTTTCTGCCCCTGTTCAACAGGTGAATGTAATTACAATACTTGATATAATATTTCACAGCAGGGCCCGTTCCAGCGCCCACCAAGAGCAACTGTGAGGACTTTCAGTGTTGTGGCACCAGCACCACCAAAGGCCCAATTTTTCTACCACTGTTTAACAATGGCATGTAATTACAATTCTTGATCTAATATTTCACAGCAGGGCCTGTTCCTGCGCCCACCAAGAGTAACTGTGAGGGCGTACAGTGTTGTGGCAACACCAACACCTAAGGCCCCAATTTCTGCAGAGTATATAGGGCAGGCCCCTACTTTCAAACATCCAACTTACAAACAACTCCTACTTTCAAACAGAAGGAGACAACAGGAAGTGAGATGAAATCTACCCCTAGGAAGGGAAATGCTCCTGTAAGAGTCAATATGGGAAAAACGTGTCTCCTCTTCACTGATGATTTATCACCAATCCTTGTGTCACTAAAAACCCCAAATTTTCAAAAAACATTCGTCACTGGGACAGAAAGTGAGGTGAAATCTTCTGAAGAGGTGCACAGATAGCAAAACAAATGTTACAGGGGTGATAACCCTTCCCTATGTTTTCCAAAAAGTTTAAAAATAGATTTTTTGGCTGGAGCTACACTTTAAAAATGTACCAGTTCAAAATTACAAACAGATTCTACTTAACAACAAACCTACAGTCCCTGTCTTCTTTGCACCGCCTGTATACTGCTGTTCAGAGTATCTAGGGCCTGGGGGCCCCACGCCTTTCCTTTTTTTAATTTGGGTGCGGGGTTCCCCTTAATATCCATACAAGTCCCAAAGGGCCTGGTAATGGACTGGGGGGTACCCATGCCATTTGTCTCACTGATTTTCATCCATATTGCCGAGACCCGACATTACATTAAAGCTGCAAGCAGTTTTAAATGATTTTATTCCTTTAAAAATGTCATTTTGTGCAGGGACTGTTCTAAGCACGGGAAAAACGCGCCACTTTACAGGCATACTATAGACACCCCCCCAGGTACGATATTTGAACGAATATGTCACTTTTTTTTTCACTTTAAGCATCATTAAAATCACTGCTCCCGAAAAAAACGGCCATTTTTAACATTTTTTGCATTGATACATGTCCCCCCACAGGCAGACTGTCCAGGTTAATGGAAAGGTAGCCAATGGCCTACATGATACTGGCACCACCATGACCCTACTACAAAAGAACCTCATCCCAGAGAGCCAACACACCGGAGACACTGTAGCCGTAAGGGTTGCAGGAGGCACCGTTTTCCGGCTACACGTTGCCCGTGTTCACATGGATTGGGGGGTTGGTTTGGGGCACGTGAATGTGGGGGTGATGAAGGATTTGCCAGCAAATGTACTACTGGGGAATGATTTGGCCCCCCTCGTTTCTGCTTACTCCCTGATGGGCCCCGTTGAAGCCAACCCAATGACTACCCGTGCCCAGACCCGTGCTGTTGGAACCGGCCCGCTCCCAGCCTAGGGAAGCCTGATCTAAGGTACATGTCGGGGAAGATAGTCTTACTTGGGCCAAGTAAGACGTTCTTCCCCGACATGTACCTTAGATCAGGCTTCCCTAGGCTGGGATACCCCAGAGGCATCCGGGAGGGAAACCCGGGAGGACCCGACCTTACACAAGTATAGGGCTAAGGCAGATACTCAGGAAAGGGGAATAGATGGGGAGATTTATGAATGGGTGGGGGGTAGACTGTATAGGATCCCTAAGCCATCCCTGGCAAATAAAGCCCCTTCGCAGAAACGACAGCTGGTGGTACCTAAGAAATACCAACTGGAGATTCTGCGAATCGAGCATGATGTACTACTAGCAGGACATCTAGGGTCCCGTCGCACAGCCCATAGAATTACACAGAATTTCTTTTGGCCCAATTTTAACCAGGATGTGCGACAGTACTGCAAAACGCGTGACACATGTCAACGGGTAGGTAAGTGAGGGGACCACCCTAAGGCCAGACTTATATCCATGCCTATTATTGGGGAGCTCTTTTACCGCATGGCCGTTGACATTGTCGGTCCATTGGCCAGGCCTAGTCCATCCGGGAAGAAGTATAACCTCACCGTGGTGGACTACGCCACCTGTTACCCAGAGGCAGTAGCTATGTCCAACATTAAAGCAGAGACAGTAGCTGATGCCCTGGTTAAGATATTTACGAGAGTGGGGTTCCCTAAGGAGATTCTCTCTGACCAGGGAACCCAGTTTACTGCTGTGCTCACCCAGCAGTTGTGGACGGTGTGTAATATTAAGCTCTTGCTGAGCTCACCTTACCACCCCCAGACTAGCGCGCTTTAACGGGACCCTCAAGCAAATGCTGAGGACCTTTTCGGATGCTTGCAGAGACTGGGAGAAATTCCTGCCTCACCTGTTATTTGCGTACAGAGAGGTACCCCAGGAATCTACTGGGTTCTCTCACTTCGAGTTACTCTATAGGAGAAGGGTCCGCAGACCCCTCGATCTCATTAGAGGACACTGGGAGGGAGAGACAGAGCGGGAGGGAACCCCCATAGTGCCCTATGTTCTGGAACTCAGGGGCCGCATGGAGCAACTGTCTCTGATGGTAAGGGAGAATCTCCAGGCGAGACAGAAGCGATGGTACGATCGGGGAGTCCGACAGCGTATCTTCCAGGTTGGGCAGAAGGTCTTAGTGCTCAAGCCCGTGAAGACCGACAAGATGCAGGCATCTTGGCAAGGCCCATATAAAGTAGTAGCCCAGGTATGTGATACTACCTATGTAATTGCCAGCTGTGCAGATGAAAGAATCAAGCGAACCTTTCATGTGAACATGCTGGAGTATTAGGAACGGCAGGAGGATGTTGCTGCAGTATGTGCCCCTGCTGCAGACGACTCCGAAAGTTTACCCCTCCCTGACTTACCAGAGACAGACCCCCAGACTGACCTCATTAGCCTCGTACAGATAGGGGACCAGTTAAGCCCCACAAAGAAGGAACAGGCCAAGCGGCTTCTGTGGGAGAAATAGGCAACTTTCTCCCAAAAACCGGGCTACACAACCCTGGCTGTGCATAAGGTAGAGACCCCTGAACAAGCACCCCTTCGACAGCCCCCCTACCGTATCCCTGAAGCAGTCTGAGAAGGAATGCGGAAGGAGATACAAGAGGTGATTCAGTTAGGAGTCATTGAGCCTTCTGACAGCCCTTGGGCCTCGCCTGTAGTCCTGGTGCCTAAGAAAGACAGAACTACCCGGTTCTGCGTGGACTACAGGCGACTCAATGAGAAGACCACCACTGACACCTACCCTATGCCCAGGGTAGACGAACTGCTAAATCATATAGCCAGGGGACTTTATTTAACTACAATAGACCTGTGTAAGGGCTATTGGCAGATTTCCCTGGCCGAGGATGCTATCTCCAAGTCGCCATTTGTTACTCGTTTGGCCTGTACCGGTCTAAGGTCATGCCATTCTTGATGAAAAATGCCCCGGCTACCTTCCAACATATGGTAGATAGGCTCCTCGATGGCATTTTGCATGTGCATACCTGGATGACATTGCGATCTACAGTAGGTCTTAGGAGGAGCAACGGTTCACATAGGGGTGGTTCTGGACAAGATTTGGGCCGCAGCCCTGACCTCGAAACCAGACAAGTGCCACCTAGGTATGGCGGAGGTGCAGTACCTGGGACACCAAGTAGGGTGTGGGAACCAGAGACCAGAGCAAGCCAAGGTAGAGGCAGTAGCTAACTGGCCCACACCCCGTACTAAGACCCAGGTATTATCCTTCTTGGGGACTGCAGGGTACTACCGATGTTTTGTCCCTGATTATAGTGCTATCGCCAAGCCCCTGACTGACCTGACGAAAAAGAATTTACCTAGGCAGGTCCTATGGTCTTCAGTGAAGCAGTTTTCTAGCCCTCAAGCAAGCACTTGTAAATGCCCCTGTCTTGGCTGCCCCAGTACCCAACAAACGTTTCCTTATCCACACAGACGCTTCCATGTTTGGACTGGGGGCTGTGCTGAGCCAAATCAGGGATGATGGAAGAGAACACCCTGTCGCATACCTGAGCAGAAAGCTATTACCCTGGGAAGTGAGCTATGCGGCAGTGGAGAAGGAATGCTTGGCCCCGGTTTGGGCCCTTAAAAAATTGAACCTCTATTTGTACAGACAGGAATTTTCATTAGTCACCGACCACAACCCATTGGTCGGGCTTAACCGGGTCTCAGGAGACAATGGCAGGTTGCTGCAGTAGAGCTTAGCCCTGCAACTTCACCATCAGCTACCGACCCGGTAAGCAAAATGGCAATGCTGATGGGTTGTCCCGGCAAACAGACGTCACTCCGGCCTCCTAGTTCCAGACATCCCCAAGTTGACCTGAGGAGGATCAAGCCGGGTCTGCCGGAGTGTCCCACAAGGAGGGAGCCATGTGACGGGAGTCACTTTTGGGTGCAGGGTGACCAAGAAAATAATGTACCCTGTATCTGCCATATTAGAAATAGTGGCTGATTCATAATGCTGGGACAAATACCATTAGATGCTGATGTCAATTCCAGCCACCTGTCTCTGTGTCTGCTATAATGTAAATTAGTCTAGTATGACTTGTCACAGCTTCTAAAGAGTCTTTTCATCCAGTGTGCTAATTAATCACTTCCATACAGGGCATTTTCACCCCCTTCCTGCCCAAGCCAATTTCCAGCTTTCAGCACTGTCGCACTTTGAATAACAATTGTGCAGTCATACAACACTGTACCCAAATGAAATTTTTATCATTTTTTTCCCCCACTAATAGAGCTTTCTTCTGGTGGTATTTTGATCACCCCTGCGGTTTTTATTTCTTGTGCTATAAACAAAACAAGAGTGACAAGTTTGAAAAAAAAAAAAAAAAACACAATATTTTTTACTTTTTGCTATAAGTATCCACATTTTTTCCTCAGTTTAGGCTGATATATATTCTTCTACATATTTTTGGTGAAAAAAATATCGCAATAAGCATATATTTATTGGTTTGTGCAAAGTTATAGCGTCTACAAAATAAGGGGATAGATTTATAGCATTTTTATTTTTTTTACTAGTAATGGCGGCGATCTGCGATTTTTATCGTGACTGCGATATTGCAGCGGACACATCGGACAATTTTGACAAATTTTTGGAACCATTCACATTTATACAGCGATCCGTGCTATAAAAATGCATTGATTACTGTATTTGACTGGCAATGAAGGGGTTAACCAGGAGAGGGCACTGTAGGGGTTAATGTGTTGCTAGGGGATGATTCTAACTGTGGGGGGAGGGGATTCACAAGGAGAGGAGACTGATCGGTGTTCTTCTGTACAAGAAACACACCATCAGTCTCCTCCCATGTGACAGGACGTGGCTGTGTGTTTACACACACAGATCCACGGTCCTGCTCGGTTACCGGGCAATCACGGGTGCCCGCAGACATCGCGGCCACCGGGCATGCGCACCGGGACCCGAGCGATGTGGCGGGCGCACGCGCCCCCTGGGCTGCCTGGAAGGCTGCGCCGTCATACGACGGCGGCCCAGAACAACAGCTGTACCGTCCCGCCGTCATATGACGGCGGGCAGGCAGCAAGTGGTTAAAGAGGGAGTCCCGCAATTTTTTTTTTTTTTTTTTAAGTCAGCAGCTACAAATACTGCAGCTGCTGACTTTTAATATAAGAACACTCACCTGTCCCCGAATCTAGCGGTGTCAGCAGCCGAGGCCGGACTGTCCCTCGTGTTCGGAAATGGAATGTCTTTAACCCCTTTCATACTTTCATGTCGCTACACCGATCTACTGTTTACATCATGTGATCAGCTGTCATTGGCTGACAGCTGATCACATGGTAAGGGGCTGGGATCGACCCCTTACTCTGATCACCCGAGTCTCATTGACTTGGTGATCACAGCGCGCACTGGGGGAGCACGCAAAGGGTAGGACGTTTATTGATGGCCTCCCGGCAAAGTAGGTCCACGCGGTAGCCGTCTTTTGGCTATAGTGCAAATCTGAAGGGGCCAAATAAAGTGACAATGGGGGCCAGAAGCAATAAAACGAGTGATTACTTTAATGTGTGCAAAAAAAATACCCCAAGACATATATGCAAGGCCCTAAAAGTATTCATACCCCTTGAAAATTTTCCAAATTTTGTCATGTTATATTTAAAATACTTAAATGGATTTTATTGTTGGAGAACCTTAGTGAACAAACAGTATCATGAGTGCCAAGAAACACACCAGACAGGTCAGGGATAGAATTTGAGAATTTTAAAGCAGGGTTAGCAGTTTGCGAGAAGCCATGTGGGGGACACAGAAAACATGTTGAAGAAGGTGCACTGGACAGATGAGATCGAAATAACATTTTGCTTTTAGGCCAAAAAGTTCAATGTGTGGCGGAAAACTAACACTGCACATCACCCTGAACACACCACCCCCATTGTGAAACATGGTGGTGGCAGCATCATGGTGTAGGGATGCTTTTCTTCAGCAGGGACAGGGAAGCTGGATGGAGCCAAGTAAATGGCAATCTTAGAAGAAAACCTGGTAGTCTGCAAAAAAGTCTTGACTGGGGCAGTTCACCTTCCAGCAGGACATTAACCAGAGCTACAATGGAATGGTTTAGAGCATGAGTTTCAAAATGGTTGGCGCACCAGCTGTTGCAAAACTATAAGTCCCAGCATGCCTCTGCCTGTGGGAGTCATGCTTGTAACTGTCAGCCTTGCAAAGCCTCATGGGATTTGTAGTTTTGCAACAGCTGGAGGGCCACCAGTTTGAGACCCCTGGTTTAGATCAAAGCATATTGATGTGTTAGAATAGCCCAGGCAAAGTCCAGACCTACATCCAATTGAGAATCTGTAGTAAGACAACAGGGCGAGGGGGGGGGGGGGGGAGGAGTGTACCTATCCTGGGTGGGGGGGGATCCATAAGGCTTGGCAGCAAAGGAACCTTCACAGGTGAAAACACTGATTGTAGTGTGGAAAAATGGGTCAAAAGCAAAATGCAAACAGTATTTCTTGCACTGAAATTCCATGTTTGAGAGCCAGATTTGTCACTACTGTAAAATTAAAATAAAAACTAAAAAATAAAAAAAAAAACTAAAAAAAAAAAACTAAGCAGCTCCTGGGACAAAAAAACAAACAAAAAAAACAAAAACACACACACCTAAAGATGGTGTTCTAGGCTGGATTCACACTGTTGTGTGCATATTACAGCACATGTGGTAATATACATATGTAGGTGTGAACGGGTCCATACCAATTTCCTTTCACACTAAACTGCATCATATTGTTGTGAACCACACCGTAAAGAAAAGGGATTTCTACTTTAAATGCAACAAATTGCTCAGTTGTGCTGCATGCAACCTGTCAAATGTAAATAGACTTATACCAGAAGTCTGCTGTGCCCTTCAATTAAGGATTTAGAAAAGTTTAAAAGTGATACGAAAAAGGTATTTTTTTTTTTAAATTAACGTCATATGTACCTCCACTGTGCAGCTCGTTTTGCACAGAGTGGCCCCGAACCTCGCTCTCCCGGGGGTTACCTTGCGGACATGCTTCCGAGCCCAGCATTCGGCATCCATAGACGCCAAATGCAGGACTTAGCCCCGGTCACTGGATATGATTGATAGCAGCACAGCCATTGGCTCCCGCTGCTGTCAATCAACAGCAGAGAACCCCAGTAAAAGAGATAGCACGGGGGGGGGGGGGGGGGATGGAGGGGGAGAGATGCATCAAGGTGAAAAAACAAGCTTTAAAACCCCTTTAAGTTAGGTGGACAACATCTTTGAAGCAAGTAGATTTTATGTTAACTTGCAAGATCATGCAATATATTACTGTATACTTTTTTTTATCAATTATTCACACATTTCCTGTTTCTTGGTTTATAACAAACTACAACAATGCTTTACTTTTTCAGGGGATATCTTGAAATATATGGACAGATTTTCAAATCTGTGACAAAAAAGGAATGACTGCCATCCAACCAAGTGGACATGCTTAAATCAATTCAGGATTTAGCATTTTGGGGAGACTGACGCAGAATATGTGAAGAAGGAACTTTCTCTGAAACAGCTGCCACAAAAAGGCACATCACCAGTAAGGAGAAAAACAAATGTGGGATTACATTTTGGAACTTGTGTTAATTGTACAGTAAAAACACACCAGGGAGGAACAGCGATACCCTGTCATATCTGGTTTTCAAAGTTTCGTAAGAACATGCTCAATGTAGGTATTACTTTTTGTGGTCTAAACATATCCAATTTTAATTTTTTTTTCAGCAGCATTATATTACTACATTACACCCTAGTTACACCTCAAGGTTATAGTGCAAAGAAATGTAGAAAAACAAACAAGCTATTTATTTTATGTGAGGTGCTTATCCACCACATTGAAAAATGTGCAGCACATACAGCCAAATAAACACAAATAAAAGGGATATTAGTGCTCTCCCTTTAAACTGTTAAGCACAACTAAACAGTTGATGACAATTCTAATTTACAATACATACTTCAAATAAAAATGCAACAATACAGGGGGAGGGAAACTGTTGGGAAGATGTCCATGATTGTAATTAGAAGCAGTTGACTTTTCCAGTGGAAAAATATAAGGAATGTTTGCATGAAGCAGCTTGGTCCAAGACTCCGAAAATGACAGTTGCACTTGAAGGTATGGTGTCACACAACTGATGCCATTTATCCTTTTCTTGCTTTGTTTAAAACCACTCTTGTAATGGACGCATTGTTAAAATCGCATTCTTATATAAAATATTTATATATAAAATAAAACGGAGGGGACAGTTTTACTAAGATGAATAAAAGCAAGTTTAGGCGATGGAGATATGGAGTCAGCTTGCACTTTTTAAGCACAAGAAGGTTATCAATGTCCAAGTGCTGCATACAGAGATTGATCTGGTGAGACATCACAACATTGCACCAGGGGAAGAGAGACATGTCTAGGACCCCTGGCCCTCAGGATCCACACCACCCTCCGTGTCTTCATCATTGTAGATGTTCTCAGCCTGAAGAAAACATTCAGAAGACATCAGGGCACACTACAATGTTGGCACAAGTAACCATTATTCAAGCAGTCAAGAATATAATAGAAATTAAACAAAGTAAAATGGTAGCCCATGGTGTTCTCTAATTTTATCAATGTACAGCTGACTAAAACAATCCAGATGTACTCCCATTTAAGCTGGTTTTGGACAGAATGATCAGAACCTCTCAAGTGTTTACTACTGTGTGTCACAGAGCAGTTTTTGCCACCCCAACCCCTGCTGTTTCTTGTGGTGAAATCAAAGAAAAAAAAAAAAAAAAAAAAAAAAAAAAAAAAACACACAACTTGGGAGGTTCTTACTCCCCCCCCCCCCAAAAAAAACAAACCTAGAAATGTTCTTGGTAAATTTACACTTTAAACAGTTCTTGTTTTTCATTATATGCTTAATATAAATATTAAAGCGAAACTAAAAAATTTGCCAGCCTGCAGCACAGCATCCTGACAGACTTCTGGTTTGCCCTCATCTAGCGCTGACATATTCACATCTTCTGGTGTGACGTCTCCTTACTTTGGCCACCAATGATGCGACCACTGCACATGCATGCTGGTTACATGGCCCTGGCACCTAGCTCAATTTTGGTGAATGCATTGAGGAGTGTTTACACCTCATATGCACCTTTATCAGTTACATAGCTGACCAAACAATTCATGTGCCCTACTTTGCAAAAAATAAATGCACATCTTTTTGCAGGAAAAGGGAGAAGGAAAAACAAAAACAAAAAAAAAAAAAAGCACGCATTTATAAGTTAAATTAGTTTTACACTGCAGCCTGAAAAACATTTCACCGATAATCAGATTGCGATGTCAGGATCCTGCAAGACCCTCAGTCAGCCATCTGCCTGTACCACCCATACGGGCAGACAGTTACTGTACTGCAGGAAGAATCCATGAACTACAAGAGTTGCAGTTGATTGAGATGTAATTGTAGTTCATTCATGAGAAACTAAATGAATGACGTGGCCAGAGCCCATCAAGGCCATTCTGTTTTTGAGCTGTGACAGCAGGTAGGGGAAGAATATCCCCCACCCGCTGTCAAAATGAAAGATTGTGAAGTATTAGGCAGGTACTTTTTAGTAACACATTACACCCTAAATATGTGTGTAACAGGTTACCAAAAGGAGAACTTATCGTTTAAAGCAGCTTACTATGGGTCCAGAAACTGAAAAGGAGCAGCCAGGATCACCAGCGGTGGACCACAGAAGGGGAGGTTTGGGGATACTCTCTGCAATACCATTGCACAGAGCAGGCAAGTATAACTTTTTTTTTTATTAAAAACAAAAGGGACGTCACAAATTGCTTGAAATTTTCAAAGGTTACCAGTGTTTGTAAGAAAACTTTTACAGGACTTTGCAACTCACCATCTGCCAGACTTGCATAATATTATCTTCAGAAACAGAACAGATCACCCAGGGTTCATTTGGATTCCATGAGAAGTCAGAAATTTTTGCTGTATGTCCTCCATGAATAAACTAAAAGAAAAAAAACCCCACACACACGTCAATACATATGGAGAACAATACAACAAAAACCCGATTCCAAACTTACAAAATACACACTAACCAATAATTCTGGTGGACCATCTTCTGCATCCTCTGGGGACTGCTCCTCTCCAATTTTGCTAAAGAAAAAAAAAAAAAAAAAAAAAAAAAAAAAACACATTAAGGGTTTATAGAAGAAACAACTGATTTGTATGAGAAGAAAAATTAAAGACCCTTATCAACTTGTGACACCACCCACAAAGATGTGGATTTACTAAAGATTTGAAAAGATCTAAACATCGGGCTGCAGTGTTGATATTTCTGTAAGGCTAAATAAGACAGACATCAGATCTTCATAACACATTTTTTTTTAATCTACTTGGTATTTATCATATATGTGAACCCTGGAAGTAATTGCACAAACTTTTGAATTCCAGCTTCTTGATGCCGCTAAGATTTTATAGGTCGTTTTAGTCCAAGCTCAAGATATTGTTGTGCCAAAGTAAGCAATCCAAAGTTTGAGGTGTATAATCAAATTTCTGTGAAGTAATATATCTAAACATGTGTACAAAGCTGTTCATATTGATTTCTTTATGGGTGAATGTTGTGCTTTGATAATAGTTCCTATAAATACTTTTGCCAATTCAAGGATAATCCTATAAAACAAATTTATGTCAGTGAATCATTAACTGATTTGTACATCTCAGACTCTGGTAGAAACAGTGATGTACCTGTATTAAACAAAGCAGTGAGACTACAAAAACATCCCTAATAAAAAAATTTTTTTAATGTAAAATAAGAAAACAGTAAAGAAACGGCAAGAGTGAGGAAACTAACATTTATAAGAATCTGCTAATAACGGCATTATTAGTTTCTTTACAAGACAATAAGATTCAAGCGGTTCTAAAGGCTAGACATGTTAATGCATTCCCTGCAAAAAAAAAAAAAAGGTAACAGAGTCCCATTACTTGTATCCCCCCACCTCTCACACGTTTATACTTATGTACTTACTAATCTCCATCCAGCGATCTGCCCATCTGCAGCAGCTCTCTCCTCTCTGCTTACAGAAGCATGGCTCCTGCTGCTGCCAATCAAATCCAGTTAACAGAGAGCGGGCCTGAGCTGCAATGTGTGTGTCAATAGAACCACACAGCTCGACTTGGGATCAATCCCACAGGTGGCTACCGCTATAACAAGTGGCTTGCTATGGGGGGCACACAGAAGAGGAGCCAAGAGTGTCAGTGGGTAACCCCAGAAGAGGAGGTTCAAGGGGCTCTGTGCAATACCATTGCACAAAGCAGGTAAGTTTGTTGTTTTAGAAAAAAAGAAAACAAAGCCTTTACAACCGACTTATCTAAAGTCTAGATCTAAAGATCTAAAATGCCTTCAAGCCAAAGCCAATTAAATACTGCAACCCTTCCAACCCCAGGGAAAGGAAAACATTCAGTAACAGACTGCACACCTGCCGTACAATACTGCAAGTTAATTGGCAAATTTTAATGAAGTGAAGAAGGAACTAGAATGACTCCAAGACATTTTCCTTACAGATTAAGACCATATTAGACCGATTAGGTCTCTATTCAATATACCTTAAATCCCAAACATTCAGTCTTCTGTCAGTGCCACTGGATGCCAGTATAGTTTCATTATGTGGAGACCATTGTACCTGCAACAATATACACATTTTCATAAGGCATGCCGCAGTTACCTATGCACCATCAGAAAAAAACCTACTTGACATAAAAAAAATGAGATGTAAGGCCCATACCTGGAAAATCTCATCCTTATGGGATTCGAAGGAATGCAATTTCAGCTTAAGATTACGCAGATCCCACAAAGCAACAGTCTGCAGATGAAGAGGAATTATGGTAAGAAAAATATAGATACAATGGAATGCATGACTACAGTGCCCAATATGTCAAAAAATAAAATGAACGTCCCTTTAACTTAAGGAAACACTGGCCCATTTAAAAAAGGCATGCGAGATAAGATCTGCATGTTTTTCCTGATCAGGAATGCAAATTACCCCTCCACTGCATCCCCCCCCCCCCCCCCATATTTCTGTTAAAATCTCACCAATTTTTTTTTTTTTTTTTTTTTAAGAGGACAGACACCGGTTTCTTTCAACACTCAGAAAAGTTAAAACTGCTACATATCAGAGCTACAGCTGTCTCTTTACATTCAGTTAAAGTGGTAGTATAGTAAACTGCTTGATCACTTGTACCTATAGGCAAGCTCATAAGGCTTACCTGTACGTACAATGAATTACTCCTAAAACATACACCCGTTAGGGAGAGATTTACAATGCCTGCAGCCGGTGACGTCGCTGGTGCATGTGAACTGTGCTGAATTGAGGGCACACTTAATGTGCTGTCAATCCAGGAGTGGCATCATCGTGGCTCAGACATCCAACTGCCAGAGCCTGTGAACCCAAAAGGAAGACCGGGTGAAGATGGAAGCCCTGTCACTGGTGACAGTGCCACTGGAGGGATCCCTTTCACAGGTCTTAAAACAAACACATACATATATTATATACACACACACACACACACAAACAAAACTAACATATCATACTTAACTGCTCTGTGCAAGGGTTTTGCATACAGCAGCCCCGATCCTCCTTTTCTGGGGTCCTTTAGCCACGCTCCTGGCCCCTCCTCTTCATCCAGTGCCCCCACAGAGCTACTTTACATGGGGAACTTAAGCAGGTGCGCTCCAGCTGCGGCCATTGACGCGACAGCAGGACTTGGCCCCTCGTCACTGGATTTGATTGACAGCAGCAGGAGCCCACGACTCCTGCTGCTATCAATCCATCCAATGAGAACCCGAGACAGTGACTGGAGCTGCTGGGCTCGTTCGATGCTGGAACAATCGGGTTGAGGTAAGAAAAAGTGGGGCTGCTGCAGCTGAGGAATGCATTAAGGGGAAAAACCGAGACTTTACAACTCCTTTAACATGCTAGTATGCGTTGCATACTGGCACATTGGGGAAACAAGTGGGCTGGGCTACCCACAAGAACTGGGACTTTAAAAAGGGCAACAATCATTGATACTAGAACACAGTAAAATACAGAAAAGAAAAAAAGGCACATTGCAAACGAACAAAACAAAATCACAGCAAGTGCTTGTTGCAGTACGGCGCTGAACAAACCAGAAACCGTGTAAAGGGTGATATGAAGTAAATTGCTTAAAAAGAAAAAAGCAGTCAAACATTGTTACGTTTGAAAACTAGCATAGGCTACTAAATGGGGTGCGATGTTCAACATCACCTTGTCCCACCTGAGTTTCATCTGAGGGAAATCCTGAAAACATGACCTGTTGGTGCGCCTTGAGGACTGGAGTTGAGAAACCCTGCTTTAGACAATCACAGTGGTGCTGTGTATTTAGCGGTTTAACATTTCAAGGTCTCTTGGCACACAAAATAGAGGACACCTAAATTCACAGACGGGGGGGGGACGGACCCCACAGGTAAACTTACAGTTTAACCCCAATACAATTAGGCTCCATGCACACTGGAGCTCATAAACGGCCGTTCTGAACGTCGGATTGCTGGCAGAAAAACACGATTTTATCAGCGTTTTGCATTGCTGTCAATGCACGTTTAGCGGCGCTAGCTTTTAACTGCGTTTCTCTGCCTCTATTAAAAATTCAATGGTTCCCTATGGGAGCCCATTGGTTTGAATAGAAGAAGTCGCACCAGAAGTCACATCATTATGATGCGACTTGTGTGTTGAGGATGAAAGGGAACCCCGCCACAATTATATATAAAAAAAAAAAAAAAAATGTGGGGGTCACCTCAAAATCCATACCAAACCCTTATCCGAGCACGAAGCCCGGCCGGTCAGGAAAGGGGGTGGGGACAAGCGAGGCCCCCCCCTACTTAACTGTGCCAGACCTCAAAGCACCTTGTCCTCATGTTGAGGACAAGGGCCCGTTCCTGACAACCCTGGCCGTTGGTTGTCAGGGTCTGCAGGCTGGGGGCTTATTGGAATCCGGGAGCCCGCTTTAATAATGGGGCTCCAGATGCCGGCCCCCACCCTATGTGAATGAGTATGGGGTACATTTTACCCCTAAACATTCACCTGGGAAAAGTGTCAAAAATAAAAAACACACTACACAGGTATTTAAAGTAGTTTTAGTCGGCTCTAGAGGTCTCTTCCTTCTCCGCGCTCCTTGGTTCTTCTACCGGGCTCCTCCGCTATCTTCTGCTCTTTTGCTAGCAGTGGCCCGGTCTCCCCCGTCTTCTCCCCACTGCTCTTCTTCCGATATTAACACGACGCTCTCTCCCGCTGTATTGCCGGGTGCGCAATGATTTATATAGGCATAGGGCGTGGTCACCAGGTGATGTCATCAGGTGTCCCCGCCCCTTATGACGTCATCACCCGGGCATGACGGGGTGGTGGCGTCATAAGGGGGCGGGGTCACCAGACGACATCACCTGGTGACCACGCCCCATGCCTATATAAGTCGCTGTGCAACGCTCACCCGGCATAACAGCGGAAGAGAGCGTTGTGTCAACATCGAAAGAAGAGCAGAGGGGAGAAGACCGGGCCACCGCTAGCAAAAGAGCAGAAGATAGCGGAGGAGCTCAGCAGAAGAACCGAAGACCGGAAGAAGCCGGAGAGCGCGGAGAAGGAAGAGACCACCGAAGTCGGAAGAGGACCCCCGGAGCTGACTAATAAACTACTTTAAGCCTGTGTAGCCTTTTTTTTTTGACACTTCCCAGGTGAATGGGTAGGGGTAAGATGTACCCCATACTCATTCACATAGTGTGGGGGCCCGGGATCTGGGGGCCCCCCCCCTTATTAAAAGGGGGCTCCCGGATTCCAATAAGCCCGCCCGCAGACCCCGACAACCAACAGCCAGGGTTGTCGGGAAGAGGTCCTTGTCCTCATCAACATGGGAACAAGGTGCTTTGAGGTGGGGGGGGGGCAGCACCCACCCCCATGTTGAGGGCATGCGGCCTAGTACGGTTGAGGGGGGTGCGCTCGCTCCCACCCCCTTTCCTGACCAGCCTACGTGCTCAGGTAAGGGTCTGGTATGGATATTGGGGTGACCACCACGTTGTTTTTTCGTTGAAGAGGGTTCCCCTTGAAATCCATACCAGACCGAAGGGCTTGGTATTGTCCGAGGGGGAAACCCCACGTCAATTTTCTCTTCATTGTGGCGGGGTTCCCCGTCATCCTCAGCACACAAGTCGCACTGCAAGTCGGATCATGATGATAGGGAACCATTGATTTTGAAGAGGCAGAGAAACGCCGAACAAGGCTTAACGCTCATTTTACATTAACCCTCGTTTAACACCTTTTACCGGTGTCTGGCCTTTCCAGTACTGCTCTTGAACACAAATTTCTGGCGTTCAGAAAAAAGCCCATAAACTCCACTGCTAATTAAAGCTAAAAAACGTCCATGTGTGCATGGACACATAGGCTAACAAAGTGGAGTTTATGGGCTTTAGAGAAAAAAAAAAAACGCCCAAACTTCAACTGCAGTTTATCAGCTCCAGTGTGCATGGAGCCTTAGAAGATAGATCAATGGCTGGCTTTAGACAAAAAATAACTGTACATGTAAAGATTAGTTTATTTACCTTGTCTGCTGACCCAGTGGCCAAGATAAATTCACTGTAGGGATTGAAAGAAAGGCAGTTGACTTCTGCTGTGTGAGCATCTACAGAATGGCTAGGCTTTGATGTGTTGTTGGACCGGGTATCCCATCTAGAAATACAAAAAGAACCAAATCATACCGTTATAACCAACCACAAAATTGAAAGTCCCTGCATTAGAAACTGTTCCAAAACCAGGCATACATGGTGATTTCCAAAACTGTGTTGCCCACGCTATGCTAGAGCTATGTCAGCTCAGTAAAGGTTTAAATGAAAATGGCACTACCCTACAACATAAGCATGAGGAAAACTAGTACACTGCTAAACACAAAATGCATTTCAGAATTTTCTGTTACACTAGTTTGACAGAAGACATCACCCTTCTGGCACCCAATCATGAACAGGTCCAATGTTCTTAAATCAAAACCAAGAGGCTTTAAACAAATATTCAAAGTAGCAAACTTTTTCAGGAGATCCTAAAATGTTTTTTTTTTTTTTAGAACCAGTTTAATTAGATTGCTCTAGAGCTGCGCGATCAAGAATTTTTTCCCCCGTTACGATCTTGACAAAAGCGTCACGATTCTTGCTATGTAAAGAATTCGCTCTGCTCTTCTGAAGCCACAGCCATCAAAAGAAAGGAAGAAATAAAAAAGTCTAAACATTGTAACAGTTTGTCAAAGGAATAGACTAGTGTGTAAGTGAGAAAAATGTAACCACTTAAAAACTAAGGCCAGATTCACACTGGAACCGGCTGCAGATCGCACATGATCATCAGGAAGACTCACATCATGAGCTTCTGGTCATCTGCCACTGATCCAAACAAAGACTCATGTAGTAAGTGCCAGGAAACATCTTCCACCACTGCAGTATGTCCTGTGAAGATGGTCTTGGCATCTACAACTTTTCCTTCCTTGGGGACTGCACTGATATCCCATAGGCAAATAGTCTGTAGAAAATACAAAAATTGTATGTACAATAAGAACATGGCAAAAGCAAAAATTTACGCAAATTAGCACATCACAAGGTAAATGCAGCAATGTCAGCTACTCACATGATCATCAGATGCACTAAGCAAATTTCCACTGAGGTTAGGATTCCACGACAATCCATAGCCTTCCTTTTGGTGACCACGAAGCCTAAGATCTGGATTACACTCTCCTGAAGGATCTAAGCCAGGAAACGAGAAAGAAAAAACAGTTGGTGCGTACTCCTTGCCAAAGGATTTTCTCAATCACACAGTGGGTAGAAGTCCACATGGGTTTCTTTTTTACATCTTCAGATGTCTGCCACCTGTTTTTTTTTTTTTTTTTTTATAGGTCTGTTACTTTACTAAGGTTGCTTTATTTCTAGACCTCAAGCACACAAGATGTAAAAAAGTAAAAAGCACTTGATCTTTTTCTCCCAGCCTTTAAAACACCCCTCTATGTTAGCCTATGTGGCCATGCACACAGACATTTACAACCATAATAAAAAGAAGCATTTAGGGCAGGGGTCAGCTACCAGTATATTGTGGTCTTGGCATGCTGACCCACCATCATTTACAATGATACGGATGTGCAAACATAACACTTATTTGCATGTTAGACAGTATTAATGAAAATATGATGAATGGGCATATGGGAGAGTTAAGCAGCGAGACTGGAAATGGTGGTGCTGGAAACCATGAGCCTGACTGTCTACATAAAGTGGCGGCGATGCAATGTCACTGATATTAAAAAGGGGTTGTAAACCCTCGTGCTTTTTCACCTTAGTGCATCCTATGCATTAAGGTGAAAAAACACCTGGCAGTGACCAGCACCTCAGCCCCCCGTTTTACTTACCTGAGCCCTGGTATTCACACGCTGGAGATGCGCTCTTCCTCTGCCCAGGGTTCTCGGTTTGAATGGATAGATTGATAGCAGTGCTGTCGGAATCATGGTCATTAACAATGATTCCGGCGGAGGGAGAATATTCTGGAAATTAGGCAAGAGACATTCTGGTCCTTGACCCCTGGGGGAATGAATAAAGACCTGGAAGTCTAAAGTGTCCTCTAGGTTTACCAAGTACTCCTTCACATACCCCCAGCTGTCCAGCGGGGGATGCGCCCCGTTCTGTGTGTATACACGTACGTATATGTGAACTCCCCACGTACTTGACCCATCAGTTACATGCTTCACTGATTGAGTGTTGTGTGTATTGCCAATGGTGCTACCAACAGCAAAAAGATAAGCAATTATGAATACTACTACTTCACATTTAGGTCACAATCATTCCTCCAGGAATCTTTCATCCAAATGAACTATTCATACATGTAATCTGTTACCCTTTCATTACTATTTACAGTCAACCACCCCCCTTTTCTGTGTTGTGTATATACCTTTTATACTTCACATTAGGTGCCTCCTCTCACCCCCCTCATAACACACAGGCCAGCAGCATGACCTATCACAGGCCATCACACATGCAGGCCCCTCAAGATCCTACAGGCTAGGTGATGCTGGAACGCATGGCCCGTCCACTCCCTGCATCAACGACAGTGCGTTCCAGGATCTGACTCACACGTCACAGTTTCACTGTGCAGCCGTCTACTTCTCCCCCCCCCCCCCCCCACTCACATTGTGAGCGCCAATGACACCGATTGCTGCACAGCTGCAACTTAGCAGTGGACTCTGCACAGCACCTAGACAGGTGAATTGCCACACTAGCCCAGCAAAGAGTTGGACTTCCAGGCACGGATCCCTGGCTGAGGCACCTGAACTAATTACTAGGTAGGTCATTAAAACCAATGCTCCGTCTCATCTTCAGTAATGTCTAGATATTTTAAAGACACTACACTTGGTTGTTTTAGACAAAGGCCACTTTACTGTGTGATGTTATACCCAAAAGGTCTTCCTGCCAAAAAAAAAAAAAACACAACACACACACCCCTACATTTGAGTTTATCCCCCCATGGTGATAAGGTAAGTCAGACTCACCTCTTAAACCCCCCCACCCCACATTATTTTCATACCTCCTCATCATGAAAGTTTATACAGGGTCAGCTGTGTTCATAAGTAACATTTAGTTTCTCCTGTCTTGGTGCATTAATATCAGTGTCATTGCGTCACCACAACTTTATGTGGGCAGTGAAGTTCACATGGTTTCCAGCACCATCATTTCCAGTCTCACTGCTTAACTCTTCCACATGCTTATTCATATTTTCACTATACCATTAATACTTACTAAACGCTTATTTGCATGTTATGTTTGCACACATGTATCATTCTAAAAGTATAAATATAATTTTTTTTTATGCCCATTTAATATAGAACACTGCAATGTGGACGGACAAATCCCAAGGATATTTCACTCATATGGTTACACCACTCAACTAGTTATACCACCCACCAAGTTGTCTCCATTAGAACATGCAGACCAAGGCTCTGATCAAGAGGAAAACCCATTAGCCAGGTAGTCATCTCATTTCATCCCTTGTATGGGTATTATTTTATCTCAAACCATCAAGTGACAACATTGTCATTAGTTCTTATTACCATTTTAATTTTGAATAAGTAGTATCCACCCCTGTACTAAACTTATTACTATAAACTCTTTACTATGATTCATGCATCAGGCCACGCGCCTTCCTTTTTTTCTACTAAGTATCTCAAATAACCACTCATTACAACCATCTCTGAACGCACAACGCATCAAACCTTGAAGCAGTTGGGGACCACACCGGGTGCCGCTCCTGTCAGCTAAGAACAGGAAACTGAGGCTACAATTCACACAGGCTCACCAAAATTGGACAATACAAGATTGGAAAAACGTTGCCTGGTCTGAGTCGTCTAGATTTCAGCTGTGACATTCAGATGGTAGGGTCAGAATTTGGCTTAACCGCTTCCGGACCGCTCCATGTACATTTACTGCGGCATGCCGGCCCGAGTGCGCAAAATCATGTACCTGTACGTGATTTCGTACACGTAGTTTAGGGGGCACGCGCCCCGCTCCCACTGTGATTGGACACAGCTGAAGCCAATCTGCGGGTTCGGCAGCAGCAAGCTTTTTTTTTTTATCCAAAATTTGTAGCAGAATACATATTGGCCTAAATTGATGAAAAAAATGTGTTTTGTTTTTTTTGCATATGTATTATAGCAGAAAGTAAAAAATACATATATTTTTTCAAAATTGTCGGTTTAAAGCGCAAAAAATAAACCACAGGAGGTGATCAAATACTACCAAAAGAAAGCTCCATTTGTGGGAAAAAAAAAAAAATATCAAATTTTATTTGGGTGCAGGGTCGCACAACACGCAAAAAAA
This sequence comes from Lithobates clamitans, assembly GCA_037952925.1. Taxonomy (NCBI): domain Eukaryota; kingdom Metazoa; phylum Chordata; class Amphibia; order Anura; family Ranidae; genus Lithobates; species Lithobates clamitans. Next base: position 1,300,271 of record JBBGZY010000038.1, read on the forward strand.
AAAAATGGCCGGGTCAGGAAGTGGGTAAAACCTTCAGGGGCTGAAGTGGTTAAACAATATGAAAGTATGGATTCATCCTGCCTTGTATCAAAGGTTCAGGCTGGTGATGTAATGGTGTGGGGATATTTTCTTGGCACAGTTTTGGCCCCTACCAATTGAGCATAGTTTAAATTAGAGGTCGACCGATATAGGTTTTTCTCTGGCCGGTATCTAGAAATCGGGGCGGACAATGGCCGATATGCCGATTTTTGCAGCTGAATCCCCCCCCCCCCCTTTTCAGTGTGTACAAGTCTCCCAGCCCTGTGTCCCGGACTGTATAATGTTCCTAGCATCTTTCACCCCTCCCTTCCCCCTCCATGTTCTGCACTCACCTCCTCTCTTGATGACCCTGTTGTATCATCTCCGGGCTGACTCCAGCTGAACGCCATTACCCCTGCTTACTGATTTTATTTTACCTCCAGTAGTTTATTGTAAATAGTAGTGTGGCGATTACCCATTATACTAAAGATCAGCATGTGGAGTTAATAAAATCAACAGTTGTGCCCCACCAGGCCGGCACCCAATGGACAATGTGCCTGGCTGCTGAGTTCATCGCCCCATCCAGGCACTGACAGGCAGCACTGATGGGCCTTAATAGAAAGCACTGAAGGGCCGCACTGAGCAGATATAGTGTAATGGTGTGGGAAACTGACATATGTAACTGAATGCAGCAAGACCAGCTGTCAAAATTCAGCAGTGATGTTGGGGGTAGGCGGGACCCAACAGCTATCAAACACCAGCCAATGAGTGGGCTGCTTAAGGGGGTGGGGCCACACATAGTGGCCCACCCAGATCCCATTGGCTGGTGTTTGATAGCTGTTGGGTCCCGCTCACCCCCGACTTTAACGCTCAATTTTGACAGCTGGTCTCTATCGGCATTCAGTTACACATGTCAGTTTCACACTCAGTGGCTCTGGCAGGCATCAAGCTCCGCTCTGCCAATGGAGTGTGGGGAAGAGAGGAGGAACACTTGTGGGTCGACAGGGCACGGTGCAGTCAGTGTTAATCTGCCCAATTTGCATAATAATCGGCCGATGACTATTTAACCACTTGAGCCCCGGACCATTATGCTGCCTAAGGACCAGAGGTCTTTTTCCAATTTGGCACTGCGTCGCTTTAACTGCTAATTGCGCGGTCATGCAATGCTGTACCCAAACGAAATTTGCGTCCTTTTCTTCCCACAAATAGAGCTTTCTTTTGATGGTATTTGATCACCTCTGCGGTTTTTATTTTTTGCGCTATAAACGGAAAAAGACCGAAAATTTTGAAAAAAAAATGATATTTTCTACTTTTTGTTATAAAAAAAATCCAATAAACTAAATTTTAGTCATACATTTAGGCCAAAATGTATTCGGCCACATGTCTTTGGTAAAAAAAAATGTCAATAAGCGTATATTTATTGGTTTGCGCAAAAGTTATAGCGTCTACAAACTAGGGTACATTTTCTGTAATTTACACAGCTTTTAGTTTATGACTGCCTATGTCATTTCTTGAGGTGCTAAAATGGCAGGGCAGTACAAAACCCCCCCAAATGACCCCATTTTGGAAAGTAGACACCCCAAGGAAATTGCTGAGAGGCATGTTGAACCCATTGAATATTTATTTTTTTTGTCCCAAGTGATTGAAAAATGACAAAAAAAAAAAAAAAATTTACAAAAAGTTGTCACTAAATGATATATTGCTCACACAGGCCATGGGCCTATGTGGAATTGCACCCCAAAATACATTCAGCTGCTTCTCCTGAGTATGGGGATACCACATGTGTGGGACTTTTTGGGAGCCTAGCCGCGTACGGGGCCCCGAAAACCAATCACCGCCTTCAGGATTTCTAAGGGTGTAAATTTTTGATTTCACTCTTTACTGCCTATCACAGTTTCGGAGGCCATGGAATGCCCAGGTGGCACAAACCCCCCCCAAATGACCCCATTTTGGAAAGTAGACACCCCAAGCTATTTGCTGAGAGGCATGGTGAGTATTTTGCAGCTCTCATTTGTTTTTGAAAATAAAGAAAGACAAGAAAAAACATTTTTTTTTTTTCTTTTTTCAATTTTCAAAACTTTGTGACAAAAAGTGAGGTCTGCAAAATACTCACTATACCTCTCAGCAAATAGCTTGGGGTGTCTACTTTCCAAAATGGGGTCATTTGGGGGGGTTTTGTGCCACCTGGGCATTCCATGGCCTCCGAAACTGTGATAGGCAGTGAAGAGTGAAATCAAAAATTCACGCCCTTAGAAAGCCTGAAGGCGGTGATTGGTTTTCGGGGTCCCGTACGCGGCTAGGCTCCCAAAAAGTCTCACACATGTGGTATCCCCGTACTCAGGAGAAGCAGCAGAATGTATTTTGGGGTGTAATTTCACATATTTCCATGGCATGTTTGAGCAATATATCATTTAGTGACAACTTTGTGCAAAAAAAAAAAAAAAAAATTTGTCTCTTTCCCGCAACTTGTGTCGCAATATAAAATATTCCATGGACTCGACATGCCTCTCAGCAAATAGCTTGGGGTGTCTACTTTCCAAAATGGGGTCATTTGGGGGGGTTTTGAACTGTCCTGGCATTTTATGCACAACATTTAGAAGCTTATGTCACACATCACCCACTCTTCTAACCACTTGAAGACAAAGCCCTTTCTGACACTTATTGTTTACATGAAAAAGTTATTTTTTTTTGCAAAAAAATTACTTTGAACCCCCAAACATTATATATTTTTTTAAAGCAAATGCCCTACAGATTAAAATGGTGGGTGTTTCATTTTTTTTTTTCACACAGTAATTGCGCAGCGATTTTTCAAACGCATTTTTTAGGGAAAAAACACACTTTTTTAAATTTTAATGCACTAAAACACACTATATTGCCCAAATGTTTGATGAAATAAAAAAGATGATCTTAGGCCGAGTACATGGATACCAAACATGACATGCTTTAAAATTGCGCACAAACGTGCAGTGGCAACAAAATAAATACATGTTTAAAAGCCTTTAAAAGCCTTTACAGGTTACCACTTTAGATTTACAGAGGAGGTCTACTGGAAAAATTACTGCACTCGATCTGGCCTTCGCGGTGATACCTCACATGCATGGTGCAATTGCTGTTTACGTTTGACGACAGACCGCCGCTTGCGCTCGCCTTAGCGCGAGAGCAGGGGGCGACAGGGGTGCTTTTTTTTTTTTTTTTTTTCTTTATTATTTTTTTGCTTTTTTAATCTTACTTTTAAACTGTTCCTTTCATATTTTTTTTTTTAATCATTTTTATTGTTATCTCGGGGAATGTAAATATCCCCTATGATAGCAATAGGTAGTGACAGGTACTCTTTTTTGAAAAAATTGGGGTCTATTAGACCCTAGATCTCTCCTCTGCCCTCAAAGCATCTGACCACACCAAGATCGGTGTGATAAAATGCTTCCCCAATTTCCCAATGGCGCTATTTACATCCGGCGAAATCTAAGTCATGAAATGCTCGTAGCTTCCGGTTTCTTAGGCCATAGAGATGTTTGGAGCCACTCTGGTCTCTGATCAGCTCTATGGTCAGCTGGCTGAATCACCGGCTGCATTCTCAGGTTCCCTGTTGAGACAGGAGAGCCAGAGAAAAACACGAAAGACGGTGGGAGGGGGGCATTCCCTCCCACGGCTTGTAAAAGCAGTCTAGAGGCTAATTAGCCGCTAGGATTGCTTTTACATGAAAGCCGACCGCTGGCTGAAAAGAATGATACCAAGATGATACCTAAACCTGCAGGCATCATTCTGGTATAACCACTCAAAGTCGTGAATGGCGTACCTGAAGACAAAAAAAATGGTTAACAATGGTTAACAATAAACAGTAAAGTATAAATAATTACATACCTGAAAAACAAACATGATAAAACATAATAACAATAACAATAACAATAAAACATTGCAGAATAGAAAAACAGTAAAAAAAGAGCAGAACAATAGAGAGAGAGAGAATAGAGAGAGAGAGAACAATAAAACGACAACTATTTTTTTTTATTTTATATATTTTTTTTTTTTTACACTTTTTTTGTAACTAACTTTTATAACGGTAACCGGTTCCAGGTTCGGGTCTCTCAAAATGCGATGGCATCTTGGGAGACCCTGTGAAAGTGTGCCTAGTCTGTGCAATGCTGTACCCTACGCTATTACTCAACTAGTGTATAGTAGCGTTCAAAACATTCACCAATGCAAAGACCAGGATTGTCAGGACAGGAGGGACAATAATAGCGGGTGTCACGCCTATATCCGCGCTTGCTGCAGACACGACATCTTTTTTTGGGGGGGTTCGGTGGGTAGGGGTACTCGGGAGGACATAAAAATGCCTCTCATGCAGCCGACTGCATTTGGTTGGGGATGTGAATGGGGGAAGTACGGGTGCTGCAGAAGCGGTGGGTTCCCAATTAGGATTGGCGAATGCAGCAGGAAGGGCACTATGGGCACGACGGGCCTGTGTTTGTCTTTTTGGTGGCAGCGGGACACTACTTGTGCTTGCCACCTCACCAGCTTCAACTGCACTTATGGGACTCGCCACGTCACCACGTGTTACTGCAGTGCTGGTTTGACTACGACCGGGGTGTACTACGCCGCTGGTGCTTGCCAGTTTCCCAAAACGCTACCAAAAAAACTGTTAGCGATCGCAGGGATCAGGCCTGACTCTGCGAACGCTGCAGTTATGCGTTTAGTCTTTTGTAAGTGACAGTGATCGATCGATACTGCACTTGGGTGGGCTGGGCCGGGCCGGGCGGAGGGGCAAAACGCAGGTGCTAGCAGGTATCTGGGCTGATCCCGCTAACACTGCGTTTTTGGGAACCCTAAACTGCTGGTGACACTAGTATAGATCTGATCAGATCAGATATTGATCCGTTCAGATACTATACCACTAAGGGAGGTGTACGGTGCGTGCGTGGGTGTTAGCGGTACTGGCGCTAACCTGACGCTGCCTGGGGCTGGTGCTTGCCAGTTCACCAAAACGCTACCAAAAAAACTGTTAGCGATCGCAGGGATCAGGCCTGACGCTGCGAACGCTGCAGTTATGCGTTTAGTGTTTTGTGTCAGTGATCGATCGATACTGCACTTGGGTGGGCTGGGCGGAGGCGCAAAACGCAGGTGCTAGCAGGTATCTGGGCTGATCCCGCTAACACTGCGTTTTTGGGAACCCTAAACTGCTGGGGACGCTAGTATAGATTTGATCGGATCAGATATTGATCCGATCAGATACTATACCACTAAGGGAGACGTATGCTGCGTGCGTGGGTGTTAGCGGTACTGGCGCTAATCTGACGCTGCCTGGGGCGACGCATATCACCGCCGGGCGATCGGGGTGTTTAGTGTGCCTGGCATGTTCTACTGTGTGTGTGTAGTGTTGTGCACTCACTCACATGTCGTCTCTCCTCGGGCCGGAACGGAAACTACCGACCCGAGGGGAGATGACATCACTTCCTTTGCTGCTGTTTAGCATACAGCAGCAAAGGAGTGTTCCTATTGGCCGGCGGCGATCGCGAGGGGGGGGCCACGATCGGATGGCCTCCCCCTCGTCTCCGATCGCCGGGGGACAAAACGGGACCGCCTCGGGCGGCGGTCCGATCGGACCCCCCACCCGCGGGAGGCAAATCACGTACATGTACGTGATTTTGCCTGCCCGTGCCGCCTTGCCGACGTACATCGGCGTGAGGCGGTCCTTAAGTGGTTAAAAAAGGCCAAATATCGTCCGACGTCTAGTTTAAATGCCACGGCCTACCTGAGTATTGATGCTGACGATGTCAATCTCTTTATGAGTACTACTTTCAGCAGGATAATGCACCATGTCACAAAGCTCAAATCATCTCAAACTGGTTTCTTTAACATGACAATGAGATCACTGTACTCCAATGGCCTCCACAGTCACCAGATCTCAATCAATAGAGCACCTTTGGGATGTAGTGAAATAGGAGATTTGCATCATGGACCTGCAGCAACTGCATGATGCTATTGTGTCAGCATGGACCACAGTCTGATGAATGTTTCCAACACCTTGTTGAATCCATGTCACGAAGAATTAAAGTGATTGCAAAAGGCAGAAAATCCTTTAATCCTAACGCATTCTATGGATTAAGATAAAAATGCCTTGTGTGTGTGCAGCAGCCCCCCCCCCCCATACTTACCTGAGGTCCCTCTAGGAACAGTGATGTTGTAGGAGTGTCTCAGCTGCCCGGGACACCCCTCAGTGGCTGAGATAGCAGCGCGGTGCCATTGACTCCCGCTGCTGTCAAAGTCAGTCAGCAAATGACGGAGAAAAGGGGCAAGGCCAGGCCATGGCTCAGCTTGGTTGCCCCTATAGAAAGCTGCTTGCTGTGGGGGTACTCAACAGGAGGGAGAGGCCAGGAGCACCGAAGAGGGACCCAAGAAGCTGAGGATCCAGGCTGCTCTGTGCAAAACCACTGCACGGAGCAGGCAAGTACACAGTTTTTTTTTTTTATTAAAAAATAACACGAGACAATCACTTTAAAGGCAGTTCTGAAGGCAAAAAGGGGTCCAACCCGGTACTAGCAAGGTGTACCTAATAAAGTGGCTGGATAGTATAGATCTATATAAAAAACATTTTGTTAGAACTACTGCATATTCTTACCTGGCTTGGATGGGTGTTTAGTGTAATCAAACACAAGGACATCACTGGATGGGGTTTTGGTTGCAATGATGCAGGGGTTTTGAGGCATGTAGCGAGCCCTGTTTACCTCTCCTTCATGGTTAATTTTAATCTCAATTTCTATTTTACCACTGACTGAGCCAAAGCCTCCAAACTCTGCAAAAGGTTATAAGAGAAAGGGATTAGATACATGCAATTTCTTGGAGAAAACTTTAGGCAGCACTCATTTCAGTACTGGAATTGTAGTTTCACATTTGTTATTGAGCAGACTTACTCCATTACCCTACCCTCCGTGTGAGAATGTCCAGTGCTCATTCACATTTTTTTTCTGTAGAGGTTACGAACCCTTTACACGGCGATTGATGCAAGTACTTTCTGGTCAAAATCGGTCCGTTCGTAACATGTTACACCTTGAAAATGGGTGTAACATGTTACAAACATTGATCTTATCCTTCAGACTGATCCACAAGGGCTCCAGGGTGAAGCATGTACCCCACCATAGCACCTGAAGTTTGCCCACTAAGACCAAATAGTGGGTGGCGGGGGCAAGCGTCAATACGAAAATTACAAATGGGAGAACCGGTATTTTTTGTGTGGAGTTATAGCAGATGACCAGCATAATCGTAATGGTTAAAGCATGCATCCTAAGGATAGTGAAAAGAAGCTGCATTAAGTACTGGTTTACTTATGGACACATGCAAGATTCTTACAGCCTAGACTAACCTCCTTTCTCACTATCGTAGTGAGATGCATCGAACTGAGCATCATCATTAGGAAGTTGCACACTGGCAATCACAAGGTGATTCTGTTCATCAGATGTGTGAGTTCCAAGAACCAAGCGATGGATACTAAAATCTTTTCCTTCTGGCCTGTAAAAATGTCAGATTGTTAGCCAAAATAATATATAAACAGCAGTAACTTGATGACAGCACCTAGAACACTGTTATAGATCGTTGTTATAGCAGGATACCCAGGGCCGCTGTTAGAAATTACAGTGCCCCGTACAGCATACCAGAACCCCCCCACTTGCAAAAATGTCAAAAATTCTATTCGAAAATCCCCCTCATCCTCTCTCTTTTCAAGCTTTCTATCCTAGCACAAATCTTCCCCCCCCCCCCCCCTCCTTCCTATTAACCCAAATTCCCCCACCCCCTCCAAGCACAAATCTACTTTCTTCAATCCGCCTCCTAGGACAAATTATCACAAATCCCTATTCATAGCACAACCCCGTTCAAGTTCTTCCTCCCAACCCAAGTCCCCCCTAGCACAAACATCCCTTTCTCCTGGTTCAACCACCCTGTAACACAAACCGCTCCCCCCCCCCCATCACAGATATCTGACCAGCCCCCAACTTACAGGGGAAACCACTAACAGCCAAAAGGAGTAGCACGGTGCTCTGCTCTCCCCTCCTGTCAGAAGAGCACTAGTCTTTACAGTACCTGAGACCGGATCGCCCTTACAGTAGATCGCATGGCACAGTACACCCCCCCCCCCATCCCCTGCACGACTGCTCACCTCCCAGAAGCAGCAAATGTGGATAGGGGGCGGCGTGTGTGTGTACAGTGCCATGCGATCTACAACAAGAGCGATCCAGTCTCAGGTACTGTAAAGACGAGCGCTCTTCTGACAGGAGGGGAGAGCAAAACACAGCCCACCTCCTCCTGGCTCTTCACTCACCGCTCATGCCTTCAGGCTGCCGTCTCCTCGTCCTGGCTGTAAGTGCAGGCTGGGGAAGGAGCTCAGTGGCGGGCAGCCATGGGGGCAGAACAGAAATCAGCCCACCCCAGCACCCCCTAAATTCAGCTCTCTGTCTCTCACCCAGCCTGAAAGCCGGCGGGAGGGAGAGGGGGAGAAACCAGCTCTGAGTTGATGGGTGAGAAGCGCTGTCATCCTTGGTTCTCTGCTCCACCGATCCTCTGCTGTTTGGAGTCCCTGTGTGCCCAGGCCCCCTACAGGAGGACCGGTGGTCCCCCGCTATCAGCAGCCCTGAGGATACCATGGCCATACTTACTGTATGCCACAGCATGTAACAAATAATGACATTTGTGAGTTCTGAATGCATCATGTCCACATATTTAGAATCACCACAAAAAGGGTCCACTTTCTGCCATTCAGCAGCACTGGGGCACAAATAGACCGTAAATACACTTTAGTTCTTAAAGCTGAATTCCAGGAATTCAGCAACCTTGCAATAAGTTAAGGCACTCTCAGTCAAGTCCAAAGAGGTGCCCGCTACCCCTGGGCTTATCTCTATTTCTGATAGGTTTATTAGTGCTCCAGCACCATAGCTTCCTGAGGCTGGACTTAGCCTCTTCAAATGCAGAGTCAATGCAGCTACTATGCCCACCCCCCGCTGCTCCTCCTAATCATAGAAGTCCTTGTATAATTTGAAAACATTCACAAAATGCAAAAGGTTTCTGTCTGATATAAATAATGATACAGCCACGATGTGGCAGGCAGCTATTAGGCCTTAATGTATGGTATTACCTGTACTTTTTACAAAGTTGCTGAATTTGTGAAATTCAGCTTTAAAAAAGTAAACTTGTACTTCGCCCCCCGGAAAGGAAAAAGTAACAAGTTCACTTTACTGTCCCTCTTTACAGCTGCACACTCAACATTGCTTCACTCTGCCATGCTTATGTAAGCGGAGTGTAGGGTCGAAACAAATTGATCAAATCGGCAACTAATCGATTATGAAGATAGTTGACAACTATTTTCATAATCGATTAAAATAGCCAACTGATTGGTTGGCCTGCATACAGAAAGCATGGTTTGTTTACATATCAGAAAATACAGTTCAGCACACATACTGACCTGTATGGATGGTGTACTGAGCTGTACGTGCCCGTGAATGTGTGAGAAGCACTGCCTCATGGGACATGTAGTCCTGGGCAGGAAGTGAGTGGTTCTAAAGGCAGAAGTTTTTTTTTACCTTACTATATGAGCACTCTATACTATACTATGCAGCTTGCTATTGGGGCACTCTGAAGATAGGAAGAGCCAGGAGTCGGTGAGGGACCCCAGAAGAGGAGAATCAGGGATGCTTTGTGCAAAACCATTACAGAGCAGGCAAGTATAATTTTTTTTTTTTTTTAAACAAACACTTTTAGTACTATAATATAAAAGATTTATATCTCACCTCCACCCTTCATATAGCTTCATGTCTGACTCCTAGGTAAAATGCCCATATATCCTAGTTCTGGGTGTAATATATTTCACAGTATAAATGAACCCCTTACAGTAGCGATCTGATCTTTTTGTACCATAAAGAGCTCATTTTATAGTTTAACTCCATGACAGGCGATACAAAAAAAAAAAAAAAAAAAAAAAAAAAAAAAAAGGGAGCATGCTGCTGCTACACATACACTGACTGAAAACTCCTTTGACCAAGAAGTTTTTCTGCTCCGAATTTTCCTGTCACTGGTCAAAAACGAATGTCGATTTGACCCCACTAACGATTAGAAAATCAAACGAACAGACTTAAAATGAAAATTTTTTGAAAGGAAGACATTGTTTTTTATGGCCAGCATAAGTGACAGCAGGCGCAGGTAGCTTTTTTTCAAGCCACCGGCCTATGACGACAAGGGAGTCTGTCATAATATATTACAGTTTTGTCTGAAAAACCGCAAAACTTTATTTTTTCTTTAAATAAAAAAAGGTTGATCTCTGAGTCTAATGATATTTACCAGATTCAACCTCTAATAGTTGTTACAGTATTTCTCTTCTGTTTCAGAGTGGATTAGAGATTTTGCTCCCCAACCATAGTTGGTTATTTATATTTAGCACTGTATATAGATATTTAATGACTTTTTCAACTTTACATATTAACTAATTTATACACCACACTTTAAGGTTATTATCCTATTAATCGAAACAATAATCGCCCAACTAATAGATTATGAAAGTAATCGTTCATTGCAGCCCTAGCTGAGTCACCAGAGCTAAGGCTTACACGGGGCTGAAGACTTTCCCCACCAAACGAGTAACACTTCCTGTCCTGAGGGACTATGCTCTCACACCATACTGTATCTATTGGGAAGCAGCGTTGCCTCCCAAGGACAGGGCTGCATAACAATTTCTTCATTAACCACTTGTCGACCGGCTCCTGCACATATTACGTCGGCACTTTAAAGATAGATATCTCGGTAACTGCAGCACCTGCACTGCCACAACCAAGGTATCCATCTCTTCAGGAGCCGGTCACGTTTACGATAATGGTGGTCTCGCCACGAGATCACCGTTAATCGGTGGCGGGAGAGGTGCCACCACCCTCCCGCCGCTTACCGGAGCCGTCGGCAGCGACGATCGGGACCTGTCCGTGGCCGGGTATGGAGACAAGTGAGGGGAAGATAGCCCCCACCCGTTTCCATACCATAGCAGGGTCATAACGTCACTTCCGCCCATACGTCTTAAAGGGCCATTTTTTCAAATGACAATTTTTTTATTTATTTATTGCATATAAGTCCAAATATGAGATCTGATGACTTTTTGACCTCAGATCTCATATTTAAGAGGACCGGTCATGCTTTTTTCTATTACAAGGGATGTTTACATTCCTTGTAATAGTAATAAAAGTGACCCATTTTTTTTTTTTTTTTTAAAACAGTGAAGAAATAAAATCAAGTAAAATAAATAAGAAATTTTTTTTAAAGCGCCCCATCCCGACGAGCTCGCACGCAGAAGCAAACGCATACGTGAGTAGCGCCCGCATATGAAAACAGTGGTCAAACCACAAATGTGAGGTATGGCTGCGATCGTTAGAGCGAGAGCAATAATTCTAGCCCTAGACCTCCTCTAACTCAAAACATGCAACCTGTAGAATTTTTTAAACAACGCCTATGGAGATTTTTAAGGGAAAAAGTTTGACGCCATTCCACGAGCGGGCGCAATTTTGAAGCGTGACATGTTGGGTATCAATTTACTTGGCGTAATATTATCTTTTACAATATAAAAAAAATTGGACTAACTTTACTGTTGTCTATATTTTTTATTCAAAAAAGTGATTTTTTTTCCAAAATAAGTGCGCTTGTAAGACCGCTGTGCAAATACGGTGTGAAAAAAAAAAAAAAAAAGTATTGCAATGACCGTCATTTTATTCTCTTAGGCATTAGGAAAAAAAAAAACACAAAATATATAAATGTTTGGGGGTTCTAAGTAATTTTCTAGCAAAAAAAAAAAAAAAAAACGGTTTTAAACTTGTAAACACCAAAATCTCAAAACGAGGCTAGTCCTTAAGTGGTTAACAAAAAAGGAGGTGTTCTATAGTCCACAGTGATAGCTTGGAAGTAGAAGTGGTAACCAGAGTGCAGACTGCACAGAAAATCAAAAGCTGACAAAATTTCTGATACAGTCAACATGTATTTTTAGCATATATTAAAAATACATCAAAATGGTGGTTTTAACCTTCCCATCCTTTTTGGCTAAAAATTTACTGTAGATATACTTTAATAAAGATTGCATAATCAGATTGTACCTCGTTTTTGGAGGTAAAAGGAAAAATAAAAAATTAACTTTGCAAGACCTTTGTTACTTTGGTGAGAAACTCACCTGGTGACATCTGGGAGCCACTGAGCTGTTAGACTGGGCCACTCCAGGGCATGGGTCATTACCAAATCATAGAGAAAGGGAGTGTTCTTCTTCCAGATCTTGTACTCTTCATTGATAACCCGCTCCTCCACAGCATCATCAAATGCAGCTGTGTGCAGAAACAGAAGACAGTAATAAAGTCTAGCCAAACTTTCCCCCCCCCCCATTCTCAGAATACAAGAAGGCATTTTCAACGCAAGTATGATAAATATACTAATAGAAATTTAGGTCATCTCTTTTCAATGGTAAATGCAGCTGGAAAGCTGGATTTCTCCTGCACCTTGCGAGATGGCTAGGCCCCAAGTTCCTGCAGACAGAGCAATGTTGCTGTTAATCTAAAGGACTGTGGGTGCAGCTGACATGAAATTTTCACTGACAGAGGAGCACCTATGTAAAACGCATAGAAAAAGCACCACCTTGTGCAAATTCAACAGAACTTATTTCCGATTTTTAATAAAGTTTTATTAAAAATAATGCAAGGTGCGCGCTCTGTCCATTTTAGGAGTTGTATATAAAAGATGGCCCAGCTGGAAGACCATGGAGTATACTTTGTATTCTGGAATTCTACAGGATCACTAGAATGAACTTTGGATCATATTCTAGCACTTCAGTACTGGCTGATAGTATATAATTTTCCATGTAGAAGAGAACATGTCACCAACCACCAAGTGTCATTTTACTGTCTGAATGTTTACTGAAGCAATCCCATCACAAACAGCATACGTGCCACTGACGCCGATTGTGAGGTTTCAAAAAAAAAAAAAAGAAAAAAAAAAGAAAAAAAAGGGATGAACGTTTGTTACATGGTAAAGCTCAACTCAGGGAAACCTGAAATTCTGCCTTGCAGTGCAGCTGTGCCCGCTCTACAAAAGAGTAAAAATCGCTTTAACTTTGCTCTGCAGTGAACTATTTCTTGGTGTCATCACGTTCAAGGCAGAGCTATAGACCCTACATCGGTCTCGATGACGTCAGGACCTTAGACACTTGGGATGCCCCCTAGACCTGAACAAGGTGCAGTCAGACTGCAAGGGAAAATTTTCAAGTTTACCAGATTGGGCTTTAACCACTTGACCAGACCATTTTTTGGCTATAAGCTACTGCGTTACTTTCACTGACAATTGTGTGGTCATGCAACGCTGTGCCCAAATAAAATGTGTAATTGTTCCCCACAAAGAGCTTTCTTTTGGTGGTATTTGATCACCTCTTTTTTTTTTTGTATGTGCTATAAACAAAAAAAGACTGACAAATTTTGCAAAAAAACCAATATTTTTTACTTTCTGCTATAAAACACCCAATTAAAAAAAAAATAAGTCTTCATACATTTAGGCCAATATGTATTCTGCTACATATTTGTAGTAAAAAAAAAAATCCCATTAAGCATATATTGACTGGTTTGCGCAAAAGTTATAGCATCTACAAACTACAGCATATATACTGGAGTTTTTATTATACTAGTAATGGCAGCGATGAGCCCCTTACAGTGGAACTGCAATAGTATGCCACCGACACATCGTGGGAACCAGTGACACTAATCCAGTGATCAGTGCTAAAAATATGTACAGTCATTGTTCTAATGACACTGGCTGGGAAGGGGTAAACATCTAGGGTGATCAAAGTGTTAAATGTGTGCCTAACCCGTGTTTTTATTAAGGGATGTGCTGGATTTTACTCCCTGCTTTGCAGTGAAAGAAAATCCAGCACATCCCTGCTGACAGGACAGAGCCCTGTGTATCTTACACAGGAAGAGCTCCATCCTGCGTCTCTCCTCACCAATCATTCGGTGCTCGTTAGAGCTTACAATCTAAGAGGGAGGGTCAAGAGATAACTGCGGGGATGGGCTGATGGAGAAAATAAATATACAGTTGCAAGCTGGGGGCCAGATAGGCTTCTCTGAAGAGATGACATACACATACATATATAATTCTGCACTGAACAGCCACCCTGTAGCAGTAAATCTGCTATAGAAGTCGTTATAGCGGAGTTCCATCCCTTTAAAAATTAAAAGTCAGCAGCTACACATACTCTAGCTGCTGACTTTTAACATTAGGATACTTACCTGTCCAGGAGTCCAGCGATGTTGGCGCTGCAGCTAATGTTTACATTGGCTGGTCAGGAGCTGCTGCTGCCATTGTGGCTTCAAGGCCGGGTCCTTACTGCAAATGCGTGCTGTTCTCTCACTGGCCCGGCAGAAGGGGGCCAGCTGCTGCCTTCCAGAAGTGGGGACAGGGTAACAGGTACCCGCTACCACCCAAAATGTGCCAAATGTGGCACCTGTTTGGGTGTAACTCCGCTTTAAGTGGTTATAAACCCTTACATATAACCAGTAAAGTGACTGGCTTCAGGCAACACACAGGTGAAACAAAGTCCTACACCTATCTGCAGTCTTCTCTACATCCATTCACAGTGCTGAATTATAAAGCTTGTCTGAGTGTTAAGGAGGGGTGCAGGCCTAGCACTGAAGTAACACTCTGCAGAGCTCAGTGAGAACTACCAGAGCTGGAGGACACATCACTCAGGAACAGAGCTGAGGCTGTCAATCAGCTGGAGGTCCCTCCCCTGTCACCATTTTTCTCTTGGTGTCAGGAAAACTTGTCAGAAGTGATTCCTGTTGATAGCAAAGGAATGAAGCAGCAGGCAGAAATGACACTTAGTGCTTTTAAATTGAGACACACTGTACAGGGATATACTTTGTTCCTATTTGAGGTTTACAACCACTTTAAAACTGATCCCCACTTTTACTATTTGTTTGGGCCAACTGTGCAAACAATCTGTTTGCTACGCTAACAGGAGTGCCCGTTGTATATGTAGCCCTCAGCTACATCCAGTTTGCAGCCCTGTGTTCTGGCAGTGTGATGGGAACTTCCCTTTCCACACAGGGAACAAAGCTACTCAGCCATTCATAGACAGATTTGCATTCTATGAATGAATGCAAAGCCTCCCCTGATTGGCTGAGGTGGAGATTGTGAGGGTATCTGCTCACTTCTGTTGGCAGGATCAACAGGTATGAGTCATACCGTATGACTGAACGTTGCAGTGGGTAGGCAGACATTGAGGAATGCTGCTCTTCCTGGGAAGCCTATAGTTTAATGTTACGGTCTACTCTCGTGAAGAGTGCACATGGAGGTGAGGAGACTATATCCTCTATATAGACTCTATGAAATAAATTCTACCAGCACCCTGAGGCGGGACAACCTACAACTCACACAGGGCTGGTCACTCCAGGCCCTCCAGCAGCCACAGGCTGTCCGGCGCGGTCATGGCTTCTCTCTACAGCCGGGAACTTTCTCTGCACTCACCCTCCTTGTCCGCCATAGCGCTCTCAGAAAGCAGCCTCTGTCCTCTGCCGCGCACACCTTCTGTCGCCGCTCCTCAGGCCAGCTTCTTACCACAATCCCCGGCGCTCCGGCCTGCTCCTCCTGCTATTGTTTCCCGCCTCCCCCGTGCCTCGGAGTCGCGCACCTTCGCGCCAACCCGAACCAATCGGAGACGAGAGTCGCGACGAATGGAGAAACTTAACGTCACCGAGTGGGCGGTCCTTGAGGTGGGAAATGTGAGGGAACTTTTGGTCGAGGAGTGCAGCACAGTAGGCGGGACCTGCCGTTTCCATGACAACCCGCGAATAATTAGGGGAGCGGTGCGTGGGACATGGGAGGGGAAAAGGCGCTGCACTGTAGTTGGACGAGTTTGAGTATAAGTAAACGAATGGCATAAGCACGCATGGACTGTTATATTTTAATAGAACTGAAAGCCTTTTTGTGTTCTACACGGAGCAGCCTCGGGTATTATACATTGGCTTTGAACGGGCTCGCTACATACACGCGGCAAATGCTTATTATAAGACGTCCCGTTCCATCCTAAACGTGAAAAAACATGGCAGCCGCGTGAAGCGCAACCCGGAAGTCAGGCACGTGACAGGAAGTTCCTGGACCCCGGAAGTGAGTACTGCGCAACAGTCCAGCCATGGATGAACGTTATTATACAATTACCAAGGAGCAGACTGCCGTGAAAGCCAAGTACCCGGCTGTCATCAAGAAACATGAATGTGGGTATCTGTCTTCTGTACAAAGGAATAAGGGGGTATAAAGTATGGCTGGTTTGTCCATTTAATTCTGGACACATGAATTATACAGGTTCTGTGGCTAATTTGATGCAGATAAGGCACTACGTGAGTTTTATTACCACCCTAGCCACAGAAGCTGTGTAATTCATATGTGTTTGGTTTTAAAGGGATGAGGTGACAACTCTTAAGGGCACATCCACGTGTTCACATGAAAACTTACCTAAAGGCATTTTTGGAAGGTTTGTCTACAGAGATGACAATTTAGAACCCCTGCCCCCTCTCTGTAGCTTAACCACTTCCCGCCTGGCTTATAGCAGAATGATTGCCGAGCAGTGGTTCAGTTACCCTGACTGGGCGTCATGACGTCCAGCAGGATAACGGCGGCGATGCGCATTGTGGCGATCGGTGTGTCAGTCTCACACACCGCTACAACGATCTCGATTAAAGAGCCTCTGACGGAGGCTCTTTACCACGTAATCAGCCGTGTCCAATCACGGCTGATCACGATGTAATCAGGAAGAGCTGTTGATCCGCTTTTCCTCACTTGCATTTGACAGACGCGAGTAGAGGAGAGCCGATCGGCTGCTCTCCTGACCGGGGGGGTGCCTGGTGCCCCCCATCGGATGCCCGCCCAGGACCACCAGGGATTGCCACCACTCTGGACCACCAGGGAAATGCCAATCAGTGCCCATCCCCAATGCCTGCCAGTGCCATCAGTGATGCCTATCAGTGTGGCATACCAGTGCCACCCATAACTACCCATCCGTGCAGCCTTTCAGTTCCCATCAGTGCTGCCTATCAGTGCCACTTCATCGGTACCGCCTTATCAGTGAAGGAGAAAACTTAGTTATTTACACAATTTTATAACAGAAACAAAAGAAAAACTTTTTTTTTTTTTTCAAAAATTTTAGTCTTTTTTTATTTGTTTAGCAAAAAATAAAATACACAGAGGTGATCAAATACCACCAAAAGAAAGCTCTATTTGTGGGAACAAAATGATAAAAATTCTGTTTGGGTACAGTGTAGCATGACTGCGCAATTGTCATTTAAACAGCGACAGCACTAAAAATTGCCTTGGGCAGGAAGGGGGTGTCACTTCTGAAGTTTTATTCTGTTATATGAGAATTTTTGTATGTTTAGTAACCTCTTGATTTTCAATTTGGAGACCAGCATGCAAAAAGAAAAACGGTCTATCATTCGTCCAATAATCTCATTGTGTGTATGAGGCTGAAGACTGAGAACTGAGCGATTAATGACTGCTGATTACTTAGTTCTCAGGCTTCAGTGAGCAGGGAGTGGTTACAGTCAGTCACAGGCTCACTGGAGTGCTGGGCTGTGAAAGGGTGGGAGCGGCTTGTTCAGGCTCTCAGTGTCTTGCTGAGAAGCTGAGCCAGCTGCCGATCCAGGCATCTGGGTGGATCCCGACTGTAAAGTCCTGATCAATCCAGAACTTGGACTGGCTGAGTGACTTCCGCCAACAGTGGGCTTTGGCCTACTGTCATTTGAAAATGGGTCATAGGACTGCAGAACTAACTGCTCTCCTGTGATCCCCAGGAATATGGCCCAAAAAAAAAGGTTTGGCCATGCTTCTCCTTTAACTATTCCCTAATATATCCAAAATGAAAAAAATGGTGTAATGCCGTGTACACACGGGCGGACTGGTCCGACGGGATGAATCCGTTGGGCAATCCAACCGTGTGTGGGCTTCATCAGACCTGCAGCAGACTTTTTCGGTTGAAAATCAGACGGACTTTAGATTTGGAACATGTTTCAAATCTTTCCGATGGACTTGAGTCCGGTCGAAAAATCCGCTCATCTGTTTGCTAGTCCGACGAAACAAAACTGACGCTAGGGCATCTATTGGCTGCTGGCTATCAACTTCCTTATTTTAGTCCGGTCGTACGTCATCACGTACAAATCAGTCGGACTTTGGTGTGATCGTGTGTGTGCAAGTCCGTTCGTTCAAAAGTCCGTCGGAAAGACCGTTGGACCTTTGATGCCGAAAAGTCCGCCCGTGTGTACAAGGCATTCGATCCACTTTATTGCAGTTCTCCCTAGCAGCACATGCTTGCCTTCACTCTCCTGTCACTCCATTCAGCTGTCAGGAAATCCCTGTGTAAACTAACTAGACAGTAGACACTGAAGTCAGCAAAGGTTAGATTATATGAAAACAACTTGTTTGTAGTAGTGGATCCAGAGGTTTAGGTAGCTAAAAGGTTTACATGCAAATCTCTGGTATAAAAGTCGAGGTTGGTTCAGCCCCCTTCTGCTTCCCGAGTCTTCCAGCTGCTTTATAAAAAGGGACCAGCAATGTCTAGGCTCTGCAGATAGGAAGAAAAGTCATGATTTGCTTAGACCTAAAGTAGTTGTGTCTCTGGATATTTGTATGCATTGTTTTCTCTAAATATAACCGCCACCTTTGCGTTTTTATAGCATATTACTAGTTTACATTGCCCAGGTTTATCAAAGCGTGAAGTAATATAAATAAATATGATTTACCTTTTAATTCATGTGCAGTTTGATTAGAAATGTTACAATATTAAGAAATTGGTATCAATGTTAACACCTTATGGTAACATTTAATACATGCCTGTCTGTTCCATCAGTATGTAATAATGTATCAGCTTGTAACACAGCAGAATTTGTCAAGCCCCGAATACTCAGATTCTCCTGCATGTGGGGAATTCATAATCTAATATTGTAAGAGAGTTTGGCCCCTTTCACACAGGCATCTCCGCTATGCGGAATCTGCTTTTTTGTTAACGGGGGATCTCTGCGCTGGTCCCCACACAGTCCCGCTCTCCTCTCTAGGGCAATCGGATGGAAACAGACCGTCTGTCCGTTTTCATCTGATCCTCTGGACGGATCGAAAATAGAACCACTGTCTGTTTTTTGCAGACTGGATCGGATCAGATGGCGGCGGGTGTCAGCGGACATGTGTCCGCTGACATCCGCCGCTCCATAGAGAACAATGCAGGGTCCGATCAGGTCCGCCTGAAAAACTGAAAGGTGGACCTGATTGGATAGCACTTGTGAAAGGGCCCTTCAGCTGGGCATAGTTTGCTCAGATTTTAGCTGTTCAGCTTACAAGGGACAGAGAAAAAAATTACTTGATTATTTGGCATGGATGGAGAAATCTTCTTTATATTCGGGCACCTGCAGCTGCTGGCACTGCTAGTGACTACATCTGATAGGATGCAGTCACTGCTCAGTCAATATTTTTGCCACCTGGCTGAACAAATTTTTGTCGAGCCTTGTGGTGACAACAGGGCCATCCACAGCTCAAATTTCAGCCATATATGGCAAGCCTAAAGTGGCTGTAAAGGCAAGGCATTTTTTTACTTGAATGCATTCTCTGCATTAAGGTTAAAATGTACCATCTGTTGTATTACCCCCTCACCCCTCTGTATGCTTACCTGAGTCCTATCTTAATCCAGCTCTGTGCCCGTCTGAAGAGACACTCTCCTCTCAGGACATGGAAGCAGCAGTGGGAGCCATTAGCTCCTGCTGCTGTCAATCAAATGCTATAAGGTGAGAGCGGGGGTGGGGCTGAGCCACACTGTGTGTGTCAATGCATGCAAACAGCCCAGCTCAGGAATGAGCCTGCAGGTGTGCCCTCATAAGAAGCGGCTTCCCATGGTGACGTACCAAGAAGAGAGGCGGAGAGCGCCGGTGGGGTATCCTAGAAGAGGATGTTCTGGGCCGCTCTGTGCAATACCATTTCACAGATTATTATAACTTCTAGATTGTAAACTCTAACGAGCAGGGCCCTCTGATTCCTCCTGTATTGATTTGTATTGTAAGTGTACTATCTGCCCTCATGTTTTAAAGCGCTGCGCAAACTGTTGGCGCTATATAAGTACTGTATAATAATAATAATAATACCGTTTGTTTTTTAATTACATACAACCACTTTAAGGCTCCATTCACACTGGTAGCCAGACAGTGGTAAAAACGGGCATCTACAAGCAGACACTGTGCCGCTTTGGCGAGTACATGTTGTCGAGGCTATTTTAACACAACATGCAGCATTGTAATGTAAGTGTTTGGGACTGCAATGCAACCATGAGCCAAATGCTTGGCTTGGCTTGCATGTAAAAAAAAAACAGACATGTTGATGGGGACAAGGGCCTTTTCCAGACAACCCTGGCCAGAGGGTCTGCGGGTGGGGGCTTATCGGAACCTGGAAGCCCCCGTCAACGAGGATCCCCCAGATACCAGACCCCCCCCCCCCGTGTGAATGGGTATCGGGTACATCGTACCCCTACCCATTCACCAAAAAAGCAGGGAAAAGTTTAAAAAAACAAGAGCCAGTTTTTGACAAGTTCTTTATTAATAGGTCTGAGCCGTCTTCTCCCGGTGTCATCTCTCCCGCCTCCGTCTTCTCCCTCTGCTGTCGTCTTCCTAGCCATCGGTTACCCATTAAAAAAAAGCCGCTGTTCTGTGGCTGTCTTCCTCCGCTGTGTTGTCACTCACTGTCTGGCATCTGTTATATAGCCATGGGGCGTGGCCATCAGATGACATCACTCGGAAAGCCCACCCTTGTGATGTCACAGGGGGCGGGCTCTCTGGGTGATGTCACCTGATGGCCATGCCCCATGGCTATATAACAGATGCCAGACAATGAGTGACAACACAGCGCAGGAAGACAGCAGCTTTCTTTTTTTCTTTATCGTACATCATGGGACACAGAGCCACAGTAATAACTGTATGGGTTATATGGTGCCTTCAGGTGATGGACACTGGCACACCCTAAACAGGAAATTCAATTCCCCATATAACCCCTCCCCTTACCAGGCGTACCTCAGTTTTTTCGCCAGTGTCTTAGGTGTTGGTCACGAGTAAAGATATGCTGTGCTGAGGGGCGTGGCCGGGATGGTGGACTGAACAGACGTGTTCTCAGAGCTCTCCTGGAGTGAGATCCGTTATATTATCCGCACCTACTATCTAAGTGGATCGAGAGGATCCTTTTATCCCTGGATGCCTTCTAAACACTTTGGAAGTCAGAAGAGGGGTAAGCGGCTGAAATTTCCAGAAACCACTCCGGTCTCCTGTATCCTGGGATCCCCAGCGCGCCTTTCCAGCATTCCGGAGGTTATGGCGGCCATCACCTCGTGTCAAACTGCCTTAGCATCTAAGATAGAGGAGGTACAGATGGACGTGGGATTGATTCGCCAAGACCTGGATAAGATCCGGTCTCGAGTGGCTGAAACCGAGCGGCGTGTGGGAGAGGTGGAGGACACAACGACTGATCATGCGGCATCCATCCGAGCCCTGCAAACGAGGGTTAAGGCACTAGAATATAGAGCGGAGGACGCCGAGAATAGGAGCCGCCGTAATAATCTTAGGATATGAAACAAAAAAATAATCTTAGGATTGTGGGACTCCCGGAGGGGGTTGAGGGAAGATCCCCCGCTCTATTCACTGAAGATTTCCTGCGCTCCCTGCTGCCAGCAGCCAAACTCTCCCCATACTTCGCAGTAGAGCGGGCTCATCGTGTCCCCTCCAAGCCTGGACCTGAGGGAGTTCCACCCAGAACCTTCATTCTCCTGCTGTTCAATTACCGAGACCGTGATGAGCTACTACGAGCTGCCTGGGCGGACGTGGAACTTCCTTACCGCAGCGCCCAGAGGCAGCGCCGGTCCTTCGACAGCGTCAAGGCCGCCTTGAGATCCAAGGGATTCAAGTACAGCGTCCTGTTCCCGGCAAAACTGAGGGTAGTGGATGGAGAGACCGTGCGCTTCTTTGTTAATCCTAGGGAGGCCTCTGCATGGCTTGAAGCGTTCCCCACGTAGCACTACTGGTCCCAGCAATCTAATATGGGCTGTATGGTTGCTTTCTGTTCGATAGCTATGTATCCCTGCGGCTGGTAAGCATTTCTTTTCCCCTTGATGGATTTTTGCCCATAACCCCCCCCCCCCCCCGTCTCCTATACATAACAGGAAAAAACTTTTCCCCCTGTCTGTGCTAATGGGATGGGGGACGGTGGAGATTAGGTTTGTTATCCTCCATGAGACTGTGGGCTCTCCAGGTCTTTGTGACATGTACTTTCTATTGTCCTATGCAAATGACTGCAAGTTATATTACCCCCTAGTTTACCGGATGTACTTCGTAAGGGACTCTGAAGTGTGTACCCCTGCTCAGTCAGGGGAAAATAACCCTATTTTACAAATATTACACTCCAATAGCTCTGAAAGGGACCCCCCCCCCCCTTGGGATTTTATTTTTCAGTTTTGTTTTTTGTATGCTTTGCTAGATGTGTGGATCTGGCTACACACTCCAAACCTGAGGGATTAGTTCAAGAACAATGGGTGTTGTGGGTTTCAAATGCATCTCTCTGTTCTGAGGTGCATGGGGTGGGGGGAGGGGTGGATCGGTGGCTGCCGTTCATGGCTGCTGTTCCTTAATGTTTTGTAAGTTTTCATGGTTGTGTTGGTATAGCAATTTTCCCATGTACCCTAGGGAGCAACTACCTCGGTATGATGTTACACTCCATAATGCTGTACTGCTGGACTCTGTGGACCCGGAGGGGGAGCGAGGGCCCCCTCTGGCTCACTGGACCTGCATGGTGCTAGTGGAGAGCCTCCTTTACTACTGGACACGTTTATCTCAGGGCTTTATTCAGCCATCAAGCGTTCCCTGGTGCTAAATTATTTGAGGAAACTCCACCCGCAGATGTGTATCCTGCAGGAGACGCATCTGACGGGTTCCAGAGTCATGAGTCTGAGGAGGGCCTGGGTTGGTGCTCACTATCATGCACATCATGCACCCTACTCTAACTATGTCAGAGGAGTTAGCATTCTGGTACATAGATCCTTGCCCTTTCAGCTAATTGAGGTCAAACTTGACCCCGGAGGCAAAAATATTATTTTACATGCATTAATCTCGGAAATCCCTTATGTAATAGTGGGTATATATTTGCCCCCTACTGTTAATATAGAAGTGCTTCATGTATTGATGCAACAGGTTACAATGTTCAATGTGGATAATGTACTAATTATAGGGGATTTTAATATGGTGCCTTCTAAAGATTTAGACAGAATGTCTGCTTCGGGCCCTCAGCAACCTGCCCTGTCCCGTTGGGCCTTCCACATGACAGACCTTTGGCGCCATTTCCATCCCTCAGACAGGGAGTATACTTGCCTCTGCCACATACCGGACTATGTCACGTATTGACTTGGCGTTTGCCTCTTCGGCTATGTTACAGAGAGTGGTATCAACTAAGATTCTATTAAGGGGAATATCTGATCACGCCCCCCTGTCTGTCACCATTCGGACCATTTGTATCAACTTGTGTGCATGTTATCAGGCCAAAATCACCAGGGTATGTAAACTTTTGATCAGGGTCATTTGGGTAGTTTCTGTTGCCATTATGATTTAAAAAGAGTAAACACAGTTGATTGATAATAAATGGCTTCATCCAAACACTAACCATGAGTGAAAAATGTTTTTGTGTTATTCATATTCTCTAAAAATGGCCAAGAAATCATAAATTCTGCCAGGGTATGTAAACTTATGAGCACAACTGCATGTCCGTTTTTCATCCGTCAACGGATGGATGAAAGATGGACATACAGAACGCCCATGTGACAGGGGGCGTCGTGTTTGTTGGTAACCATTTATTTTTATTTTTTACCTAGAGTAAGGTGTACTAAGTCTATGATGAAAATAATTGTGTTTTTGTTTTTCAGATTTGGATCACACTGCAGATGTTCAGTATGTACCTATTTTTTTTTATCATGCCTCCTTTTTCCATCTATCTTCTTGAATGTCTTCTTCAACATTCTTAAATAGCCAGACTCTTGGCAGTTGTTAAATTATCAACAAAATGTATAGCTGGGGTTTCTGACGTTTGGCTGCAAAGGTGGAAATACACTTTAGAGGGCCACTATAGCTAAAAATATTGTCTTCTGGTAACTGTATAGGGTTTATACCTATAAATTTAATCTGTATATGTATTTTATTTATTTATGTTCTTCACATTTAAATGCAGATCAAGCTTTCCAGCAAAATGGGCAGTTACAAAAGTTGGGGCAAGCCATAAAAACTGGCAGGGGTGTCTAAAACACTGCTGCATGATTTCTCTGCAGAAAGAACAGTGTTGGAGACCCGTAAAGGAAGTTGGAAAAAGACTACTGGCAGGATTAATAGGGGATAAAACTGTTATAGGAGTGACTGCTAGCCACAGACCACATCATACAGTGCCTTGAAAAAGTATTAATTCCCGGATGGACCCACCTTTCCCTCTTCTCTTCTACCATAGCCTAATCTCATGCTTGCCTCCGGCATTAAGCTTCCACGATCTTCTCGCTTACCTTCTTCTTGGTTAACCCGGATTTACCTAGGAATATTGTTGAGTATAGGGGACAGTTATGGGACAGTATCAAGCCACCCAGACTATTTTGCTGTTATTTTACTCTAGTTAGGATGTTTCTCAGAGACCAAGTTGTCCTACATACACACCATGTATGGGGTGGCTGATAGAATGACTGCACCGCAGAGTACAGGTAGATTCCGTGTTCTATCAGTATTCCAACACTAGACACTGTCCTGCCTCCCATCTTAGTTAATTTATGTTGGGGGGGGGCCCAGAATAAAGGACCTAACCTGCGAGTCGGG
Source organism: Lithobates clamitans (assembly GCA_037952925.1). NCBI lineage: Eukaryota > Metazoa > Chordata > Amphibia > Anura > Ranidae > Lithobates > Lithobates clamitans. The sequence continues at coordinate 1,325,188 of JBBGZY010000038.1, forward strand.
TTTATATTTGTCTGTATTGAGCCTAGCATTCAATCGTTGAATTTGTATACTGTTTCCAAGCTTTGATGTTTGCTTTCTTGTTCAACGGTTTTATTTTTTTTGATACACGTGGAGCTGTTCGCTGTTCTACTAACAGTTTTTTAACCACCTCCCACCTGGCCACTGCACATATACGGCCGGGTGGGAACTTCCTCCCTCTGAGTGGACCTGCAGGAACGTCCCTCATAAGGAGGGGGATCTCCCGATGCGCTCGTGTCACCCGGACACGGCGCATCTCCGATCGGCAGGAGGGCTCTGTGATTGGCCCTCCTGATCATATGACTGTGTCCAATCACAGCCATCATGTTATATAAACAGAAAGCTAGTTGCTAGGCGATCAGCTCTCTTCTCCTCACACGGAAGTTGTCAGTAAGGAGAGGAAAGGGGATCGCTGCAGCCAGCCAGTGATCAGTGAGCATGAGCTGTTTTTTATAGGTTTTTACACACTGATCACCGGCACAGTGTCCCCTGCATAGTGTCCCAAAACACTGTACCCACACATATGTCCCCACACAGTAAAAACACCTGTCCCACATATGTAACAGTAAAATATGTCCCAATGATCATCTGCACACATATGTCCGTTATCTGCGCACATATGTACATGATCAACTGCGCACATATGTCTGTGATCACACAAACCAATTATTATACACTTAACGGGATTTTTTTTTTACCAAATACAATGCAGCAGAATACATTTTGGCTTAAATTTATGACAAAATTTGATTTGTTGGATTTCGTAGAAAATATTTTTTTTTTTTTAATTTCCACTCTTTTTTAGCTTATTTTGCAAAAAATTAAAATTTGTGAATAAATACCACCAAAATAAAGCTCTATTTGTGTGAACAAAATGATAGAAATTTCATTTGGGTACAGTGTTACATGACCGCGCAATTCTTATTGAAAGTGCGAGAGCGCTGAAAGCTGAAAATTGGCCTGGGAAAGAAGGGGGTGAAAGCGCCCAGTATTGAAGTGGTTTTAACAATCTACATAAAAGATTAATAAAAACAGAAAAAGTATTCATATCCCTTGAAATTTTGTACATTTTGTCATGTTACAACCAAAACTGTAAATGGATTTTATGTATATTATAGACCAACACAAAGTGGCACATAATTGTGAAGTGGAAGGAAAATGATAAATGGTTTTCAATTTAAATTTATTTATTTTTTTTCTTATATCTGAAAATGTGTGGCCTACATTTGTATTCTGCCCCCTTTACTCTGATACCCCTAATTAAAATCTAGTGGAACCAATTGCCTTCAGAAGTCACCTAATTAGTAAATAGAGTACACCTGTGTGTAATCATTTATAAATATAGCTGTTCTGTGAAGCCCTCAGAGGTTTGTTAGAGAACCTTGGTGAACAAACCGCATTATAAAGGCCAAGGAACACACCAGACAGGTCAGAAAAAAATTGTGGATAAGTTTGAAGCAGGGTTAGGTTATAAAAAAGTATCCCAAGCTTTGAACATCTCATGGAGCACTGTTCAATCCATCATCCGAAAATGGAAAGAGTATAGCACAACTGCGACATGGCCATCCAACTTACCTGACAAGCCCAGGCAAGGAGAGCATTAATCAGACAAGCAGCCAAGAGGCCCATGGAAACTCTGGAGGAGCTGCAGAGATCCACAGCTTAGGCTGGAGAATCTGTCCACAGGACAACTATTAGTCATGCACTCCAAAAATTTGGCCTTTATGGAAGAGTGGTAGGAAGAAAGCCATTGTTGAAAGAAAGCTATAAGAAGTCCCGTTTGAAAGAAGCCATGTGGAGGACACAGCAAACATGTAGAAGAAGGTAAAAACCGCTGTATGAAAGTGAGGGCTGATCATGAAAATGCAGCTGGCACTTAAAGGTGAACATACAACCTTCAAGCAAATAATACAATCAACAAAATTGCAGTGCCGAAGAGATTAAAAGTATAAAAAGCCCATAATAATCAAGTCCCAAGTGAATCCAGAATATACAAAGATAACTGTGTTGAACTTCCAGGAATCCATAAGGACAGTACAATGTGCCAAAACACTCACCGGAAAGTGAATATAAAAGTGCCTGAATTTCCAATATAAACTAGAGTGCTCCTTAGTGGCGACAACCCTTCACCAATCATATGCACTCACCAGAGGTAAGACCTTTAAAAGCCTTGTATCAGTATCCTGAAGATAGACATCCTTTCATCTGGAGTGGTGGGCGAATGGGGAGAGCATCCCAGGTGACCAGTACTAAGTAAAAAAGCTCACGCAGAGGAGCCCAAAAAAGCTTATATGGTGTAGTATTTATTAAAAACTTGCTGCAGCTTAAAAAAAAAAAATATAAAAGACAAAAAATTTACAAAAAAGATTGCCGCCACCCCTGTGTATGGGGGTTTGACGGTAAAGGCGTCAGTGCGTAGGCTCTTTCCTACGCGTTTTTTGTGTAATAACACGTTATCGAGGGTTCTGCCTATCACTGGCACCATACAGGACGCTTCCATTTATAACCAAACATCAGGAAATTCCAAAAAATCATGACCAGAAGTGGCGCAGCCTTAGACCGGCATTTTCTGTGTGACTAGGTGTATCTAAAACGTCATATAATAGAAAACCGGAAGTACCAGGTCTGCCATTTTGTTGAAGTCACAGACAACTAATATATATCTATCTATATATATCTATCTATCTATATATATATATATATATATATATATATATATCTATCTATCTATCTATCTATATATATATATATATATATATATATATATATATATATATATATCTATCTATCTATCATCGTATGTAGATCTGAAATGGAGCAAAGCCTTAAAATGGATGGAAACCCGCAATTTTTTTTAAAATTAAGGCTTGCACCTTGTTTAGTATAGGATTTCATGTCATCTGTGCCCAGTTATGCCACAAAGAGTTAATCCAGCTCTGAGAAAAAACTGGCACACAGAGAAATAGGAGTCAGTTCTTCCCCCTTGCTGTGAGTGACAGGTGATTTACATATCTCATGAGCCAGAGAGAGACATTCAGTGTACTTCAGATCCCCTCCTCCTTTCTTCTCCAGCTCTCCCAGGATTAAGTGCTCCACACCTCAGCATGATTGGGCATGCTGAAATCATGTGACTTTTCTTGGTTTTTGACAGGATGTTTGTGATCATAGTAGAAGTTCAGTGTAAGAAATACACAGGAGAAAATGCATGTTGACAAGGGGAGTGTAGGGGTGGGCGGTGAGTCTACTGACATCGTGACTCCACCCACCGAGCTCCAGACAACAGACCCACCCACAGAATTGTGGTTAAAAACGCGCAACTTTGAAATGCTCAGGTGTGAATGCAGCCTGAGTGCTGGTCTCCTGTGAGGTACTTCCCCACCACTTCGGATAAAGAGATGTCAAGCTTCAGAATACAAGGCTTTCAAAGATCTTACCTCTGAGTGCATATGATTGGGGAAGGATTGTCACCACTAAGAAGCACTACAGTTTATATTGGAAATTCAGACACTTTTATATTCACTTTCCAGCTAGTGTTTTGGTACATTGTTTCTGGAAGTTCAACAAAGTTATCTTTGTATATTTTGAATTCACTTGGGACTTGATTATTATGAACTTTTTATACTTTTAATCTCTTCAGCGCTGCACTTTTTTTGATTATAATGTGGAAGAAGGTGCTCTGGTCAGATGAGACCAAAATTTGAACTTTTTGGCCTAAAAGCAAAATGCTGTGCATGGCGGAAAACTAACACTACACATCACTATGAGTATGAACACACCATCCCCACCGTGAAACGTGGTGACAGCACCATGTTGTGGGGATGCTTTTCTTTAGCAGGGACAGAGAAGCTGATCAGAGTTGTTGGGAAGATGGATGAAGCCAAATACAGGGTAATCTTAGAAGAAAACCTGTTGGAGTCTGCAAACGATTTAAGACTGGGGCAGAGATTCACCTTCCAGCAGGACAACGACCCTAAACATACAGCCAGAGCTACAATGGAATGGTTTAGATCAAAGCATATTCATGTGTTAGAATGGCCCAAAGTTCAGACCTAAGTCCAATTGAGGATCTGTGGCAAGACTTGGAAATTGCTGTTCACAGATGCTCTTCATCCAATCTGACAGAGCTTGAGCTATTTTGCTAAGAAGAATGTGCAAAAATTTCACTTTAGATGTGCAAAACTGTTGGACACATACCCAAAAAGACTTGCAGTTGTAATTGCAGCATGCCACACTTTTCAGACATTTATTTGTAAAAAAAAATTGAAAACCATTTACCGTATATACTCGAGTATAAGTCAAATTTTTCAGCACGTTTTTTTGTGCTGAAAGTGCCCCCCTCGACTTATACTTGAGTCAAGCACTTTTCTGCAGCAAAAAAATTCATTTTCCGAACCGACTTTGGGGCCCCGTATCTCAGGGCCACTTGGTGCTAGGAACCCCAAATTTTGTGTGCATACCCAGTGGAACTGGTGCCACAACATATCCAAAGCTGAATATCCTAGCACTAAGTGGCCCCGAGATACGGGGCCCCAAAATCGGTTCGGAAAATGTCATTCTCTGCTGCAGAAAAGTGCTTGACATTTTCTGAACCGACTTTGGGGCCCCATATCTCAGGGCCATTGGTGCTAGGAACCCCAAATTGGGTGTGCATACCCTGTGGAACTGGTGCCACAACATATCCAAAGATGAAGTTCCTAGCACCAAGTGGCCCTGAGATACGGGGCCCCAAAAGCAGTTCGGAAAATGTCATTCTCTGCTGCAGAAAAGCGCTTGACATTTTCTGAACTGATGTTTGGGGCCCTGTATCTCGGGGCCACTTGGTGCTAGAAACCCCAGCTTTGGAAATTTTATGGTGCTAGTTCCACTGGGTTTGCACACCAAATTTGGGGTTCCTAGCACTAAGTGGCCCTGAGATACGCGGTCCCAAATTTGGTCAACTGTGTCTACCTGCAGCAATGTCATTTCGGGACCCTTTGGGTTCAGAGACCCCAAATTTTCGCTGCAGCTAGGGGGCATCTAGGAACTCTTAACTACCGAGTTTGAAGTTCAGGGGACCTATGGCTGCAAATGGGCACAGTGAGGCATGCAAATGGGCACAGTGATGCTGCAAATGGGCATTGTTGACCCTCTTTTCCACTTACAGTAGCTGTGCATTTCTCACCCTCGTCTTATATTTGGGTCAATACGTTTTTCCCATTTTTCTTGTGGTAAATTAGGGCCTCGACTTATACTCGGAACGACTTATACTCGAGTATATACGGTATCATTTTCCTTCCACTTCACAATTATGTACCAGTTTGTGTTGGTCTATCACATAAAATCCCAATAAAATACATTTATGTTTTTGGTTGTAACATGACAAAATTTGGATAATTTTAAGGGGTATGAATACTTTCTTAAAAGCACTGTATATATGTAATTTTTAATTCTGTCCACTTTCTAGCTTTTTTGCTTGTTCCAGGACAGTTTTTTAGAAGGTATCAAAAATCCAGAGACAGGCACACAATTAGTTTTCCCTGGTAGACGTCAGCAGTGGCAGCCTTCAAATAGACAGGTTTCCATTTTGAATTCTCACAGGATAACTATATCCTGGCCCAGCAGATTAGATTTGATGGGCTTTTTTTTTTTGCTTTCTTTACCCCAACCACCCACAGGAAACAAATGGCAAAACCCCTCTGTGCTCCTATAGTTCTATTAGCAGGCACAGTAGCAGCTTGAAACCAGAGGATAAACTAAAAGGACTTTCCACTCTTGTAAGTTGAAAATTAATGTGATGTCTTCTAAAGGTTTCATAAATAGAACTAGAAATTTTAACCAAAAATATAGTTTATGTTGATTTACTAATACATGCTTTCTTGTGTCTGATGCAGGTTACATGCATGGGGAGATACTTTAGAAGAAGCTTTTGAGCAATGTGCTATGGCAATGTTTGGATATATGACTGACATTGAGACTGTAGAACCCATAGACACAGTAGAGGTGCAAATTGAAGGTGAGGCTTTCCAAAATATTTTTATAACAAGAAATGTATAAAATTATACAGTGCTGTGCAAAAGTTTTAGACAGGTGTAAAAAAGCTGTAAACTAAGAATGCTTTCAGAAATAGAAGTGTTTAATAGTGTATTTTTAACAATTAACAAAATGGAAAGTAAATGAACAGAAGAGAAAATCAAATTGATATTTGGTGTGACTATCTGGGAGAACTAACTAAAGATCATAACCTACATCTGTGGATGTAAGCTGTCTCAGATCCTTCTGTCTCTTCATGTAATCCCAGACAGATTTAATGAGATTGAGATCAGGACTCTGTGGGGCAAACCATCACTTCCAGGACTCCCTTTTCTTCGTTATGCTAAGGATAGTTCTTAAAGCGGAGGTTCACACAAAAATTGAACCTCCGCTTTTTGGAACCCCCCCCTCCGGTGTCACATTTGGCACCTTTCAGGGGGGAGGGGGGGTGCAGATACCTGTATAATACAGGTCTTTGCACCCACTTCCGGGCATAGATTCCTACGCCTCTTCCACCCACCCCACCGCAGTCTGCTGGGAAACACGGGTCCCAGAGACAGCAGGGACCAGCTGGATTGCGCAGCGCGACTCACGCATGTGCAGTAGGGAACCGGAAAGTGAAACCGCAAGGCTTCACTTCCTGTTTCCCTTACTGAAGATGGCGGCAGCACCCGAGAGCCGAGCGACAGACCGGCTTCGGGTGCCGACATCGCTGGACCCTGGGACAGGTAAGTGTCCATATTTTAAAAGTCAGCAGCTGCAGTATTTGTAGCTGCTGACTTAAAAAAAAAAAAGAATTTCGGCGGACCTCCGCTTTAATGGCATTGGTTGTATGTTTGGGGCTGTTGTCCTGCTGCAAAATAAATTTGGGGCCAATCGTACTCCTCCCTGATGGTAAGGCATGATGGATAAGTATCTACATTTATTTTCTCAGCGCCGAGGACACCATTGATCCTGTCCAAATCTCTAACTCCATTTGCAGAAATGCAGCCCCAAACTTGCAAGGAACCTCCACCATTCTTCACTGTTTCCTGCAGACATTACTCATTATTGTACTGGTCTTCAGCCCTTCACGAACAAATATTTTAAATTTTGACTTATCCCAGAGCATCTGCTGCCATTTTTCTGCACCCAGTTTCTATGTTTTTGTGCATAGTTGAGTCACTTAGCCTTTTTCCCACCTCAAAGGTAGTTTGTGGCTGCAATTTTTCCACGAAGACCACTCCTGGCCAGACTTCTGCATACAGGAGATGGGTGTACCTAAGTCCCACTGGTTTCTGCCAGTTTTGTGCTGATGGCACTGATGGATATCTTTGATGTCAAAAGGAAAGTAAACATGATGTGTCTTTCATCTGCTGCATTAAGTTTCCTTGCCTGACCACTGCATCTACGGTCCTCAATGTTGCCCGATTTTATTTATTTTTATTTTTTTGTGCTTCTTCAAAAGAACTTGAACAGCACATCTTGATTCCCGGTCCTCTTTGAAATCTTTGCCTGGGTAGAGATCTTGCTGATGCAGTATAACTATCTTGTGTCTTATTGCCGTGCTCAGTCTTGCCATGGTGTATGACCTGTGACCTGAAGCTGTCTTCCCCAACTTCACCTTAGTAGCAGAGTTTGGCTGTTCCAGTAATGACTGTGTTTCAACCTACATATGAAATTGATGATCATTAGCACCAGCTTGGTATACAGGCGGTCACAAACTAGTTAACAAACATCCGACTTACAAATGACTCCTACTTACAAACGGAGGGAGACAACAGGAAGTGAGATGAAATCTACCCTAGGAAGGCAAATTCACTCCTGCAAGAGTTATTATGGGAAAAAGGTACCTCCACTAAAGCTTCATCACCAGTCCATGTTTCCACAACAACCCAAAATTTTCACAATCCAATTGTCATTGGGACAGAAAGTGAGGTGAAATGTTCTGAAGAGGGACACAGACAGCAAAACAAATGTTACAGGGGTGTTAACCCTTCCCTATGCTATCCAAAAAGCTTAAAAATAGATTTTTTGGCTAGAGCTACACTTAAAAAACATACCTGTTCCGACTTACAAACAGATTCAACTTAAGAACAAACCTACAGTCCCTATCTTGTTTGTAACCCGGGGACTGCCTTCTAATTGGTTAATCATACATCTGACTCTAATCCTACAAAATCCCTGACTTTGTGCAAATGTACGAATTGATGCTGGTTTTAAGCCAAAGGGTATTCACACTGAATATTGGTTTGATCTAGATTTTTCTTCTGTTTGGTAATTTGCATTTTGTAAATTGATAAAAAATAACAATTAAATTATATATTTTTGGAAGCATTCTTACTTTACAGCATTTCTTCACACCTGCCTAAAATGTGTGCACATTACTGTACATCCAAAATGTTCTGTGCAGAAATTGGGTATGCTAAGCCATACAAAAACCTTGTTTGACTCTATATTCTTTCTTAGGGGGAGACCTGCTTTCACTTCTTTACAATTTCCTGGATGCGTGGCTATATAAATTTAGTGCCGACCAGTACTTTGTTCCCCGGGTGAGATATTTCTTCATGCTGTAAAAGCCATAATGATATTCGGCATTCTGAAAATTAATAGTTTTCTTCTTTATACAGGAGGTAAAGGTGCTGCACATAGATCGTATGAGTTTTAAAATCCGTTCTATTGGGTAAGGTGTTGTGTGTGTGTGTGTGTGTGTGTGTGTGTGTTTTTGTTTTTTTTTTCCCCAACAAACAAATGTTTTGTTAACAGTTGCTGAGACTTGGCTATTTGGCAGGTCAAGAAATGTATTAAAGCGGGGGTTCACCCACACCGCCAAAAAAAAAAATATTAAAAGCCAGCAGCTACAAATACTGCAGCTGCTGACTTTTAATACATGGCCGCTTACCTGTCCCAGGGTCCAGCGATGTCGGCAGGGGACGCCGAGAACCCGCTCGGTTCTCGGCAGCTGTCGCCGCCATCCTAGGTGAGGGAATCAGGAAGTGAAGCGTTGCGGCTTCACTTCCCGGTTCCCTACTGCACATGTGCGAGTCGCGCTGCGCGTCCCAAGTGGTCCCCGCTCTCTCCTGGGAGCTGTGTGTTTCCAGCAGACAGCGCGGTGGGGACGGGAAGAGGCGTAGACTCCCATGGGAGTCTATGCCGGAAGTGGGTGCAAATACCTGTCTTAGACAGGTATCTGCACCCCCCTCCCCCCTGAAAGGTGCCAAATGTGACACCGGAGGGGGGGAGGGTTCCGAAAAGCGGAAGTTCCATTTTTGTGTGGAACTCCGCTTTTAAGCTTTGCCAGTATATGAGGACTCCAGGAAGGAGTTAATTAAAAAAAAAAAGAGCTATGCCAGTAAGTAAGTTTGCAAATATAAATTTTGCAAGTAAGTTTGCAAATATAAATTTTTACTTTGCCTTTCATTGTTGATAGAGACCCTTACTAGGATTATTGGTGATTTTGCTATTTTCAGATTACATTTATTTTTTTGTGTTCAAACAGTTTTTATTAGAACAAAAAGCAAAAATTTACAGGTAAAGTATTATTACAGGAAATGTTGGGTATAGATGACAATTTTACCAGAAAAATATTATTTTCAGACATCACTTGTATAGTAATTGGCGTGGTAAGACACATATTAACACTTATAACAGTAAAATAGTCTGAGTGTATATATCTTGTATTTATTTTCCTCAGTACAGAAGTTTAATAGGGTAGTAGCAACATTGTTGTAGGGTAAGACTCTAGTCAAGCAACGGTGATCCTATCCAGGGTTTTTGGCGCTTGCAGCCACCTATCCCAGATTTTCCCATACTTGGCTGGGCAGGCCCTGTGTGTATAAAGGAGCTTCTTATATCTTAGACTGTTCACTTCTATTAACCAAGCGCTAAACTCGGCTGGATTGTTCCTCATCCATTGCCTTGCTATAACCTTTCTTGCAGAGAAGAGTGTTTCATTTAGAAATATTTTAATAAATGTATTCATATCTGGCTCTGGATGAATTCCCAAGAGGCATGGCTTGGGGTGCAGAGTAAGGGGAGAACCCATTGTGTCATGGAGAAACTGTACAATCTGTGTCCGGAAGCCGTGGATCTTGGGGCAACTCCAAAGTAAATGATAAAACGTTCCCGTTGCACATTACGCAGTTGGGAGATTGGTCCAGTTTATATCTGGATACTCTAATTGGGGTAAGGTATGATCTATGGATTATATAAATCTGTGTAAGACGGTCAGAGTTTGGGAGACACCAAGTTGCAGGTGTCAAGAGCATCACTCCAGTCCTCGTCTTCTATAGCCCCCACATCCTCCTTCCATTTAGCTTTTAATGCGTAGGCTGACCTAGAAGAGGAGGGCAGCAGCAACATGCAATAAAAGGTTGAAATCAGTTTTTTGGGATCTGTCTACATATCACCTCCATAAAAGGATTGGTTTCCAGTTGAGGGGTACTGGTTGGGAACTGCGTAATGAAGGCATGCCTAATTTGTAGGCATCTAAAAAACATGCGGGTGGATAATCCAGTGCGCAGCCTGTCAAGCACTTTCAGTCTTCCATTTGAGGTTAGGTGGGATAAGTAAAAAACTCCTTGGGATCTCCATAGTTCCGAGTCTGGGATGGAACAAAACTGCAGAAGGGCTGAATTGTGCCACAACGGGGTGTTTTTGTGAAATTATAGTTCATTTCTGCTAGTCATTTGCAGACAGAAGAATGCAAATAGAGTTTTATCAAAATAAGCATCCCAGGTAATGCTTGTGATGCCCATGCTGACATACCCAATCTCCTGTAGTGATGGTAAGGGGATCATGTAAACCTAAGGATGCAAACTGCATATAACAGAACTGCTTTCTATAATTTTACTCCTCCTCTCATATTTTTTGTGTTACCCATGTTGCTCTTTCCAGGGACATTTTAGAATAGAGCAGTATTGACAAAATGCTGAACATAATTTTGAGACCTACTACGCTGTTGACCTGTTAAGATATTTATTCCCATGGAAATTGATTAATATCTATAGATATTTATACTGTAGCAGTAAGGCTCATGTTACACTGGCAATTTTGTAGCAGCTATAGAATAGGGGTGAATTCACACTAGAACAGGCAGCTGCTGAATTGCTTACTTATCTGGGCACTGTCAATATGTTGAAGGAGATTAAAGGACAGAGCTAGATGGCAGATTATTAGTTTATTAATATTCGCTTGGTTTGTTAGGACCCATACATACCTATGCAAGCACATGGTAACACACACTCATAGGTGTGAATGGGTGCTCGAATAGCCCTCCTTTAAATAAAACTAAACTGCAGCTAGAGAGGAATGCAATTTCTACTTGAAATCCATTTTCATGCACTGAAATTCATGGAGTGTCAGCCTATATAGCAAGAGATGCCGTTCAAGCCAAGCAGATTCTAATGAGATGTATAACCTCAGCCAGCACTGCTCCTGCCACAGCCCATGACATGTTATGCCGCCAATGGGGCTTGGTCACAAAGGGTTTGTATTTTATTGGTGTGAACTGAACCTAAAGCCTAGTACACCCCGCCGAAAGTCAGGCAGCTCAATAGAGACCGGCCAAAATTTGGCCCGTGTGTACTGCAGTTAGTCCAAAGGAAGCTGGCCGTTCGGCCGGCTTCTTCGAAGGGGCAAGGCCGAAAAAGGTCTCAGCGCTCTCAGCCAATTGGCTAAGAGCACTGACCGGAATTTTCTGGCAGGGGGGTCGTCCCCCTGTAAGAACACAATAGAACAGCAGGGGAGATTGCTGTACTAACGTTGGATAGTTAATACAGCAGCTCTTCCTGAACTGTCAGTTGTTGTTTTTTCTCTCAGTTCTGCTGGGTTAAAATGAGAAAAAAACTACTAGTGTGTACTAGGCTTAACTCCAATCTGCTGCAAGTGAGCAATTAAAAATCTGAGCCCTTTAACTTGCATAACGGTACAAAAAGTTTTTTTTTTTTAAATGCTATTGGCTTTTTATTTTTGTTTTTCATAGGTGGGGGGAAGAGTTCAATTTATCCAAACACCCCCAGGTAAGTGTCCCTAATCTGGTTTATAGGACTGTAGATTTATTTGGATGTAAGATAATACAGTCAGAGTGCCGTGGAGATATTCTGGCACACTCATAACAATATTGCTCCTGCACCCAAATATTGCAAATAACAAACTTTCTTGAATTGAAAAAAAAAAATATATATATATATATATATATATATATATATATATATATATATATATATATATATATATATATATATATATATATATAATGATAGATAGATAGATGCCCTCCTTCATTTCTCAGTAGCTAATAAACTGATGTACAGCTGAGAACTAGAGGCCCTTTTCCATACTGACCTAGATTTTTTTTCCGTATGGCCCAACTGAGTACTTGCCTACGCTCATTACCCATGGACCATCAGAGCCTTCATCAACTCACTCCACTTGAACAAATCTGTCCCTAAAACTCCCTCTCTCATTTCTTTGCTTTGCTGACAAACCAGGGGGACATGACCGACTTGACCTTTTTACAGTGGGAAGATGACCTTCGAGTTACCTTCTCTCAACTTCAGAAAGACAAATTGTATTTTTTGCACATAAAGCTTCCCTGGCAAGCAGATATCAGGAGGGAGGTTATAAACTTCTCACTCAGTGGTACAGAACCCCTGCCAAGCTGCATAGGATACAGTGCCTTGAAAAAGTATTCATACCCCTAGAAATTTTCCAAATGTCGCCATGTTACAACCAAATGTATTTTATTGGGATTTTATGTAATAGACCAACACAAAGTTTCACTTAGTTGTGAAGTGGAAGGAAAATGATAAATGGTTTTCAAATTTTGTTACAAATATGTGAAAAGTGTGGCGTGCATTTGTATTCCGCCTGCTGAGCCAATACTTTGTAGAACCTCCTTTTGCTGCAATTACAGCTGCAAGTCTTTTTGGGGATGTTTCTACCAGCTTTGCACATCTAGAGAGGGACATTTTTGCCCATTCTTCTTTGCAAAATAGCTCAAGCTCTGTCAGATTGGATGGAGAGCGTCTGTGAACAGCAAAAAAAACAAAACTTTTTTGTCAAATTCTTTATTTGTAAAGAAAAATAAAGTATCCATCAATATACAATATAACGTGATGGCACATCAAACAAAGTTACAGTCCAGGGTAGTACAGTCAAATGTAGAGGTCTTTGGAAGCAAGTCAGCACAGCATCACTGCCGTGCAGACAAGCCACCCATTCCAAAAAATCAGGTGGTGATCGTATACATTCTGCTCGTGTTGAGTTGCATGAATGGACACTTCAAATTTTAGGATAGAAGGAAGCTAGATGGTATAAACGTAGGGTCACCCAGAAGGGTCCCGAGACAAGAAGTGAAGAGGAGAGGGAGGGGAGAAAAGAAAAAGGAAGGGGGGGGGGGACCAGGGTGATGGAACATGTAGATGCTACAGTTCAAATGACTGGAGAACCTCAGTCCCCAGAGCAGCTCTCTAGGAGGGACTTCCCTTCATCCGAATACACGAACATGTTCCAGTATGCCCATGTTTTCGTATATCCTTCTCTTCTGTTTTGTGCGGTAAGTACCAGATCTCCTAGGGTATTGACATTCCTGACCTTATTGAGCCACGTGGCGATGGAAGGAGGATTGGGATCTTTCCAACACAGCGTGACACAGGCTTTGGCAGCGTTAGTCAAGTGGCAAATGATTTTTTTGTATGTTCGGAACGGCATCTGTGAGCAGTGGAGCCGGAAGAAGGCCAGATCCCTCGGGATAGGGAAGTCTGTGAATTGTTGGGAGATCCTCTGTACCTCCGACCAGCACTGTTGAAGCTTTGAACAGGACAAGAAAACGTGAAAGAGAGTTCCCCTCTCCACATCTCCAGCAACGCTCCAAAGCTTACGGAAATTATTTACTCAAGACTGACAGGGTGAGATACCAGGGCGTCAATATTTTATAGTTGGATTCCTACATACACGTGCAGATGGATGATTTCAGGCAAAGGCGGATGATGTTTTGACGCTGGGCAGCCGTGAAGGTCCTATCAAGATCCCTTTCCCATTTGCCAAGACTTGGCATGATAAAGTTCCCTGGAGGGGATATAAGCAAGGCATACATCTTAGACAGGGTGCAGGGGAGAGGGTCCATGTCTTCACAGTAAGATTCAAACAGAGTCCGCTGACTCCGAAAATGAGTCGGGGGGGGGGGGGGGGCGGGGGTTTCGGAGTTGAAGTTGAAGCGCCTGCCAGAAAGATAATCTAAACTGACCATCCGGTTGCATCAATTGAGAGATCATGGACCAAGTGTTAGCCATTAGAAAATGGGAGACTTAAAAGCAGCTGCTCCCCTTGAGATTTCAAAATGTGCCTTGTTCTACACCCGTAGGTAATCCGGGGTTTCCCAATATGGGAAACAGCAGCGCGTGGGCAGAGGAAAGCTCCGGTTTAGTACATGCCATATGGCCGACTCGGAGAGGGGGTCCTATGGTGGGATGTCACTTGAGGGAAGCAGGTAGGGAGGTAAAGCATTGTGGCGCCCTGTGCAGGGAAACGGGACTAAACTGCTGTTCTATGCGCGTCCACAGCTTTAGATCTTTGTCTGCACCAGTCAATTACCCTGCCAAGGTGGGCTGCTTGGTAATATTTAAGCGGGTTTGGGACAGCTGCCCCTCCATAGAGTTTAGGTAGCGTAGAAGGCGCCTACCGATCCTAGGCTGTTTGTGTGCCCAGATGAACTTGGTAAAGAGGGTATTGACTTGACGAAAGAAGGTCGAGGGGAATGGCAATAGGTAAAGTCTGAAAGAGGTACAGAAACTTTGGCAAGATGCTAATTTTTATGATGTTACAGCAGCCGAACCAGGAATGTAGACCTCCATTCCATTTGTCTATTAGGGCACAAACCGCACTAAGCAGGGGCGGACAGTTCATCCCAAATGTATCCCCTAGGTTCAGGGGGGATATGGGTACCCAAGTACTTCAGAGCCGAAGATGAAGATTTGAAGTTGAGCTGTAGAGTACGACACAAGGGAGAGGGCAGGGCGATTCCCATCGCCTCGGATTTGGAGTAGTTAATTTTCGAGAGTGCTCTGTATTGGTCAGATTCTTTCAGAAGATTTGGTAGGGAGATATGCGGATTGGTCAAGGAGAAGAGAAGGTCATCCGCATAAGCGGAGACTTTATGGGTGAGGTCAACCACCTGAATGCCGGAGACATCTGGGTTTAATCTAATCCTGTTCAGGAATGGTTCCAATGAAAGGGCAAATAGTAGGAATGAGAGTGGGCATACCTGTTGGGTGCCGTTCGAGATGGGGAACGGCTCTGAGAATACCCCATTTGCTTTGACCGCTGCCCGTGGAAAGGAGTATATGCTAGATATCCAACTAAGCATCTGTTCCCCCCAAACCCATATGTCTCAGGACTGCAAACATAAAGGCCCAAGTCACCCTATCAAAGGCCTTCTCCGCATCAGTACTGAATAATATGCAAGGAGAGCCCGTTTGACTGGCGAAGTGGACCAGATTGAGTACTTTTTCCGTGTTGTCCCTGGCCTCACGGGCAGGGATGAAGCCCACTTGGTCCAGGTGGACCAATTGGGGTAACAAGGATTGTATCCGAGAAACAAGCATCTTGGTAAAGAGCTTCAGGTCCACATTGAGCAACTAAATCGGCCGATAGCTGCCGCAGACAGAGGGATTTTTGCCTTCTTTTGGGATAACTGAGACGTGGGCCTCAGATGCCAGGGGAAACGAGGTAGTCTGTCCTAGGCCAATAAACACTCTTACCATGTGTTGACCTAAGAGGGGCAGAAGAGTCTTGTAGTACTGTATAGTGAATCCGTCTGGGCCTGGTGCCTTTCCTTGTTTGGCTGACTTCACTGCTCCGCTCAGCTCTTCGGGGCTTTAAGCTCTCCCCGAAATGGGGACGGGAGGCGTGACAAGTACACCGAAGAGAAGTAATCCTCTATGGAAGAGCAAGGTACCGTACCCTCAATATATGGGATATATGAAGCCGTACGTTGGTCTCTGAGGGCCCGTGCTAACCGATTGCCACATTTGTCACCCGATTCATACACTAGCTTCTTGCAAGACAGGAGTGCTGCCTTCGCCTTGTAACGAAGAAGGTTGGAGACCTGTTGATGAAGACAGGCAAGTCCGATCCCTAAAGATGGGATCGGTGTTCTTTTATGCTGCAGCTCAAGAGCCTGAATATCGGCTAACAGTTTTGTCAATTGTGCGTCTCTCGCCTTTTTAACACTGGAACCGTGTTTGATCAGAATGCCCCGTATGACCGCCTTATGGGCTTCCCACACTATACATGGATGGCATTCGTCCAAATCAGCTGTGAGTTCTTGAGCCACGTCAGTCAAAACCTCTGGGATCTGCACATTCAGGCACCATCTCCAATCCGGAATGGCGGTAGAGGCTGACAGGGATAGACGCATCATCAACTGGTGCGTGATCAGACCAGGTTATATGACCGATGGAGACATCTAGAACGAGGGATAGTAGTTTGTGAGGGATCAGAAAGGGGTCAATTCTAGAATATAACTGGTGAGGCGTGGAGAAGAAAGAGTAATCTTGTTCTCCAGCGCAGAAAATGCGCCAGGTTCCACCAGCTGCAGCTTGTGAAGTTTTTGCTGTATATGGTTCCTATAGCTGAGGGGAACAGAGGAGGTATCCATGCTAGGGTCAAGAGGGACATTCAAATCACCACTGAGGATCAGTTTACCTTCTGCAAACTCCACTAGCTTTGAGAGGGTTTTACATAGAAATGAGTCTTGGTGAGTATTTGATGCCTAAATAGTAGCCAATGTCATTTTGATGCTGCCAATGTGGCCTTCAAGGAAAAGATACCGGCCTGCTGTGTCAAAGCAGCTGTCGGAAAGAGCCCAAGGGATACAAATAGAGATCAGGATCGAAACGCCCTTAGATTTCCTTTACCGATTTAGTAGTGTGGTATACACAAGGAAACAATCTGTTTTGAAGGAAAAGAAGTCCCCCCATACTAAAATGAGTTTTTTACAAACGCTACATCCGTGCCAGAGCGTTTCAGATCATTAGGAAGCACCCTCCGCTTCTCCGGGACATTGAGTCCCTTAGCATTTAGGGAGAGAACATTCACAGCGTCCATCATCTCTGGGGTTGTGGGAGGGGAGAGGGAAAAAAAAGGGGGGGGGGGGTGTGGTGGAGGGGGAGAAGGATGGGGTTTGGAGGGGGGAGAGGAAGGAGGTAGAAAGGGAGGGGAAAGAACAGGAAGGAGTAGTCGGGGTCCTAAAAAGAGGTACTACAAATGGCACTCACTTCAGAACGCTTAAGTTCGTATGGGGGGGCAGGCCTATATGGGGAAGTGGGTGGAAACAGCTTGAGGACAGAGCCTGTGCCAGGGCCTTTTAGCATTGGTATAGACTAAAATTTAAAGCAGCAAGAAACATCCTAACAACAAAACTTAGAGGAAGACGAACCAGTAAAATTGTGTTAGTAGATAGCAACCCATAATATTGACTATAGATAACGCCCACTGGGGAAAGGACTAACAGTTCCCCTGCCCACTAGACAAGAAGCTGTGTCAGGGCATGCGGCGAGACATGGCTTTAAACGTTTCCGCCAACTCATCCAAGGGAAAGAGGCATAACGGTTCCAAGATAATGCATCACCCTGCAGAGATGCAGTCCAAGGAAGTGCGACCACTAATTGCCCCAGAGTGGGGTCGTGGTACTCGCCCGGTCACCGCATGTCAGGACTGCGCTCAATCTCCCATACCTCCTTTCAGGAGGAGGAACCCCCTCCCTGTGTATGGCCTCTTCGCCCCCCAGTCCCCCACGCATGCCATAATCATCCAGCCGGGTTAGTGGAGCTCTGCATGTTTCAGAGCTAACCAATGGCGCAGGAGGAGGAGAGCTCAGAGTGAACCACTCACTGTACCCTAAAAGGAAAGAGGTTCCTTCTCCAGATGGGGCCACGGCAAACCCAGGAGGAGGCAAGCCCTCTTGATACCCATGCGCTTCATAGTAACAAACATGCTAACCGCTCGGGATTAATGAGATCCAATACGTAATCCAGCCAGAATACCTGCAGTTTAAAGACTCCGCAGGAAACAACTGGTTAACTTCCCTTATAAACATAGTTTGGACACACATCATGAGTTATAGCATGTATATGAGAGACAAATATAGGCAGCATTTAACAAGACACTTGAGTGAGTGGGAGCAGAAGGCATTCTAAGCGCAGCAATGTCTGCAAAACGTGAGCCTTCTGGAGTGGTGTGGGGGGACAGGCAAATGTCATTCCAAGTGTGGGAAAAATTGAGGAGCAAAGCCCTCCAGAGAATCTCTGTTCGGTCCCAGAGATGAGTAGTGGTATTAACCCAAATATAGATAGTCCACAGTGGGGAGTGGACCTAAAAAATTCCAGGATCAAAGCCCGTTCAAACAGCAGTTAAAGTATGGTGGTGAGTGCACTGGGTAGTGAAAAAGCTGGCAGGGCAGACATCACTTACGGGTGCTCAGGGGACAACATCTGGAACATATCGAGCGGCAGTCAGATGAAGTGTAGGAGGGGATTAGGACTCTTGATCTCCGGGAAGAGAAGAGTTGCGAGACCATGTCGCCCCCTGCTTTTACGTGGAGGGAGGCTAGTCATCACGGAGGAGGGAGCTGATCGATCGACATGACGGTTGCAGCAGGGGTTGTAGCTAGTTTAGGACCGGGAAAGCCTCTGTCTCGAGAAATGCGAACAAGCCCAGCAGATCAGCAGGGTCGAGCAGAGCAAAGAAAGCTGGACCTTTCCTCACTGTCAGCGACATAGGGAACCCCCATCAGTAGGTACAGCCCATCCACCGCAATTTATCCAGGAAGGGGCGTAGCAGTGCCTTCCGCTGGTCAGGTCAGCCACCTACCTCCCATGCTCTGTGCAGGATGAGATCTTTATGGGAGTAGTGATGTAGGCGACAAATAACGTCTCTGGGTCTGTTCAGATCCGTGGAACGAGGGCCTAGAGCACTGTGCACCCTGTTGAATTCTATGTCCTGGGGGGTAAGTGAGGTAGCCAGTCGCCAACATATCTCCAGGACCGTGGGTTGTAGTGACTCCTTGCCTGTGGCTTCCAGGATACCATGCAATCTTAGATTGTTGCGGCGGCTCTGGTCCTCAAGTTCTTGCATATGGAGCTGCAGCGCGGTGACCTGTGAAGCCTGTGAGGACTGTATTTACTCCAGTTGGAACACACGGTGCTCAAGGGATAAGGACATTTTGCCCGTGGAGACCCGGTCAGAGAGAAGCTGCACGTCCACTCTGACCGAATGAAAGTCTCTGCGGTGTGTGTCTCCTCCAGGCGGAGTACCAGCGCCTCCATATCTGACCACTTCGGCAGGGCCTGGAAGAAAGCCCTAAGATCTGGATCTCACATTATGGAAGGCAGAGAGGCTGACGGTCCCGCAGAGGCTAGCGGAGGAGATGTCAGATCATCGGGGAAGCCTGTCACGGAGTCTGATCCATGGTAATGACTAAGCGCACGTGAAGTGTGTGAAATGCATCTACCCAGCATTCTGATGCCTGTAATTTTGGGATGTCCAAATAAAGAGGATTTTCATCTACAGTGGTGTGCGGCCATTTCTTCTATATTCAGGGAGTCTGATCTAGCCAGCGATGCCGGTGGGGCCGCCATATGTAATCCTGGCCAAGACGCTCCACGTGCCGCCGTGGATCGGGCCCGCAGTGTGTAAGCCCTGGATCTGGGGAAGAAGTGTGGTATCTCCGACCGGGGGGGGGGGGGGGAGTTCTGTAGGTTCCCTTCACCTTCTTCTAGCTTATGCCATGGTGGAAATTGCATCAGAAGGTTAAAATGCTGAAGGGGTGGAGGGAGCTCCGCTGATACACGTCCTTACATTGCCATGTTCAGACCACGCCCCCCCCCCCATTTTTTTCAAGTGTTGCCACAGATTCTTAATAGGATTTAGGTCTGGACTCTGACTGGGCCATTCTAACATATAAATAAGCTTTGATATAAAACATTCCATTGTAGCTCTGGCTGCATGTTTAGAGCAGTGGTTCTCAACTCCGGTCCTCAGGACCCACTAACAGGCCAGGTTTGCAAGATAACTAAAAATACATCACAGGTGATATCATTTGCTGCTCAGTGATTGCAGTATTCTAGTCTGCATCTCCCCAAGGTAATACTTAAAATCTGGCCTGTTGGTGGGTCCTGAGGACTGGAGTTGAGAACCACTGGTTTAGAGTCATTGTCCTTCTGGAAGGTGAACCTCCGCCCCAGTCTTAAGTCTTTTGTAGAATCAAACAGGTATTCTTCTAAGATTGCCCTGTATTTGGCTCCATCCATCTTCCCATCAACTCTGTCAAGCTTCCCTGTCCCCGCTAAAGAAAAGCATCCCCACAACTTGATGCTGCCACCACAATGTTTCACGGTGGGGATAATGTGTTCAGGGTGATGTGCAGTGTTCGTTTTCCACCACACATAGCGTTTTGCTTTTAGGCCAAAAAGTTCAAATTTGGTCTCATCGGACCAGAGCACCTTCTTTCACATGTTTGCTGTGTCCCTCACATGGCCTCTTGCAAACTGCAAATGGGACTTCTTATGGCTTTCTTTTACCAATGACTTTCTTTTTGTCATTCTTCTATAAAGACCAGATTTGTGGAGTGCACAACTAATAGTTGTCCTGTGGGCAGATTCTCCCACCTGAGCTGTGGATCTCTGCAGCTCCTCCAGAGTTACCATGGGCCTCTTGGCTGCTTCTCTGATTAATGCTCTTTTTGCCCGGCCTGTCAGTTTAGGTAAACGGCAATGTCTTAGTTCGCAGTTGTGCCATACTCCTTTCCATTTTCAGATGATGGATTGAACTTTGCTCCGTGAGATGTTCAAAGCTTGAGATATTTTTTTTATAACCTAACACTGCTTTAAACTTCTGCACAACTTTATCCCTGACCCGTCTGGTGTGTTCCTTGGTGAACAAACAGCATTATGAAGACCAAGATTCTCTAATAAACCTCTGAGGGCTTCACAGAACAGCTGTATTTATACTGAGATAAAATGACACACATGTGGACTCTATTTACTAATTAGGTGACTTCTGATGGCCATTGGTTCCACTAGAATTTAGTTAGGGGTATCATAGTAAAGGGGGCTGAATACCAATGCACGCCACACTTTTCTTATATTTATTTGCAAAAAATGTTGAAAAGCAATTATCATTTTCCATCCACTTCACAATTATGTGCCACTTTGTGTTGGTCTATCACATAAAATCCCAATAAAATACATTTACGTTTTTGGTTGTAACATGGCAAAATGTGGAAAATTTCAAGAAGTATGAATACTTTTTCAAGACACTATTTTCTCAAGGTTCTCTGGTTTCCTCAGAATCTGTGGGAATCCTGTTGCATATCTTCTGGGAATGCCCAAAATTAAACAACATTTGGACTGATGTAGAGTCCACGATTAACCACTTAACGACCGGCCACTGTATATATACGTCATTTTTTTAAAGATGGATATCTCGGTAACGGCAGCAGCTGCTGCCACAACCGAGGTATCCATCTTTAGAGCCGGTGTTCCTGTACACGATAATGGTGGTCTCTGCGGCGGGTTCGCCACGAGATCACCGTTATCGGCGGCGGGAGAGGTGCCACCCCCCCTCCCGCCGCTCTCCCACGCCCTCCGCCGCTTACCGGAGCCATCGGTAGCGGTGGAGGAGATCGGGACCTGTCACTGCTGAGGTATTGAGACGAGTGAGGCCAAGATGGCGCCCACCCGTCTCTATACCATAGGACGGCCGAAATGACGTCATTACGTCGGCTCCGCCCACTTCTCTTAAAGGCACAATTTTTTTTGTGTCATTTTTTTAAACGACTTTTTTTTTTTTTTCTTTTGCATTTTAGTCTAAATATGAGATCTGAGGACTTTTTGACCCCAGATCTCATATTTAAGAGGACCTGTCATGCTTTTTTCTATTACAAGAGATGTTTACATTCCTTGTAATAGGAATAAAAGTGATCCAAATTTTTTTTAAAAAAAAACTGTGAAAAAATAAATAAAATAAAGTAAAATAAATAATAAAAAAAAATAAAATTTTTTTAAAGCGCCCTGTCCCGACGAGCTCGCGCGCAGAAGCGAACGTATACGTGAGTAGCGCTCGCATATGAAAACGGTGGTCAAACCACACATGTGAGGTATCGCCGCGACCGGTAGAGCGAGGGCAATAATTCTAGCCCTAGACCTCCTCTGTAACACAAAACATGCAACCTGTAGAATTTTTTTAACGTCGCCTATGGAGATTTTTAAGGGTAAAAGTCTGACGCTATTCCACGAGGGGGCGCAATTCTTGAAGCGTGACATGTTGGGTATCAATTTATTTGGCGTAACATTATCTCTCACTATATAAAAAAAAATTGGGCTAACTTTACTGTTGTCTTATTTTTTTTATTCAAAAAAGTGAATTTTTTCCAAAAAAAGTGCGCTTATAAGACCGCTGTGCAAATACGGTGCAAAAAAAAATATTGCAATGACCGCCATTTTATTCTCTAGGGTGTTAGAAAAAAAAACAATATATAATGTTTGGGGGTTCTAAGTAATTTTCTAGCAAAAAAAAAAACAGTTTTAAACATGTAAACACCTAAAAATCCAAAACGAGGCTGGTCCTTAAGTGGTTAAGACGTTGACAGGTTTCTCACTCAATAAAAATCCAGTGGCCTTTCTATTGAATGACACCCCTATGTCTAATAAAAAATTTAAGAATTCCCTACTCGGACATTTACTTACAACAACTAAAGCCTGTATCCCAGCTTTGTGGAAGAGTACCTGTCCTCCTACTGTTGCCCATTGGTGTCCCAGAATTACAGATAGCCAGATTATGGAAAACCTTACCATGACTTTGAGAGAACAGGAAGACAAGTATTGGAAGAGCTGGACTCCTTATCTTTATTATAGGCAGCAGACACCATTGGCCTCTCAGCTTAATGGAACAACAGGAGAGGATTAGGTTCTGTGGGGTGGTTTCCCCTTTCCCTCCTTCTCCCCCCCTTTTTTTTTCTAACTTATTTTATGCTGTTCTTTCATCTCTCTTCTGCACTCTACATACTCGGGTTTGGTCTTTTCGACTGCTACCGCAATTTTCCTATCTTTCTATTGGGAAAATATAAAATCGTTTGGGAAACGTGCAGGGCGATACTGAGTATCATCCTACAACGTGTAATGTGGTAAGCGGTTGCCGATGGTTCATTTGATAGCTGACCTAGCAGCCGTTTGTGTACTAGCTTAGATGTTATGTGCTATTGTAATTCTTGGTAATGCTTGTTTTTTGTAATGTTTTGTTCACTGCCCCATGTTCATTTCCTTGACTGCTAAATAAAGAATTAAAAAAAAAAATAGATGCCCTTACACTCTTGTAAATGTTACTGTATGTAAAGGTGTGATGGTACATATTAAAATGAGCACACATCAGTGCATACAATTACAAGCGTAATTATGTGTTCTTATTCTCTATTATGTTCTTTTGACAGGGTACTGAGGTGAAAGCCATTACATATTCAGCCATGCAGATCTGTGAAGAGGACAAACCTGAAGTTTTTGTCATCATTGATATTTAACGTGTGGATCATTATATTTAAAGCAAAACTCCAGGGGATGGGGGTGGGGCGCTATTCTGACTTTTGCTGTGCACAAATAAATCTCAACTGCTCTCTACTGCTGTAGAAGGTAAAAAAATATTTATTTTGTTCACACCAGATATTACTATCAGCACAAAACTTCTGATGTTCAGCTTTCGTACAGTGAAGAGCTCATGTAGTTTACCCTTCCTTTCCTCTCTCCTTGTCTATTCACAAAACACTTTGCATTTTGTTCACAGAATACAAAGTGTTTTGTGAATGGACAAAGGGAGAGGTAAACGACAGGATCCCCCCTAACCGCGAAAACCGTGACTCTCAGCAGCAGCACAGGAAGTTTAGTGCTCACAGTAGGATCTGGCTTGAATGAAATCGTTTTTATCTTTCCTTGGAGTTCTGCTTTAAAGTAAAGCTTTGAGAGCTCACAAATAAAGATTTATAAAATCCAAAGAAAAAAATGTAAGAAAAAGGGGAAAAAACCTTTCCAATGTCCTCAGTAATTAGCTGCTTCCTGAAGGCTCCAGTGATGTCAATGCGCTCCAGAACAGGACAGGAGGGTGTGAAGAGCTTCCGGAGAAGCAGACCTTGCATTTTCATACACACCTTCACTGACAAACGTGGGCTGCCATTGCTGACCATCTGAAAAATGTAGTCTCCTGGCTGTCCCTGGCTTCAATACTTTGAGTTACTGACCTAAGAACAAGCATGCAGCAGGTGAAGTCAAATTTCCTGCTATGCAAGCTTGTTCTAGTTTAGTATTGTAAAAATATTTAAAACAAGTGAACCAGCAGGAAAGATAAGCACGTAGCAATTTGAAAAGAAAGCCAACAATAGCAGCCTCAGTGTTCCACCCATGACAAGTATTCTTTAAAATCACTGATTTTGTTTTTTAATCTCTGAAGCAACTCCCATTTGGAAAGAAAGTAATGCTCTGTCATGGAAATACTGTTTACATCCTAGCTGTCACACTACAAGAATAAAGTCTGAAGCTTGTATGATGCTTTTAAGTTTGTACTTGAAACCAGATTTTTTTTTTTTTGTAGCAGGTGTTGAATTCACTTGCTCCTAGCAATGAAATATTTGATAAAGATTATTTATGTATATATTCTATATGAATGATTTATAAATAAAATTATTTTTCACCAACTGCATACAGAATTTTTTTTCTTCTAGTGTTATGCACAAAGAAAAATATCTAATGCCATATTCACACTGGTGTGTTGTCTAAGGCAGCCTGTAACAGCATGACAACTCAGGTTTTAATAGACATACGCTTATTTTTCTGTGACAGTGCACCGCAATGCAGGTAGATCATGTGTGTTGTGGTGCAGTGTCATTAAAAATAAATGGCAATAATGTACATTTCTGTGAATAAATACAAAGCTTCCTCTAATTGGAGGGGCAGGCTGATGACATCACGCTCTCCGACTCAGCCAATCAGAGGAAGCTTTATATTCATTCACAGAATACAAAAGTTGCCTGTGAATGGCTGAGTGCCGGTCAGACCGACTTCGGGCGTGAGACGGGAAGTCTCTGTCTCGCAGTCGGTACTCAGCACTGTGTACTGTATGTAGCTAAAGCTACATGCAGTGCTTAGAGACATGGCAACACTTAGTGAAGGAAATTGATAATGTGGACCAGTGAAAGGAAACATTGAAATCGGCTTTAAAACTGACATTTCATTTTTTTAACAGTAGTGGAATAATTGTCAGGGTTTCTTCCTCACGCGGCTGGCTATTGTGAAACCAATAGAATACACTGGCAGTAATAGGAGACCATTATGTAAGGATATAAATAAGAGGGGAACTACACTGCCTTGAAAAAAGTATTCACACCCCTTGAAATGATAAACATTTTGTCATGTTACAATCAAAAACGTAAATGTATTATATTGGTGCCCCTTTGCTCCTCCTTCTCAAATCGGATCTACTCCACTGGCATTTGCTTACCTTAACCTGGTTTGGCCTCTGTAGTGCCCTCAAGATGACCATGCTACCTAAGGTGCTGTGTCTGCTACAGACGCTTCCCATTCGCCTCTCCCTGGTATTTTTTAAACGGGTGAGCTCCTTAGTTTAGAGGTGTTTTTTTTTTTTGTTTTTTTTTTATGGTCCCACCGAAGGCCTCGCCTTAAGCTTCAACTTCTTCTTCTCCCGAACCCTCGGGGAGGGGTTGGCCTCCCAGATGTATGGGCCTACTACAGAGCAGTACACCTCACCAGGTTACTGGACTGACACTGCCATGCTGAGGCGAAACATTGGGTGGCCATTTAACTAGAAGACTCCAATGACACGATGAACAGTTGGCCATGGATAAGCTCTCGGTGATCATCCTACCTTTGGCAGCACGTTGGTGGTCACTAGGGATGCTTTTTGACACTCTTCGTTGTCACAATTGCCTTCTCCCATGGTGCCTACACTGGGTAATCCAGAATTTTAACCAGGCCTCCAGATGCCTAATTTCCAGCGTCTGGTTTCGAGTGGCCGCCTTCATTTTTGTGACTTTACAGGACCTGACAGTCAGCTCTCTTCTACTGCTGAGACTGCGACTGACCCTCCACTAGACTTCTGGAGCAATCTCCAGATAAGTAATTTTCTTTGCCAGTGTTCGCGTTCTCCGGGTATACTCCGCCAGCTTACAGAACTGGAGTTCATCTGTCATAGGAGGGAACCATTCCGTCATTGTCTTTCAATGATTTGCTCTTCCCAGATTTGGCCAAAGACCGAGGTTTAGTTCCTATGTACCTTACTAAGTGGGAATCAGACCTTGAAACCCAATTCACTGACTCACAGAAAATCCTTCATTTTTGCCCAGAGATCTTCCATTGCCACTAGAGTTCAAGAGACTTGTTAAAAGATCATGACTCATTGGTACAGGGTACCCACTACTCTGCACTGCTGTTTTCCTCAGGTCCCTAGTACGTGCTGGCGATGTGGCAATGCTGAGGGAACAATGCTACATATTTTCTGTGATTGTCCCAAACTCAGGCCTTTCTGGCGGGAGGTGATCTGTACTGTCAAGCACTTGACTAACGTTGATTTGGAGGGAAACCCTGTGGCATGCTTGTTACATCTATCAAAACAACCTATTAAGAAGTATAAGGCTTCTCTTACAATTCAGCTACTGAATGTGGCTAAGGCATGCATCCCCCTGTGTTGGAGATCAGAGAACCCGCCGTCAAAGTCCCTGGGGTTTTCCAAAGTCAATGAACTTGGGGATATGGAGGATCTAATAGCTACCTTGAACAACCGGGAGGAGATCTTTCATGACACCTGGAGACCTTGGCAGCATTTCGTATACACCGATGCCTATCTTCAGGAGGTCTCGCAACCTGGCTGACCACCTGGATTTGGTCCGGATTCCCTGGGCGAGAGGCTATCTATCGTTCTAAATCAGCACTTTTTCTTCTAACAAGGGACACCTGGCCCCTTACTCCTTCTCTTCCCTAACGTCCCCTCCCACCCCCTCTCCCGCTTTCTTTTTCTTCCCCCCACCCCATATACCCCGACTCAGCCATGGGTGTTTTTATTTTTCAGATATTTAAATATCCTTTTATGCATTATCCGAGTCTCACTGTTCCCTGTCTGGGTCTTGATGGCCATCGGGATGCCCAGCTTCCCGATATATTGTTGTGCCCTATAGAGTTGCACAGTTTTAAGTCTACAAGTATTTGTTCTGGGTTTCCCATGCAGCCACCTCATGCCTTATATACCCTGCACATTGATGATTCTTTTATTGTTAGTATATATGGGCACATATAAAACATTACTATGTCTTGCCTGGCCTGTTGGCTTATGGATCTAAATGGAGTTACCCTCTTGGTTATTGTCAATTGATAAATACTGAGTTTTCCACTGCAACTTTGTGAAAAATAAAGGAATTATAAAAATGTATTATATTGGGATTTTACGTGATAGACCAACACAAAGTGGCACATCATTTTGAAGTGGATGGAAAATAATAAATGGTTTTCAAAATTTTTTTACAAATAAATATCTGAATGTGTATGTGTGGCGTGCATTTGTATTCAGCCCCCTTTACTCTGATACCCCTAACTAAAATCTAGTGGAACCAATTGACTTCAGAAGTCACCTAATTAGTAAATGGAGCCCACCTGTGTGTAATTTAATCTCAGTATACATACAGCTGTTCTGTGAAGCCCTCAGAGGTTTTTTAGAGAACCTTACAGCAAACAGCATCATGAAGGCCAAGGAACACACCAGACAGGTCAGGGGTAAAGTTGGGGAGAAGTTTAAGCCTAGGTTTAAACTAGTGCGATGCGGGAACAAGCGGGATTCCAGCATCGCTCCTCTCCCACAAGTAGTTCACACCTCTGCGGGTGTCAATACATTGTTAATAACACCCCCAGATCGGTTCACAGATTGCAGTGCAAACTGTGAACTCACACAGGAATCAGATTCTAGTGTGGGGAAAACAAGTCCCTGCACCTTTTTCTGTGCAAATCCAATGCAAGTTCAGCCATACAACTTATGACTGAACTTGCATTCCTCAGACATCGCATGTGATCGTCAAGTGCGGGTGCGAATCACATGCAATGTCAGATTGCACTAGTGTGAACCCAGGCTAAAGCAGGGTTGGGTTATTAAATATCCTAAGCTTTGAATATCTCGCAGAGCACTGTTCAATCCATCATCCCAAAAATGGAAAGAGTATGGCAAAACTGCAAACCTACCAAAACATGGCTGTCCACCTAAGTTGAGAGGCCGGGAAAGGAGAGTAATATTTAGAGAAGCAGCCAAGAGGCCCATGGTAACTGGAGGAGCTTCAGCGATCCACAGCTCAGGTGGGAGAATCAGTCCACAGGACAACCATTATTTGTGCACTCCACAAATCTGGCCTTCATGGAAGATTGGCAGGAAGAAAGCCATAAGAAGTCATGTTTGCAAGAAGCCATGTGGTGGACAAAGCAAACATGTGGAAGAAGATGCTCGGGTCAGATGAGACCAAAATGTTACTTTTTGGCCTAAAAGCAAAACATTATGTGTGGCGGAATACTAACCCTGCACATCACCCTGAAAACACCATGAAACATGATGGTGGCAGCATCATATTGTGGGGATGCTTTTATTCAGCAGGGCCAGGGAACTTATTCAGAGTTGATGGGAATATGGATGGAGCCAAATACAGGGCAAGAAAACCTGTTAAGAGTCTGCAAAAGACTTGAGACTCCCATGGAGGATCACCTTCCAGCAGGACAATGACCCTAAACATACAGCCAGAGCTACAATGGAATGGTTTTGATCAAAGCATATTCATGTGTTAGACTGGCCCAGTCAAGGTCCAGACCAATTTATTTGTAAAAAATCTTAAACAATTTATCATTTTCCTTCCACTTCACAATTATGTGCCACATTGTGTTGGTCTATCAAATTTTTGGTTGAAAATTTCAAGGGGTGTGAATTCTTTTTCAAGGCACTGTAGGTCTAGGTATCTTGTTCCCCAAAAAAGCTCAATGGTAATCGGTTGGTTTAGCTGTTTGATGAAGAAGTAAAACAATTTAATTGCTGGCAGAGGGTAGCAGGGTTTAGATCAGAATTTACAATACACAGGATGTATGTAAAATTTATAGTCCTTCATAACACAAACTTTCAGAAATATTTAACATCTCATAATATATGGAAAGCTTCAAATATGAACATGTACATTTTACAGCAAGGCAGCTTCTTGCAGCCATGAAAACATTTCATAATGTGCAAGAGCTAAATAAAAAGTTATGTATTTACAGATGAAGTGCTACAGCAGCCATGAATGATATAGATGCAGCTAATGAAATGTCACTCTGTAAAAGGCAACATATCAGCTGCTAAATAAAGTGTGATGGTGCACAAATGTCAAAAACAAATGTGTACATAGATAAAATCACTATACTAAAGTATATCACCATCTCACTCCCAGAAATATTCTGTACACAAAGAATAGCAAAGTCCACCCCCACTTCCAGCCTTTATGTTATTTGAGATTTCACATCTTCCTCTTCGCTGTCTTCTACTTCCTGAATAACCAGATCAGATTCTTGACGTTCTTTGCCATTTTCATCTTTCACATCGTCCTTAAAATTCCAGGCTTGCTCCCTCTCATTCTCAGGTGGGAGCACCAGTGGTTGATCATCCCCAAAATCAAAGTTGACACTATCCAAACCAGCTTCTGACAGACATGGGTGACAAAGACGATATCTTCTTGTTCCATCCTGAATTACTCGCCCTGTCAACTCAGTGACCGGGAGCTTGCAGCGACGGCAGATAAGTTTACCAGCTTCATGTATCTAGAATAGTCAAGCGTTGGGGAAGAAAGGATGTTTACTATAAAACAGTGCTAAGTAATACATTCTGCTGTGTTCTTGCAGAAAACAATGAAAGCATATAAGCTCTTTTGACAAATATAAATTCTAATAAAGAACAATACTGGAGGGAAAAAAAAATACTGTATCAATAACAGCTACTTTTCAGCTTCAGTATATGCAGTAAGACATACTATATTTATTGAACACATCCATACACATTTTATACTAGGACTCGCAAAAGAAAAATAATCAACTATGAAGCAGGGAGGTTGAATGAGACAAATACAAGCTCCTTTTAGTAAACTACAAATCTCTATATTTGACACCATAAAATATAGAAGGGCAAGAAATTGAAAATGCATACAACCATACTTTAAAAAGGTAAACACTACACTAATAAATTAAAGTATAAACTCTAAAAAAAATAATATAAAATGATAAAATTCTTTTCTATTAAAGTATATTAAAGCCCAAGAACAAAAAATGTGAAGTGTTGCAAATTACTGGTCCTCTATTTTGGTGGCTGCATTAGTTGTATTTTTTTTTTAGCAAGTACAGAAAATACCTATGGCTCTTGCAAGAAAACGAAAAATTGAATACGTACCTTACCATAATTTTCCTTTCCTGGTACTTATCCATGGCAGCAGCATACACATGGTTGGTTACTCCGCCCCCAACCAACGACCACTTTAACTCTATAATTGAGAGTAAGCACTCCCCACTTCATTCTTGTAACTAGTCACAAACGTTGAGGATTATAGAAAGGTAGATTATATATATATATATATATATACATACATACATACATACATACATATATACATATATACATATATACATACATACACACACATATATACATACACACACACACACACATACACATACAGAACGAACTTTGGGAACGAATTGGGGTGTTTGGTTGTAGGACCACCCTATCCGGGAAGAAAGTAATGTAGGGGTCTTGAGCCACTAAGGTTTGGATTTCCTAAACACTATAGCCAGAGGGCCAGAGGTGATGGCAATTAGAAGGGCTGCTTTAAAAGTAATATTTTCTAGAGAACTTTCTTCAATGGGTGCTAATGGAGGAGCTGTAAGAGTATTGAGAACCACAGGCAAATCCCACTTCGGATATAAAGTCTTCCTCGGGGGTCTTAACAATGGAACTGCCCTCTGAAAACGCTCTAATCAGAGGGTTCAGAACCCATATGGTGTCTGTTAGAGCTGATAAGGCCGAGACTTTGACCTCAAGGGTACTAAGCCCCAGACAAAAATCCAACCACTTTAAAGAAACAGGAAAATATCGTGAACCTGTTTTTTTTTTACATAATCTTTATTTTATAAATTTTTCCATTTTACATAGGAATAAGGCAATTTTGGATATCTTATAAAAGCAGCCATAAACCATTGCCGAAACATATTGATTTATTTATCTATATCCTTATGTCGTCTATGTTTGAGTCTTTTATTTTCTCAAGCAGCATATGTCATTCAAGATCACAAAATTGCTTGTCCAGACTCATATAAAACTAATAGACATTAACCCATATAACCCTACCCAAAAAAAAAAAAATAGAGAGAGAAAGAAAAGGGAAAAAAAGAAAGCCCTACAGTATTGCTCTACATATAGTTTGATAATATTGTGGAGGTTCTGAACTCTTCCCATTGTTGCCATGTCTTTAGGGTTTGTTCTCTAAGACCTGCTACTGTCTAGGCTACTTTCAGACTGGGGCGTTGTGGGTGTCAGCGGTAAAGCTGCGTTATTTACCGTCATTTTAGCGGTGCTATTCGTCCGATAGCGGGGCAGTTTTAACCCCCGCTAGCGGCCGAAAAAGGGTTAAAACCAGCCGCAAAATGCCGCTGCAGCGGCGCTTTGCCAGCAGGTTAGCAGCGCTGCCCCATTGTTTTCAATGGGAAGAGGCGCTTTAGGAGCGGTGAATACACCGTTCCTATAGCGCTGCAAAGATGCGGCTTGCAGGACTTTTTTTCCCATCCTGCAAGCGCACCACTCCAGTGTGAAAGCCCCCGGGCTTTCACACTGGAGACACAGGAGAGGCTCTTTACAGGCGCTATTTTTAGCGCTGTAGTGCCTGTAAAGCACCTCAGTGTGAAAGTAGCCTTATCGTCATCTCAGTGAACACCTGGTTTGAACGAGCTGAACAGGTTAGTTTCTGCAAATTCTGAAAAATTTTGCCATATTTTGTAGTAGGTCTTATTGGTGGATGACTTTGTGGCCTGAAGCAGCATCTGTATTACTTTGTGGGAGCATCCCAACTTTTCCAGTCTCTTCTGCTCAATTTCCAAGCCTCACATCCAGGATCTCTGGATGTGGATGGAAGAAGTTCCCCTGAGATAGAAGGTTGCATGTGTTTGGATGGGCTAAGGGATTGCACAGAGAGCTTGGTCAGGAGTGTGAACCAAGGTCTTTTCGGCCAGTAAGGTATGACTGCCAGGATGGTTACTCGTTCCTCTGTTAGACACCAAAGAAATCTCAGTATCAGAGGGATCGGAGGGAAAGCATATCCCATCTGGAAAACCCAGGGCTGAACTAGGGCATCAACCCCCCCCCGCTGATTTCCGGGCAGGCTATCTCATGAAGAATCAAGGTGTTTTGGCGTTGAGTGGTGACACAAAAAAAGTCTATTTGAGGCCTGCCCCATTGGTGGCAGAAACACCGGAAAACGTTATGGTCCAAAGACCATTCGTTGTTGGTGAACTCTCTTGATAGGTTGGTCCGTTAGTTGATTTTCGAGAGCTTGGATACAAGATGCTCTGAGATTTGTCTCGGCCCAAGATAAAATCGGGGCCACTCGGCTGGATAATGACCTGCTGTGCATCCCCCCCCCCCATGGTTCTGAATGTAGGCTACTGCCGCTTTGTTGTCCATTTGTAGCAAGATGGACTTGCCTCTCAGAAGAGACGCCCAATGTGATATCACCATCCACGCGGCTCCCTGATCCATGCAAGGGCTGGGAAACATTTGCTGACCGTCTCTGGAGGAAGGAGAAGCAACAAACCAGGCCAAGGACTGCATATACATCCAGGTATGGATCTCGTGCAGCAAACTCCAAAGTAGGGGAAGGGGGAATGTGTAATAAATCCCCAAGCTCCCAACACCCCAAAAAGATCCACAGAAAAACAGGCTCCCATACTCACTGGTGCATTTAGCAGCCTAAGTCCTGGGACTGCATCTACAGGAAAGCACGAACCTGTAATGGTTGCACCAACTAGGTGGTGTGGTAAGGGCTGTTTCCAGGTGATTCATGATCCTGCAGGCTTGAGGACAGAGAATAGAAATGACGTGGGGGGGGGGGGCTGACTTTCTTTTATAGAGTTAGAGTGGTCCTGTGGGTTGGTTGGGGCAGACATAATCACGCATAGGTTGGACTTGATAGACTTGTGTCTTTTTTCAACCCCACCTACTATGTAACCAACCATGTGTATGCTGCCATGGAGGCACCATTGAAGTAATGTTCATGTGGTCTCTTTTTTGAGTTTTCCTAAAGGTATGCGAGTATTCAGTAAAGCATGCTAAACAAAAAAAAGTAATTTGGTTAACATTGAGTACATACAGTTTGAAAATGGTTGCGCAGATGCTCCAGCCGTGTGAACCTTTTCCCGCATGCTTCACATGGATAAGGGCGCTCTCCAGTGTGACAACGCAGATGACGCTTAAGATCTGCTTTGCGCTTCACAGTATGTGTACAGAAAGGACATTTAAATCTTACAGGACTTAAGTCATCTATAAAAATAGAAATAATGTTAATGTATGGACAACGTGTAAGAATTTGTAAAGACACATTTCCTGTAATAGTGCAAGAAATCAAAAAGTTTGTGTTGGTTGTTAAAGATGAATATTAGACATGGTATATTTTTACATCACCGCTACTCTTGACCAGCCCACAATTATCCACCTGGGCTGGTGGGGAGTAGCGTTGATCCTATCCTCTTTACGCTTACTAGCCCTCTAGATTGGTATCAGGATAAGCCTGCACCCCATGTTCTGGGACACAGGGATATGCTTTCACCTCTACTTTGAGCCGTGCTAAACACAATATTTTTACATTGTTACATTGCTCCGGATTGGACTATGTATATACCATACCTGCCCGATGACCCTGGAAGCTGGAAATAACTGAAGTAGACACCCCTACTCTAGTGATCTCCGCTTGTTTCCAGGTCCCGTGCTGAGCAATTGGCCTGATGCATTCTAAATACAGGAGGTCGGCAACTTAGCATGGGATCCATTCAGATGATGCTTTGCCCAATCAGAGAACGCAATGCATTCATTCAGAAAATGCAATGTGGAGTGGTGATATCACACTATGCACCTCATCAAATCAAAGAACGCTTTGCATTCATTCGGAAATCAGTTTTAAAGCAAGAAAAGCATCCACACACTAGTGTCATCACAGATCAAAATCTTTATTCAAACAGCATTAGCACGTAAATACTACAATCTCTGCCTGTAGACTGCCCACCTTTGACACATTTCACCAAACATGAAAGGAGGCCTCTACCATGGGACAACATTGAAGCTCCACTACAAGAGATACAAACTGTCAAGATAGCTTATTGCTGGAGTCTTGTTCCCTAAGGAAATTGTGGAGCAGCTATAAGGGAAGCTAAGTGGGTTTAAAGGGCCCTTTCAGATGCATGGAGGCCATGATGGCTCCTGTTTGCAGCAGAGCAGGGTGGATATAAATCAATGATTTAAAAAAAAAAAAAAATCTGATTTTTTTTATTTAAATCTGATTTTTTTGATTTTTATCAAATTTATTTTAATGCTTTTGGAGTAAAAATCTATCTAAAGATAACTTTCTATTTAACTCCTTCACGAGTTACACTGCGGCAGCTTGGCTCCCCTGGGTAAACCGTCGTAGATATACGTCGGTTTGCCTTTTGACCACTAGGGGGCACGCCCGCGATGCCGGATCCCCTGCGCCTGCCCGGCGGTTGCGATGACCACCGGGCACCCGCGATCGCTCCACACAGACAGATCTCTGTTCTATGTAAACAGACAGATCTCCATGCTGTTAGGGGTGAGAAGAGCGATCTGTTGTTCATACTAAGTATGAACAACAGATTGCTCTCCTCACCCAGGCAGTCCCATCCCCCCCAGTTAGAATCACTCCTTAGGACACACAATTAACCCCTTGATCTCCCTCTACTGTTGAACCCTTCCCTGCCAGTGACATTTACACAGTAATCAATGCATTTTTATAGCACTGATCGCTGTATAAATGCCAATGGTCCCAAAAATGTGTCAAAAGTGTCTGATCTGTCTGCCATAATGTTGCAGTTCCGATAAAAATTGCTGATCACTGCCATTACTAGTAAAGAAAAAAAAAAATCTATAATAAAAATGCCATAAATCTTTCCCCTATTTTGTAATTACTATAACTTTTGCGCAAACCAATCAATATACGCTTATTGTGATTTTTATTATCAAATAATATGTAGAAGAATACATATTGGCCTAAACTGAGGAAAAAATTAGCTTTTTAAAAAAAAAAAAAAAATTGGGGATATTTATTATAAAAAAAAGTACAAAATAGGTTTTTTTTTCAAAATTGAAGCTTTTTTTTACAGCGCAAAAAATAAAAAACTGCTGAGATGATCAAATACCACCAAAAGTAAGCTCTATTTGTGGGGAAAAAAGTACGTCAATTTTGTTTGGACACAACGTCGCACATCCGCGCAATTTTCAGTTAAAGCGATGCAGTGCCGTATCGCAAAAAATGGCCAGGTCATTGAGCAGCCATATCTTCAGGGGCTGAATTTGTTAAGATACATTAATAATTTAGTTTATTCAGTATAAAATGAAGCTTGGTTATGTAGCATGAGGTTGCATATTCTGCAATACTTACATTTTTGGTAAACTCATTCAATGAATCCAAGTTCTGCAAGCTGAGATAACATGCATTGCATTGATGCATTCACACAATTTCACAGTAACCATGACATAAAACAAAGTTCAGGAATATTCCTTTATCCCATTGTTTTGCAAATCTATGTACACTACAAACTGTATGATTAAATCAGTTCCGATATCGCTGTTTTACTAACCTGACAGCTTATTATTCTAAATAGGAAACCTTCATTTTGTTTGCAAATATTAAACATTCTAACTACCAGCAGGAATACGTCCTTACATTTAAAGAGTACCTGTCATTTCAGATCCATCATGGCAGTGCCGGTTAGCGGGCATCAACTCACCTGTTGCCGCCACGTCCCTCACCTTGTTGTGTCACTGCCACATCACCAGCCATCCCATTAAAGTGAATGGGACTGTCGGTGAGTCAACAGCGGGTCAGAGGAGGAGCCACTGAAGGACAGAAATGATAGTTGCTCTTTAAAAATCATGATTTAAATCGAGCCTTTTCACTAACAATTTAAATCATGATTTAGATAGACTTGATTTAAATCAAATTCATCCTGCAGCAGAGCATATGCTCTGTGGTGAATATGCTGAATAGAACTCTATTGAAAAGTCACCCGTGACTTTTCAATAAAGTTCTGTGAAAAAAAGTAGAGTATGATGCTCTGTTTGGCGCATCAGCTTGGTGCCTTAGGCCCCCTTCACACATGTGAACCATTTGTCCGTTTTTCTTCCATCCATTGACTTTCAACAGACATCAATGCAGCTCAATGGAAAATTGGATGTAAATTAATGATCATCCATTTACATCCGTTTTCAACAACATACGTTTTTTGAAACGGATCAAAGTCCTATTTTTCTTCCGTTAAAAAAACGGATCAGACAAAAAACTGATATAAAACGGACAAACGGTCGATTTTTGCATGAAAGAATGGCTCCAGGACCTAAGTGGCTAAGGATTCCAGCTGGCAGATGTACAAAACAGATGAAAAGCTGATGTAAACTTCATAGATTTTTTTTGTCGAAAAAAAGTGACTGAACTGATCAAACGAATGGTCCGCATGTGTGAAAGGGGCCTTACAGTGCATATCAGCTACAGTGCAATCAGTGTAGCTTGCTGGTATGAACAGATAGATTGTGCATGTGTTTATTTATGCATATTTGTAGCATTCTGTATGGTTTTTATTATTTTCTTATAAATGTAGTTTGCAGGTGCATCATTCCTGTGTAGAAAAAGCACAATCGTATACTACTGCGTTGATTTTTTAGGGTTTACTGAAAGAACGAGACAACCGAAAAGTAGAAAAATAACTTGCAATGTGCCTTTAAACTTACTAGAAAGGTTGACTGCTTCGGGAGAGTCAATTCCTTAGCACAGCCCTCCCTTCTTACATGTACTAGCCCTTTCCTCTTCCAGATGTCTCCAGTTACTCTCTGTGCTGACCCAGCATCTCTGCCACTCCCCTCATAACATTTATGTAGCTGCTAGGAGAGGAGTGACAGGGAATACCATAGAGTAGTGTCTCTCAACCAGGGTTCCATCTGAGGTTGCTAGGATTCCTTGAGCATTGAGCAATGGTGGATTGATATCACACCTTCACTGACCACAAATGCAAGAGGACAATTTTCCACTAACCACCAATGTAAGGGGTCACTTCTAAACTGACAACTAATGTTAGAGTGGACGGGCGCCTTCAGGTGATGGGTGCGGATCCTTTTCAGAACTCTCAACGTAAATGGCAAAGGATTATGCCTGAGCTTTCTGAAGAGGACTGGGAGGAGGCAGTGGAAGTGTGCTTTCAGGATATCATCAGTACGGCTGATGTCCTGATACAATTTAAGTTTATACATCACTTACACTATACACCTGCTAGGTTGGTTACAATGGGACTGGGTCAGGATATTGCATGCGCTAGATGTAAGAGTATCGCTGCTGATTTCTTTCATATGTTTTGGGCATGTCCCGGACTTGCAGCCTTCTGGAAAGATGTTTTTTCCTTTTTCAGCCGTAAGTTACATATACCGCTGCCGCAAACTCCAGAGGTCGGCCTCCTGGGAGTACTAAATGATAGTGTTCCTCGTACTCATGCTAGGATGTTAATACGTATTTTATTGTTTTATGCACGTAAAACCATTTTATTGCATTGGAAAGATACTGAACCCCCTTCAGCCCAAGCCTTCTTCCGTATTGTACATGGGACCCTCCCCAAATTTAAGTTGATTTACAAGAGCAGAGCATGCCCTAGGAAGTTCACCAAGATCTGGCAGCCTTGGCTGGATGTTTCAAAGGACTTCTGGGGGGAGGTCCTCTCCTCACAGTTGTCTCAGTGAGGAGGCGAGGAGATGTGTTCTTAGTAAACATTACTTGACATATATCTTAATGTGGATGGAAATCTGTATGCGTTCTGATGAGGGGTTGCTCCACAAGAAGCGCCATAATTATACTGTAATATTGGTGGTCGCGGGTGACAGATGTGTGTATGAGTGTGTGTATGAATGGTGCGAATTGTTTCTGGTTGGGATGTTACTGTTCTGTACAGCTGTACTACTTCATGATTTTTGCTATATTCTCAATGATCAAAATACCTATGACATACATGTATGTAGGACAGTTTATATTATTGGTCTTCTTATTATTTCATCGTTTTTCTTGTATTATTTTTATTACAAAAATCCAAAAATAAACACCTTTAAAAAAAAATGTTAGAGTGGACACTAGGTATGCATTGTAGGTATAATCCTTTTCAGCGGGGGTTCCTCAAGAACCAGAAAATTATTTCAAGGATCCCTCAGGGGTGAAAGGGTTAAGAAAGGCTACTATAGGGTGTCACTTGAGTAAGGCAGGCCATACATGGTTAGATTCTCAGCTGGTTCAGAAAAATTGGCTCTGTGTATGGCGTGCCTAACTGCTCAAAGTTTGTTGGTGCTGCTGACATCACATCCATTATAAATATGTGTATGTATGTATGTATGTATGTATGTATGTATGTATGTATATATCTCAACAGTGAGTACACTTTTTGTAAATATTTTATTATATCTTTTTATGTGACAACACTGAAGAAATAACACTTTGCTACAATGTAAAGTAGTGAGTGTACAGCTTGTATAACAGTGTAAATTTACTGTCCCCTCAAAATGACTCAACACACAGCCATTAATGTCTAAACCACTGGCAACAAAAGGTGAGTACACCCCTAAGTGAAAATGTCCAAATTGGACCCAATTACAGTAGCCATTTTCCCTCCCCGGTGTCATGTGACTCGTTAGTGTTACAAGGTCTCACGTGTGAATGGGGAGCAGGTGTGTTAAATTTGGTGTTATCGCTCTCACTCTCTCATACTGGTCACTGGAAGTTCAACATGGCACCTCATGGCAAAGAACTCTCTGGGGATCTGAAAAAAAGAATTGTTGCTCTACGTAAAGATGGCCTAGGCTATAAGAAGATTGCCAAGACCATACAGCAGTTTAACAGGACAAGTTCCACTCAGAACAGGCCTTGCCATGGTCAACCAAAGTTGAGTGCACATGCTCAGCGTCATATCCAGAGGTTGTCTTTGGTAAAATAGACGCATACGTGCTGCCAGCATTGCTGCAGGGGTTGAAGGGGTGGGGGTGGGGTCAGCCTGTCAGTGCTCAGACCATACACAGCACACTGCATCAAATTGGTCTGCATGGCAACCAGGTGAGGAGTACAAAAACAAGTGTGTCTTGCCTACAGTCAAGCATGGTGTCATGGTCTGGGGCGGCACTGGGGAGCTACAGTTCATTGAGGGAACGATGAATGCCAACATGTACTGTGACATACTGAAGCCGAGCATGATCTCCTCCCTTCAGAAACTGGGCCGCGGGGCAGTATTTCAACATGATAACGACTCGAAACATGCCTCAAAGACGACCACTGCCTTGCTAAAGCTTAGGGTAAAGGTGATGGACTGGCCAAGCATGTCTCCAGACTTAAACCCTATTGAGCATCTGTGGGGCATCCTCAAACCGAAGGTGGAGAAGCACAAGGTCTCCAACATCCACCAGCTCCCTGATGTTGTCATGGAGCAGTGG
The DNA here is from genome assembly GCA_037952925.1 of Lithobates clamitans. NCBI lineage: Eukaryota > Metazoa > Chordata > Amphibia > Anura > Ranidae > Lithobates > Lithobates clamitans. The sequence continues at coordinate 1,365,025 of JBBGZY010000038.1, forward strand.
AAGAGGACTCCAGTGGCAACCTGTAAAGCTCTGGTGAACTCCATGCCCAAGAGGTTTAATTAAGGCAGTGCTGAATAATAATAGTGGCCACACAAAATATTGACACTTTGGGCCCAATTTGGGCATCTTCACTTAGGCGTTTTGTTGCCAACGGTTTAGACATTAATGGATATTTTTATAATATATATATATATATATATATATATATATATATATATATATATATAATTTGGGCGTTTCGATCAGCAATTTCATTTTGATCTATCAAATACCTGAAGGACACAGTAATATTACAGTGGCAAAATGAGGTTTATTGGATTAACAGAAAATGCGCAATATGCATCAAAACGAAATTAGACAGGTGCATAAATTTGGGCACCCTTGTCATTTTGTTGATTTGAATACCTGTACTACTTAGTACTGATTAATTGGAACACAATTGGTTTGGTGAGCTAATTAAGCCTTGAACTACAATTGGTTTGGTGAGCTAATTAAGCCTTGAACTTCATAGACAGGTGCATCCAATCATGAGAAAATGTATTTAAGGTGGCCAATTGCAAGTTCTCTTTGACTCTCCTCTGAAGAGTGGCAACATGGGGGCCTCAAAACAACTTTCAAATGATCTGAAAACAAAAATTGTTCTACATTATGGTTTAGGGGAAGGCTACAATATAAGGAATATAAGCTGTCAGTGTCCACTGTGAGGAACTTAGTGAGGAATGGAAGACCACAGGCACAGTTCTTGTTAAGGCCAGAAGTGGCAGGCCACATAAAATATTGGAGAGGCAAAGGCGAAGGATGGTGAGAACAGTCAAAAAGCCCACGGACCACCTCCAAAGACCTACAACATCAATTTGCTGCAGATGGTGTCACGGTGCATCCTTCAACAATTCAGTGCACTTTGCACAGGGAAAAGCTGTATGGGAGAGTGATGCGAAAGAATCCTTTTCTGCACACACGCCACAAACGGAGTCGCTTAAGGTATGCAAAACGCACATATGGACAAGCCAGCTTCATTTTGGAATAAGGTGCTGTGGACTGATGAAATAAAGATTGAGTTATTTGGTCATAACAAGGGGCATTATGCATAGCGGCAAAAGAACACAGCATTCCAAGAAAAACACTTGCTACCTACAGTAAAATTTGGCGGAGGTAACACCATGCTGTGGGGCTGTGTGGCCAGTGGCGGTACTGGGAATCCGGTTAAAGTTGAGGGTCGCATGGATTCCACTCAATATCAGCAGATTCTTGAGAATAATGTTGAGGAATCAGTCACAAAGTTGAAGTTAGGCCGGGGCTGGATATTTCAACAAGACAATGACCCAAAGCACTGCTCAAAATCTACTTGGGCATTTATGTAGAGGAACAAGTACAATGTTCTGGAAAGGCCATCCCAGTCCCCAGACCTGAGTATCATTGAACATCTGTGGGGTGATTTGAAGAGGGCTGTCCATGCTCGGCAACCATCAAACCTAACTGAACTGGAGATGTTTTGTAAGAAGGAATGGTCCAAAATACATTCAACCAGAATCCAGACACTCATTACAGGCTATAGGAAGCGTCTAGAGACTATTATTTCTGCTAAAGGAGGCTCTACTAAATATTGATGTGATTTTTCTGTTGGGTGCCCAAATTCATGCACCTGTCTAAATTTCGTTTTGATGCACATTGCGCATTTTCTGTTAATCCAATAAACCTCATTTCACTACTGAAATATTACTGAGTCCTTCAGTTATTTGATAGATCAAAATGAAATAGCTGATCCAAACACCCAAATATTTATAAATGACAATCATGGAAATTGTCAAGGGTTCCTAAACTTGAAGATTTCCAAGACCATACAGCAGTTTAACAGGACAGGTTTCACTCAGAACAGGCCTCGCCATGGTCGACCAAAGAAGTGGAGTGCACATGTTCAGCGTCATATCCAGAGTCTGTCTTCGGGAAATAGATGTATGAGTGCTGCCAGCATTGCTGCAGAGGTTGAAGAGGTGGGGGGGGGGGGGTCCAGCCTGTCAGTGCTCAGACCATACACTGCACACGGCATCAAATTGGTCTGCATGGCTGTCATCCCAGAAGGAAGCCTCTTCTAAATATGATGCACAAGAAAGCCTGCAAACAGTTTGCTGAAGACAAGCAGACTAAGGACATGGATTACTGGAACCATGTCCTGTGGTCTGATGAGACCAAGATAAACTTATTTGGTTCAGATGGTGTCAAGCGTGTGTGGCGGCAACCAGGTATGGAGTACAAAGACAAGTGTGTCTTTCCTACAGTCAAGCATGGTGGTGGGAGTGTCATGGTCCGGGGCTTCATGAGTGCTGCCGGCACTGGGTAGCTACAGTTCATTGAGGGAAACATGAATGCCAACATGTACTGTGACATACTGAAGCAGAACATGATCATAAGCATCTGTGGGGCATCCTCAAATGGAAGGTGGAGGAGCGCAAGGTCTCTAACATCCACCAGCTCCGTGATGTCATCATGGAGGAGTGGAAGAGGACTCCATTGGCAACCTGTGAAGCTCTGGTGAACTCCATGCCCAAGAGGGTTAAGGCAGTGCTGGGAAATAATGGTGGCCACACAAAATATTGACACGTTGGGCCCAATTTGGACATTTTCACTTCGGGGTGTATTCACTTTTGTTGCCAGCGGTTTAGACATTAATGGCTGTGTGTTGAGTTATTTTGAGGGGACAGCAAATTTACACAGTTATACAAGCTGTACACTCACTACTTTACAGTACATTGTAGCAAAGTGTAATTTCTTCTGTGTTGTCACATGAAAAGATCTAATAAAATATTCACAAAAATGTAAGGGGTGTACTAATTTTTTTGAGATACTATATATTACATTATATACACATACGTATATATATATACATACACACACATACGTATATATATATATATATATATATATATATATATATATATATATATATATATATACACACACATATGTGTATATAATGTAATATATAGTATCTCAAAAAAATTTGTATATATATATATATATATATATATATATATATATATATATATATATATATATAAAAATATTAAATGTGTGTGTGTGTGTGACTAATACATCAAAACAGAAGCAGTCTGATGCCATGTACACACGAGCGTTTTTTCCGTCGGAATAAACGCTGAAGGTTTCTCCGACGGAATTCCGCTCAAGCTGTCTTGCCTACACACGGTCACACCAAAGCCCGACCATCAAGAACGCGGTGACGTACAACACGTACGACGGGACTAGAAAAATGAAGTTCAATAGCCAGTAGCTTCCGTCTCGTACTTGCTTCAGAGCATGCGTCGTTTTTGGTACGTTGGAACAGCATACAGACAAGCGGTTTTCCCGATAGGAATTGGTTCATGTTCTCTTTCTAGGTCTGTCAGAATTTGACGTAAAAAGTCCGATGGGGCATACACACGATCAGAATATATGATGAAAAGCTCCCATCTGACTTTTTCTGTCAGAAATTCCGCTTTTGTGTACACAGCATTAGGGCTTTTGGATGGCTACACAAGGGAAAATGGAAGAATGGAAAACATTTTTGTTGAAATGAATGATCTGGTGACAGGAGACAGAAAAAGGCAAAATCACACTTTTAAAATAGCCATATAAATTAAACTTTAGGGATATTCTGATCTCACCTTCATTCCAACCAGACATGACACCTAAGATGGTTGGCATTGCTTTGTACAGTTCATCTGCCTTTGAAACCCGTGGTATGCTGTCCTGCTCCCCAGATTCTCCATGCTGGGGTGATTCTGGCCAGCTTTGTGCTGTATCACCTTCTTCTTCTTCTTCAACTTTAGGGCACACCATATCTTCAGGTGGTTGTGAATCTTCTTCCTGTAGTGTGCTGTCGTCTTCATGAACAATGCACTCAGCAGTACCACCCACAAGATCACCTAGTGGCACCGATGTTAGACATGCAGATGTTAGGGGCTCTGGCGTCAAGCGTCTGCGGTGCTTGCGGACATGCTCTGGTTTGCGTGAATGTTTAGTAAAAGGCCGTTGTAACCGTGAAGTGATAGGAGGAGGGTAATTGTATCCTGCAATAAAGCCACTGTGCTCTGCAGCTTCATGAATGTGTGTTGGACTGTATTCTGTCCTCCATCCTGCCGCATAAAGTCCAGTGCCATTGCTGCCATTGTCTTTGTCAGACAGGCTAAAGAAGCCATCTCTGTCTTTTTCATTAATGTCTAGTGATGATTTAATAAACATCTTACATACACTGATAACATCAGTCATCTGCAAGTAACTAGCTGCTGACATGACCTCGATGACGTTCTGCCCAGACAGAGGCAATTTGCCAGAATACACATAATCCAAGATGGCAGTGAAAGTGTCAGCAGAAAATACGTCAAACGTGGCTGTTGTGGGTTTGCTGACATCCTTGCAACTTTGGGACAGTAGCATTTTGAAGTATCCGCTGCTTGCGAACAGAACATTACGATGAGCTTTAAAGGTCTGCCCTTCTACTGTGATGTGACAGTCACAAAACAAGTCCCTTTTTCTTTGCTCATCCAACTGCTGCAGAAGACGAGTATGATGTGAAGAAAAATCCATCCTTTGGAGGGCACTAACAGAAGAACAGAAGTAAAGGATTAGTAAATGGATCACAAGGAAATATTAGAACTTTTCATACAGTGGATATAAACAGTCTACACACCCCTAAATGTCAGGTTTCTGTGATGTAAAAAATGAGACAAAGATAAATAATTTCAGAACTTTTTCCACCTTAAACTATAAACTGCACAACTCCATAGAAAAACAAACTGAAATCTTTTAGAGGGGGGGGGGTAAAAATAAAAAACTAAAATAATGTGGTTGCATAAGTGTGCACACCCTCTTATGACTGGGGATATAGCTGTGTTCAGAATTAAACACATTCAAACTCATGTAAATAGGAGTCAGTACACACCTGCCATCATTTAAAGTGAGTGAGGCCCTTGTCCCCATGGTGATGGGGACAAGGGCCTCTTCCTGACAATTGTGGGTGGTGGTTGTGGGGTCTGCAGGCAGGGGGCTTATCGGAATCTGGAAGCCCCCTTTAACAAGGGGGCCCCCAGATCCTGGCCACCCCTATGTGAAGGAGTATGAGGTACATCGTACCCCTACCCATTCACCCCTAAAAAAAAAAAAAAAAAAAAAAAAAAGAGCAGTGTAGTGTAAACAAAAACAAGAGACTGTTTTTGCCAAGTCCTTTAATGAAAGTGAAGAATGTCCACCGTTGAAGCTTTAACGTGTCTTCTTTGTCCGGTCTTCTCCCTCTGGTGATGTGTTCTTCCTCCGTTCTTCTTCTCCCTCTGGTGATGTGTTCTTCCTCCGGTCTTCTTCTCCCTCCGGTGATGTGTTTTTCCCCTGGTCTTCTCCCTCTGCCAACCAGTGTCATAGGAGGACCAGGTCAGCAGCAGAGGGAGAAGACCGGAGGAAGAACACATCACCCGAGGGAGTAGACACGCTGAAGCTACAACGGGGGGACATTCTTGTCAAAAACCGTCTATTTTTTTTTTTTTACACTACACTGTTTTTTAGTTTTTTTTTTTTAGGGGTGAATGGGTAGGGGGTACAATGTAATCCATACATTTAACAAGGGCGCTTTCAGATTCCAATAAGCCCCCTGCCCGCAGACCCCCACAACCACCACCCACGGTTGTTGGGAAGAGGCCCTTGTCCCCATCGTCCCCTCCCTTTCCTGACCTGCATTGCTCGAATAAGGGTCTGGTATGAATTTTTTTTTATTTTTTTGGGGGGGGGGGCCCCATGCTATTTTTTTTTTTTTTTAATTTGGCATGGGGTTTTCCCTCAAAATCAATAGCATTTCGGTCTGGTATGGGCTTATGGGGGGGGGGTCGCATGACAAAAAAAAGTCAGATCAGTTAAGATGATGATCCCGACTTCCATTGAAATCAATGGGCTGAAATCATGTCCAAGTCGGACCAAAGTAGTGCAGGAAGCATTTTCAAAGTTGGACCGACACAAGTCGGACCAGCTAAGATGACTCTCATAGGGAACCCATTGATTTTGACATGTCATGGGACTTGTGCTCTGGAAGTCGGAGCACATGTCGGATCAGTCTGAACCGGCCCTAAATAATGTAAATTGTCTTTTTCATTGTTTGTTTACTTTTTTCTTTATAACCACTTCCAGACTGCCCTATAGCAGATTTACTGCTACAGGGCGGCCTTCCTGTGCAGGATCACATTATATATATCTATATCTATATCTATATCTATATCTAGATATAGATATATGAGAGAGAGATATATAAACATAAACAAGGCAAATCTCCGTTCTGACAAGGCGGAAAGGATGTATTTTGTGTCCCTGCAAAAAATAAAATCCATCTCTTCTCCTATGAAAAGCAGCACATACAGTACACAAAAACACTGGCTAGCCACACAGTTAACCCTTTGATCGCCCTAGATGTTTAACCCCTTTCCAGCCAGTGTAATTAGCAGTGACAGTGCCAATTTTTAGAAATGATCAATGTATTAGTATTACTGGTTCCCAAAAAGTGTCAGTGTCCAATTGTTGGCCGCAATATCGCAGTCCCTGTATATATACATATTTTTTTTTTTCCTACCAAAAACATGTAGCAGAACACATATTGGTCTAAATATATGAAGAAATGTTCTTTTTTTTTTTATTGGATATGTTTTATAGCAGAAATTAAAAAATATATTTTTTTTTTCAAAATTGTCAGTCTTTTTTTGTTTATAGCGCAAAAATTAAAAAAAAAAAAAAAAAAAAAAAAGCAGTGGTGATCAAATACCACTAAAAGAAAGTGCTATTGGTGGGAAAAAATTACATACATTTGATTTGAGTACAGTGTTGCATGACAGCGCAGTTGTCAGTTAAAGTAATGCAGTGTGGTATCGCAAAAAAAAATGATGAAGGGGAGTAATTCTTCCGGAAGTCAAATGATTAATTTTCTTTTGTCTGGCCCTGTCCCCCCTGTCATTCTCACCTAGGCGAGAATAAGGTGTACTTGCCTCCCAGGACATTCTTGTCAAATATCCCAGGAGGCTGCAGGAGCAGGGACATACAGAGGCCTGTGGATGGAGCTGGTGAGTGTTTTGTGGGGGTTGGCTGCTGGAACCCAGAAGAAGCGCAGGCCTCTGATGAGGTGCACCAAGATGATGGAGTGGGGCCTTGACTGTGGCACTTGAGCAGCAGATCACAGCATAAACCAGGGTAAATAGACCGTTTAGGGTTGATTACGTATGAATAAGTATGGCTAAATTCACTGGTTTACTCTGTGCCTTTTAGCCTATTTAACTTCCTGTACAACTTTTTACACCTGTACTCTTTGTGCAGATGCCTATACTTCCAAAAAGACCGATGTACAACCCGAGACGCATATTAAACCAAAGCAAAACATGCACCAATGCGTTTTCACAGTGCAGTGGTGTGAACTGTCCCTTATTCACTACACTCAATCTGGTGAGAAATACTGGTATTAGACCCAGTCATTAGGAATAGAAAAAGGACATGTCCATCAATTAATAAACAAAAAAATTGGATTTTTTTTTTTCTAACCGAAAAAATAAATTGTTACCTATAGTGAGTGTTTTGTCCTGTTTGTTCACTGAGCTCTTCAGGAAGCAAGGGAATCTGACCACCTAGGCTAAGCTTTCGTTTTATACCCAGTGCCCTACTCCTGCAGGTAGCACTGTAACCCAATCTTGACTAATAGAGTTAGAGATAGCTATGTCCATCTATGAACTCAAAGAAAAAGTTTATGGTGAGTACAAAAACAATCTTATTTTAGTGAAGGAAGGGCAATTGTGAATAACTGCAATAAAGAACCCTTCCCCAAGGCATTAAAGTTACATCTTCAGATGCAAATTTTGGACACAAAGTGCCGCAGGCAGCAGTGTAACATCAACCTTGTAAAACTTGTTAAAGGTGTAAGTGGATGACCAGGTACTTGACCTATTGGTGAAAAGACCATGGGGCAATTGCCGTCCCAGTAGAAAGGACAGTTAAGTGGAAATGGAGGATCTAGGTGTAGTGAAATAACGTCTGTTGAATCCATTGAGAAATGGTGGCCAGAGGTTACTTGGCCTCTTGTGAGTGCTTAAAAAAAAAACATTTGTTTATTAGCCAATTTAAAGAAACAGAGCTCCACAATTGCAGAAATAGTGTACCAGTTTCGCAAGTTTGGAATGTGTTTTAGTACAAAGAAGCACAACATTGTACCCAGTTTTTCGCAAAAATATAAACATGTCAAGCCTTAGGCCCCTTTCACACGATCGGGTCCACCTGCCTGGTTTTCAGGCGGACCTGATCGGGCCACTATGGGGGAGGCGGACGACACATGTCTGCTGACACCCACCTCGTGTCCGATCCGACAAAATCAGATGCATGTCGATACGTTCGCCATCCGTCCAGCAGGTTGGATCAGGTGACAATCGTATGGAAATGGACAGGCAGTCTGTTTCCATCTGACTGCTCTATAGAGGAGAGTGGGCTCCGTCCTTGTCCGCTCTACATAGCCGAGCAGACAGGACCGGTCCCCTGCCTGCTTAAAACTGTGTGAAATTACAAAAACAGTTACTCAGTAAGCAACACTTTAAAAGACTGTACAGTTTATCAGTTTAGCAATAGCCATACATTTTGGTACTAGAATTGTAGCTCTCACTCTGACGTTCATGACAAGATCTCACATGTATTGCACAATTTTAGGACTACACGTGCTTGCATTATGCTGCATGTTTGAATTGGGGTGTGTATGGAGGTGCTTTTAAAAAAATATTTTGTATTATTTTTATATATTTTTTACATAATTTCATATTTTACACTTTTTTAAAATATTTTTTTTTTTTAAATTTACTCTTTTATTATAAATTTTATAACTTTACATGACACAAGACATAAACAATTATATTTCCATTTTTCTTTCCGAAAAAGTGTGTCCCATACTTTGAGTACTATTTTGGTTAACTCGTGAGTTTAAAATATTTATTTAACGTTATTGCTATCACAGAGTGGCTAACAAGCTAACACCCCAGAGGACTTTTATCTGAAAGCCCTTCACTCGCTGTTAAACCCCTAGTTTATCATGACGTTTATAAACGTACCCTGGTAGATAACGGATTAACAAAGTAAATTGTGTTACAGATTCAAAGTTGAACTCCAGGTAAACCACTAAATATACAGATTAAATACATTTATAAAAGCTGGTTTACCTGCCAAAGAATTTAAATTTGTCCATTCAGTCCTGAGATTTAAAGTGCCAAACAGCACTTAATCTTCCTCTGCTGCAGTTTCACTTTCACATCTTTTCCTCACCTTGCGACTGGACAATAAAAGGAGAAGTACACTGATTAGCTCTTCTTTCTTCTCCTATCAGTTGTTTCCCTGCACTGTAACACAAATGATTAGCTCATTGTGTTGCTTCTCCCTCCCCTTCTGTGAGTTTTGCTGTACAGGGACTGCTCGTGATTATACCAGGTCAAGTACTTAAAGCGTAACTCCACCCAAAAGGGGAAGCTCCGCTTGTTTGCTTCCCCCCTCCGCTGCCATATTTGGCACAATTTTGGAGGAGGGGTGAGTGGGTACCTGTTTTTGACAGGTACACGTCCCCACTTCCGGGAGACCTCGCCGCGGCGAGATTGCCCGGAAGTTCGCAGTAGGAAAGGAATGACGAGAGTCGATTGAAAAATCGGCTGGGGTGTCGACATCACGGAAACCCTGGACAGGTAAGTGTCCTATTAAAAGTCGGCAGCTACAGTATTTGGTAATGACTAAGTGCAGATGAAGTGTGCGAAACGCGTCTACCCAGCATTCTGATGCCCGTAATTTTTGGGATGTCTAAATGAAGAGAATTTTGATCTACAGTGGTGTGCGGCCATTTCTTCTAATTTCATTTGAAGCTGCTGACTTCTAATTTTTGGACTGTTGAAGTTAAAAAAAAAAAAAAACATTTGCAGGTTCAAACTTGTGTGGAGAGCTGTGTTTTTAAGCAGAAGAAAAAACGCAGCTCCCCACAAGGGCACACAGAAAACAATAGTTTTCTATGTGCTCAGTTCACACTTTAGCACAGCTGTCAATGTTAACATGTCAGCTTTTTTTCCGCACTGCTCCACATATAAAAGCAGTTAACCTAGCAATAACACACAATAAACAAAACGCAGCAGGAAGTGAAGAGCGACAAAAAAAAAAAAGAAGGATGACTGGAGCGTTTGGCCTGCACAGTCACATGAAAATAAACGCAGCTAAACTGGATATGTAAAATAACAAAAAAAAAACACATGCATGAAAATACACATAAAAAAAGTAAGAGCATGTGAATGCATATCAGTCTTTACCCACATGATGTATTAGGACTGGTTCACACCCTGTGACACAATGCTTTCATTTTCATGCAAATTAAACCCATCTCATTAACAGTTTCCCAAAACAGTCACACTCAAGCCATGTTTGTGCTCTTAACAGGTTGGTTAAGCCATCACATGGCTAGTGTCATATCTGATCACATGTGCAGCAACATGGCAACTGCAGATCAAACAGAGGCTAAGATGGCAGCTTCCGTGGCTATAAAGGATTTAAGGATTAATTCCACTTTAAGACTGAAGATATTTAGTAGCTATTTTACATTTAAATTGTTCTCCCTATGAAGTCTGCAGTCACACAGTGATGTTTTCATTCTGACAACAAACAAAAGAATGCCCTTTAAGGGCTCATACTGACGTGCAGCAGCCCTTGCTGCCCCTTTGAAAAGTTATTCATTGTAAATCCCCTTTCAGAGGGTGTTTGACAGGATAGGTCTCCTCGCTGCCGGTTTTAACACTGAAAATGCCGACCCACCATGCTGCACCTCTTGTACTGCACGCAGTTGCGATGTAGTCCCATTTACTTGAATGAGATGAATTCAGAGGTGGTACTGCCCACAGAACATGAAAGGAGGGGTTCATTTTTGCAGCAGCATATGTACAGCACTGAACGGCTGCATTTCTTAGTTAAGGTGAAAGTCTAGGGGCGTAACCGGGCTGCATGTTTGAATGAGCCCTAAGGGCAAATATAATTTCAATGTATACTAACCAATTTTCTCTTTCCCTGCTGACCTTAAAGCCAAACTAAACCCTTTTATCATTTTCAGCCAAGGAAGCTGCCATCTTGGCCTCTGTTTGATCTGCAACTGCCATAATGCTACAAATGTGATCAGTTATGACACCAGCCATTTAATGGTTTGACAGTTTGGTTGACAGCACAACCAATTCCCTGCATGTATCTGGAATGTAACTGTTTTTTGAAACCATTTAATCGATGGGTTTACTTCTGCTGTAAAGTTATAGTATAGGCACAGTTTTTATTTTTTTCAAAGTAAAAAAACCTACGTTAGACTTACCGGTAACGGTATTTCTACGAACCTTCCAGGACGGCACACCTGAGAGATGAGGGCTCCTCCCTATAGGAAACACAATCAATTGACAGCTTGTTATAAGTCCCCACTCTTCCTCTTGATCCCCAGTTTGTAATAAAGTAATCCTGAACCGGTTCACAAGGAGAATCACTCCACATAGGTACTCACCACCTAGTGTTCAACTCATTTTCTCTCCACATAGGGCAGGAAATAGGCCTGCCGTCCTGGAAGGTTCATAGAAATACAGTTACCGGTAAGTCTAACGTAGGTTTTCTCCTATCACCTTCCAGGACGGCACCCCTGAGAGGATAATTAAGTAAATACAGGCCTACCTTCAGGGTGGGACTACAGCTTGCAGGATCTTTCGACCGAAGGCCAAGTCTTGCTGTGACAACACTTCCACATGGTAGTGCTTTAGGAACGTATCCTGACTGGACCAGGTGGCCGCGCTGCGGATTTGTTCCCAGGAGGCCCTTGCTTTTTCAGCTCAGGAAGTTGCTATTGACCTGGTTGAATGGGCCTTAACCTTAGCTGGTGCTGGGACTCCAGAACTCTCATAAGCCAGTGAGATGGCTCCCCTGATCCATCTCGAGACTGAGGCTTTAGAAGCCTGAAGTCTCTTCCTTGGCCCAGCGTACAAAACTAGTAGGTGATTGGATCTCCTAAACTCTTTTGTGCTTTGTAAATAGGTAAGGAGACACCTTCTTACATCCAGGCAATTAAATTTCTCTTTTCTTTGAGTTTTTTTGGTTTATCACAAAAAGACAGCAATGTTATATCTTGCGTCCTATGAAATAAGGATACTACCTTTGGTAGATACAAAGGGTCTGGCCTAAGGGTGACCTTATTTGGCGGTATCAATAAGAAGGGTTCCTTCATGGACAGCCCTTGTAGATCCCCAACCCTCCTGGCCGTGGTAATTGCCAACAGAAATTATATTTTTAAGGTTAGAAACTTAAAGGGAACCTCCTCTATAGGTTTAAATGGGTGTTTAGATAATGCCTCTAACACCCTTGTCAAGTTAAATGGTGGGAAACTGCCTTTGAAGACCAGGGAAACTCTTTCCCTGGCCACCAAGAAACTTTTAATGAGGTCTTCCTTTGCTAGTCTTGTATCAAGACAGACTGAGAGGGCTGCTATCTGTACCCGAAGGGTGTTGACCGCTAGGCCCTTGTCTACTCCGTCCTGGAGAAAATCCAGGAAAACTGGAACAGTGGTGGAGGTCATCTGTTTTTCTTCTGCCCCAGGAACAGAAAGTCGTCCAAATTTTTGAGTAAATATTTTTAGTCACTGGTTTTCTGCTCAAAAGGAGGTACTTATCACACTTTCTGAGCAGTCCTTACGTTTTAGGATCTGGCGCTCACTAACCAAGCCGTCAGCTGGAAAAATTCCAGCCTTAGGTGTATTACTGGCCCCTGCCTGAAAAGATCCAGCCTGTTTGGGAGCTTCCATGGTTCTGCCACTGCCATGGATTTTAAGCTTGCGAACCAAGCTCTCCTTGGCCACCAGGGTGCTATCAGGAGGAGCTGGCCTGGGGACTGGCTGAGCTTCTGAAGGACCCACGGAATCAGTGCTAGGGGTGGGAAGGCCCTTTGCCAACCTGCTGTTCTACCAGTTCCTGGATACCATTTAGAAGGGCTGATCTTTTCAGGGCATCCTTGAGGGGGATGTGTAAGGGTGATCATAGAGGGGGTTTTGCCAAAAATTCCACCTTCTTGCAGGATCTGGCAGATGTAAGTGCTGATATCTTTTTCCACTAAGGGACAAAGTGGAACAGCCGACCCCCCCACACTGATCCTGGCATCACTTAGTTTCTTAGGTGCCGACCTTGGGGGGGGGGGGGGGGGGGGCACAATAAATTGTTCTATTGCCTACCCTACCGTAGCCCCATCTTCTATTGGGCTCTTTTTTGGTTCTATGCTGCAGTTGCCCCGGAGGGGGGCCAAGAAAATTTTTCTTACATTTTTCCTTTTTGGGTCTTACTGAGAATTTTTTACCCTTTTCCGAGGACCTAGACAGAACGTCGTCCAGGCCCTGGCCAAACAGCAATGAGCCATCAGATCCTTAATACTGCCTGCATCCTCAAAGGAGAGGTCAGACTGCTTGGTGACTTGAGACAGAGTGGCATCCAGTCTTGGGAGTTTAAGACCTCTTTCACACTGGAGGCGTTTTTCAGGTGCTTTAGCGCTAAAAATAGCGCCTGTAAAGCACCTGAAAAAAGCCTCAGCTGGAATCCCAGTGTAAAATAAAATAAATATATGTGCATGCGCTAAAGGCTATAAAATAAATTGTTCTATTGCCTACCCTACCGTAGCCCCATCTTCTATTGGGCTCTTTTTTGGTTCTATGCTGCAGTTGCCCCGGAGGGGGGCCAAGAAAATTTTTCTTACATTTTTCCTTTTTGGGTCTTACTGAGAATTTTTTACCCTTTTCCGAGGACCTAGACAGAACGTCGTCCAGGCCCTGGCCAAACAGCAATGAGCCATCAGATCCTTAATACTGCCTGCATCCTCAAAGGAGAGGTCAGACTGCTTGGTGACTTGAGACAGAGTGGCATCCAGTCTTGGGAGTTTAAGACCTCTTTCACACTGGAGGCGTTTTTCAGGTGCTTTAGCGCTAAAAATAGCGCCTGTAAAGCACCTGAAAAAAGCCTCAGCTGGAATCCCAGTGTAAAATAAAATAAATATATGTGCATGCGCTAAAGGCTATAAATACGTGAGCAAAGAATATAATAAATCTATACAATATTGAAAATTACAAACAGTGTCAAACGCCTGTGAAGAAAGTGACTAAAATCCACAATTGAATAAATGAATAAATGGTAACATGCAACATGCAAACAAAAAAAATGTGAGAGAGAAAAGAAAAAAAATCCTTTAAATAATTAACAAAAATATATAAGTGCTACTTGATAAATAAAGTGTCCGAAACCAATTCATACAAATGAATATATCTCAGTCCAAACCATTCACAAGAGTATATAAATCAAAGTGCACAATAGTGTCCAAACAAATAGCAGGCATTCCTCATGCTTGTATTTATGAAAAAGTGCTAAATATTCCTCATGCTCTTCTTAAGAGATGTGCACATTATGGCATGCTGCAGTGCTCTCCAGTGACCCCCAATGGATAATGCGCTCACCTTAGAGCGTGTGACACAGTGGCTAAACAGTGTCAAAACACGCATTAGAGTAACTTCAGGGCTCATATAGGGTCTGCTGGTGATGATCTGTACCACGCTCAAATGGTGACATATATAAAAGAAAGGAGACTCATAGCATAATACCGCCAGGAATTTATTTGAAAAGCCATAAAAACAATCCCTCCAGGAGGGTACTGCACAATGCTTGGGTGCGTCAGTGCACCATCCTATCCAAAGTATGCAATACAAATGAATCCTGTGGTGTGCGGTGCGGTGTACAATCCTCTGCCTGTCTGTATGTAGAAAGCTCCGTCCTGCCCCTCCCCTACGCGTCTTCGGCACAGGGTATACGTGCCTTCATCTGATCCCCCAGATGAGGGCACGTATACCCTGTGCCGAAGACGCGTAGGGGAGGGGCAGGACGGAGCTTTTCTGTAAGACAGGAGATAGAGCATACATATAATTTTACTCTGTCTTCACCCTAACTGTGGGCTTGTACTGGGGAGGGGGGAAAGGGTAAGGTGATTTATGAAGCCCAGCCTGTTCTGGCCGGCCCAGGAATTCTCAGACACCTTAGAAGCCAGGACCTCTTACCCCCCCCCCCCCTCCCTTTCCAAGGGGGGTTTCTACTCACCGGGCCCCGACCAGGATCTGCCCGCAGTTGTAGTCGCCATCCCTTCCTCCTGCTCCATGAGGGGGTTGGCTGGATCCTGGGCTGCTGGTACTGCTTGTGGGGCTAGTACAGCAAGCCAACCGCTGTCCGCCGCCTTGCTCTGTCTCTCCATGCCGCTCTCCACGCTGTTCTCCTGGCATTTTCAACACTTCCAGGTTGCGCTGTTCCTCCGGCTCCGCCAACTTCCTGTGATGCGGCCGTGTACCAGAGTGAGGCTTGGAGCGCAGCACTTCCTTGCAAGAGGATTCCAGGAAATAAAGAGAGCGGCTGGCGGCGGCGTTTTATGCACATGCAGCGATGGCGCGCACTCCCTGGTGCAGCCTTGAGGGCAACCTGTGAGAAAGACAAGCCTGCAAGTTAGTTCAGCCCTCCGCAGCCTCCCTAGAACCTGTCTCAACAGGAGACCATCCGACCCTCCCTGGTCATTTTGTCTTTAAACAAAACAAACATGCTGCTGTGTTCAGGAGAAACACAATCAATACTGGGGATCAAGGGGAAGGGTGGGGACTTATAACAAGCTGTCAATTGATTGTGTTTCCTGTAGGGAGGAGCCCTCATCTCTCAGGTGTGCCATCCTGGAAGGTGATAGGAGAAAACATGTTATACATACCTGCCCTGTGCAATGGTTTTGTACAGAGCAGCCCTGATCCTCTTCTTCTCGGGTCCCCCGCCTGCTCTCAAGCTGTATGGCTGTGTGCATGACGGCTGTGCAAATGGGAGGGAAAAAAAGATCAGACTGCTAGTTACCAATTCTTTCAGAAATTACTAGTTGTCAGACTATTCTGCTTCAGTATTTATTAAAGTGGAACTTGACCCACAAAAATTTGATAAAAAATAATGTTTAGCATGAAATATACATTCCACATTAATAATTATGCTACAAAAATGAGCGTTGCTGTAAATTGCCTCCAGTATTGCTCCTGTTTCTTCTGCTGGAGGCTGCCATTCTGCTAAAGACCAGAGCCCTAAAACAGCAGTAAAAAAAGTTACATTCCTGGAATGCGAGGATTGCTAACCTTCCCATTTGTTTGTGCCCTTAAGCAAACCATCAAATGGCTGGTGTCATAACTGATCACATGTGCAGCACCATGGCAATTCCAGATCAAACAGAAGCAGCTTCCTTGGCTGTAAAGGACAGGAGAGTTTCATTCCGCTTTAAGGCTGTCAGCAGATTGGCCTCTACAAATTCAGCACAGTGCCTAAAAATGGAGGGCAACTGAGCATGTGCAGAACAGGGTGAGACAGTGTATTACTGGATTTGAAACAGTATAGGCACTTATTTTTAATGTTTTACATCGCTATATCTGCAAAAGGGGCCAGTCTGAAGTCATCTAGCAGAACTTAATTTTCTGATTTAACCACTTCTACATGTAAAAATCATAATTTTTTTGCTAGAAAATTACTCAGAACCCCCAAACATTATATATTTTTTTTTAGCAGACACCCTAGGGAATAAAATGGCAGTCATTGCAACTTTTTATCTTGCACGGTATTTGCGCAACAATTTTCCAAACAGGTTTTTTTTTTAATTTAAAAAAATAACAAAACAGTAAAGTTAGACCAATTATTTTACAAAATGTGAAAGATGATGTTACGCAGAGTAAATAGATAGCCAACATGTCACACTTTAAAATTGTGAACACTCATTGAATGACGGCAAACTTCAGTACTTAAAAATCTCCATAAGCGACGCTTTAAAATTACTTACAGGTTACATGTTTAGCGTTACAGAGGAGGTCTAGTGCTAGAATTGTTGCTCGCGCTCTAACGCACACGGTGATACCTCACAAGTGTGGTTTAAACGGCGTTTACATATGTGGGAGGGACTAACGTCTGCATTCACTTCTGAGCGCGAGCTACCAGGGGCAGGGGCGTTTTAAATTATTTTTTTTTATTCTATTTTTTATTTTACTTTCTTTTACAACATTTTTTTTTGTAAACAACCGTTGTAATAGGAATCATTTGTGACAGGTACTCTTTATGGAGAGATGTGGGGTCAATAAGACCCCACATCTCTCCTCCAGGCTGGAAAGCATGAGATTGAAAAAAAAACAAAAAACGATCTCATGCTTACCAGCTGCCATCGCAGCTTTGTTTACAACCGCGGCCCGGACGTGATGTCACAACATCGCGCCCGGGCCTCCAACGGTCATAGAGATGACCGGTGACCATCTGGTCAACGGTCATCTCTATGCTCGTCATCTGGAGGCGGCCGATTTTTTCTCCGGGTTCCCGATGGCACGGGAGAGCCTGGAGAAGCACCAGATGCCTCCCCCCCATCCCCCCTCCTCCCGCTGCCTGTGAGAACGATCAAGCGGCAGAACTGCCGCTATGATCGTTCTTATGGTGCACATAATCACCGGCGGAAATCAAGGATATCTGAATGATGCCTGTAGCTGCAGGCATCATTCAGATATTCCCACTGAAAGTCCAGGACGTTTTATGACATCCTTGAGCGGGAAGTGGTTAAAGTAAAAGTAAACCCTCCTATCATTTTCAGACAAGAAAGCTGCCATCTTGGCCTCTGTTTTACTGCCATGATGATGCACAGGTGATCAGTTATAACACCAACCATTGGAGAGTTTGACAGTTTGCTGAAAAGAACAAGCAAATGTGACAGTTACATTCCCAGCACATGCCGGAAATGTAACTGTTTTTTGAAACTGTTAAATGGGGTTACTTCCACTTTAAAGTGGAGTTCCACCCACTTTTACAACTCTTCAGCATCCCTCACTAAACTGTGCACTGTAAATGAATTGGATATTTTTTTAGTTTTTTACTCAGCGCCTACTGTATATCTGCTGTATTCATTTTTCACTTCCTCCTCCCTGGCCGCGGCCCATCACATCATTTCCTGTTTGCAATGCCTTCTGGGAAGGGGCGGCAACTTCCTCTGACACTGCCGTTGCTATGGAAACCTGACCTGAAACCTATTACACTGCTTGTGCTGCACCGAGCATGTGTGAGATCTGCAAGGATGAGATCCAGGAAGAAATACAGTCTGGCTTCAGATGCCCAGACTTAAGATGGCCACGGCCTGCTGTAAGTTTATAAAAGAACAAACTACTGCTATAAACTAACAAAACAGACCTTAGTTTACAGACTAACTTTACTAGAATACATTAAGCTTGTGTAATATAGGGGTATTTTTATTTAAAAACTATCATTTCGGCCGGAACACCACTTTAAGTTCCACTTTAGGCTATAACAAGTATACAAGTAATGGATTCAGAACACCTGACCTGTATACCTGCCTACAGACTAAGGTCCCTTGTACATGGTTTTAGAGATACAGCAAAACATGGGTTAACTTGGCTATAACGTTACCCGCATTTAATACATGTTTTTCATGTGTTTCATTATGTTCATTGCTGCCCAAATGCCATCTCTGGTGTTTGGGTTTCCTCAAAAAGAGCAGTAAATGCTGTAAAGGCTTCAAAACTTTGCACCCAATTTATCAAAAATGTGTCTACAGTATTTTAGAAGTGTTGCAATTGAATTCAATGGAGGTCACAGGTTGCGGCAAAGCCTAGAGAACGTGACATGCCCTATAATTCTTTGCACGGCTTAAACTAGAGTGATGCTAACGTGCAGGTGTATCCTGTCTGCCTGCCATTGTTCTAATTACTGCTCCCTCTTGAAGTGGTTGTAAACCTCAGATTTGAAATATGAACAAAGCATATCCCTCTACAATGTGTACAATCTCAATCCAGAGTATGAATTGTATTTCTGTCTGCTGTCTTGTTCCTCTTTTATCTGCAGGAGTCACTTCTGACAAGTTTTCCTGACACCAAGAGGGGAAAGGGTGACAGGGGAGGGAACTCCAGCACACAGCCTGTGACTGACAGCCTCAGCTCTATTCTTGTGTGCAGGTAGGGTGTGTCCCTTCCCTCCAATCAGGTCTCAGAGCTCTCCTCACTGAGCTATGCAGAGTGTAACTTCAGCTCTCTGGCTCATTTTCTGGAGGCTGACAAGCTTTAAAAAGTCTGCACTTTAGATGGCCCTAAAGAAGAGAAGAGAAGACTGCAGAAAAACAGGTACAACTTATGTGAGAATATTTGTTTAATCCTTGTATATCGCTTGAGGATAGTCTCTTCAACGGGTATATAGAAGGGTTTACAACCACTAGGCTAGGTTCACACTAGTACGAATTGGATGGCAACAGATTTGGATGTGACTATCTTGGTTACTTGGGGAGCCACATCTTGGTCTGAATTAAGGATGAGCTCAGGCGTATTTGCAAACGGCACGTGCAAAGCCCACCAGGAAGTCGGCACTGCACAGCGCTAATCACAAGCATTGAGACATTGTCCCGATGCACGGATGCAGAGATCGGGAGATGTCTCACTGCCTGTGATTAGCGCTGTGCAGTGCCGACTTCCTGGCGGGCTTTGCACGTGCCGTTTGCAAATACGCCTGAGCTCATCCTTAGTCTGAATAACGTATCTGGGTTTCAGGCAGGCTGTAACCCGGACACATGATTCAAAACCCGTACTATCCGGGTGAATCCTGGACAGGTGGCAACCCTAGCTGACATTGTCCACATGTAATCTCTCAAACGGATATTTTGTGTGAATGAGCTCTAATTGGTCTAGCTATCTCTGGCCTTAGAGCTTTATGTACCACAGAATATGGAGTTGGTTATGTACTACCTGCAAAGCACTGATGCCTACATCAACATAATAAAAAGTTAAGCTCTGGCAATCAATAGCTCTCCCTGCACACAGGCATCTGTAAAGTAGTGAAGCCAGCAGATACCCATGACAGCCTAACCACTACCAGCTTCCAAAAAGGTACAGCACCATCGCTGTCACTGCGTGTCAGTCGAAGAATTTCCTGATTGGTCCTGCCAGATGTCTATCAACGCAGCACCTTCCCTACAACATGCGTCCCTATTGGAAGACTTGCTTGCCGGTAAAGGCGGGACTAAGTCGGACGCGAGCTACTCGTGCCGCTGCTTGTCACTCAGCGAGAGGCGGGATATTTGGCACCGTGCGCCTGTGATTGGTGGCCAGCACTGTCTATCATCATCCACACCCGTACCGGGAGATTCGGTGCCGCTTCACTTGCCTACTGACGTAAAACAACAGCCGAGGAGAATCTTCCTATCGCACAGAAGCAGCCTTATGTGACCCGTTACAGCCCCAGCGCTCGGTGACCCGGGAACGAAGAGCAGCCCCATACACCAAGCTATATCCGTTATGTGTCCCCAGCTGGATACTCCCCGTCATCTCCACTATCTGTGTCAGCAGGAGCACGGCGACCCCCGCTTCTCACACCCGATCCCGGGTCACCTCTCTCGGGCGGTACACCCTTCCTTCTGCTGACAACGTCGTTTCCTTCCCTGGCGGCGCCCGTACACACTCACCGAACACACCGCTTATTTTTTTCGGGTGCTCGCCCGTTTCGGCGCCACTTCTCGCCCGCTTTTGGTTTCTCCGGTGTAGCTTCCGTCACCCGAATGTCCGGACAAAGGCCGGTCACGTGATGACGCCCGAGGGCTGAGACTGTCTTAAAGGGGCCGCGCCTGGGGAGGGGGGCAGGAATTTGGTAGAATATACATGTTCAGTGCGATAGCTCGCTGTGTGTGTATACATGTACATGGGGATGTCACCATCATTAGATGTGTGTGTGTGTATACATGAGGATGTCACCATCATTAGATGTGTGTGTGTGTATACAATGTACATGGGGATGTCACCATCATTAGATGTGTGTGTGTGTGTGTGTGTGTGTGTATACATGAGGATGTCACCATCATTAGATGTGTGTGTGTGTGTATACAATGTACATGAGGATGTCACCATCATTAGATGTGTGTGTGTGTGTATACATGAGGATGTCACCATCATTAGATGTGTATACATGTACATGAGGATGTCACCATCATTAGGTGTGTGTGTATATACATGGGGATGTCACCATCATTAGGTGTGTGTGTGTGTGTATACATGGGGATGTCACCATCATTAGATGTGTATACATGTACATGAGGATGTCACCATCATTAGGTGTGTGTGTGTGTATATACATTAGGATGTCACCATCATTAGGTGTGTGTGTATACATGGGGATGTCACCATCATTAGGGGTGTGTGTATACATGGGGATGTCACCATCATTAGGTGTGTGTGTATACATGGGGATGTCACCATCATTAGGGGTGTGTGTATACATGGGGATGTCACCATCATTAGGTGTGTGTGTATACATGGGGATGTCACCATCATTAGGGGTGTGTGTATACATGGGGATGTCACCATCATTAGGTGTGTGTGTATACATGGGGATGTCACCATCATTAGGTGTGTGTGTATACATGGGGATGTCACCATCATTAGGTGTGTGTGTATACATGGGGATGTCACCATCATTAGGTGTGTATACATGGGGATGTCACCATCATTAGGTGTGTGTGTATACATGGGGATGTCACCATCATTAGGTGTGTGTGTGTGTGTATACATGGGGATGTCACCATCATTAGATCTGTATACAATGTACATGGGGATGTCACCATCATTAGGTGTCTGTGTGTGTGTGTATACATGGGGATGTCACCATCATTAGATGTGTATACATGGGGATGTCACCATCATTCGATGTCTATACATGTACATGGAGGATGTCACCATCATTAGATGTCTATACATGTACATGGGGGGGATGTCACCATCCATTAGATGTCTATACATGTACATGGGGGGGGGGGGGATGTCACCATCATTAGATGTCTATACATGTACATGGGGGGGGATGTCACCATCATTAGATGTCTATACATGTACATGGGGGGGGGGGATGTCGCCATCATTAGATGTCTATACATGTACATGGGGGAGGATGTCACCATTATTAGATGTCTATACATGTACATGGGGGGGGGGGGGGATGTAACCATCATTAGATGTCTATACATGTACATGGGGGGGGGGATGTCACCATCATTAGATGTCTATACATGTACATGGGGGGGGGGGGGGGGGGATGTCGCCATCATTAGATGTCTATACATGTACATGGGGGAGGATGTCACCATTATTAGATGTCTATACATGTACATGGGGGGGGGGGGGGGGATGTCACCATCATTAGATGTCTATACATGTACATGGGGGGGGGGGGGATGTCACCATCATTAGATGTCTATACATGTACATGGGGGAGGATGTCACCATTATTAGATGTCTATACATGTACATGTCATCATCATTAGTTGTCTATACATGTACACGGGGATCTCACCATCATTATGTCTATACACTGAGCCCACATCTCACCGTCATTATATGTGTATACATATAGTGTATAGATAATGTAATGAATCATTTATATCATTACTTGTGTGTACACGGAGAGCGATGGGAGTGTGTGCAACATCCCATCAGTGTACACTAAATTTAGGGATCATATAGAGTAGGGTCAGACCTATATAGCTGAATGGAACGAGAACATCATGACACTCCAGGCCCACCTGTAATCATTAAATGTGTATACACAGTAGCATCTGGAGCTCCATCATCCGGGGGGTCGCGGCAGACAGACCTGACCACAGACACACGCCCCCCCCCGCTGTGGCTCCAGCCTGTCACCACACACTAACCCTCCAAATAATAAAACTGCTGCACCTCATGTGAGTTCCAAAAATGTTTGGTGGGATATCCAAAGTGACACCAGTAGTGGTCCAGGTAGATACGTTTCACACAAAAATGTGCTTACTCATGACGTGCCACACTAAACCCCCACCCCCCGTCGCTCAAGCCCGCCACCCCCAGGCCCCTGGTCGCCGGCTTGCTCGCCTTCTTGCCCATCAGTCCTGCACTTACCCCATGCAGGTCGCGGCAGCAGCTTCCCCTCTCTGTTTCCATATCCCAGCCGTCGCTTCTCCTCCCAGCCAATCGAGTCTTCGGACTCCCGGCCAGTCGAGTCTCAGGACCCATTTCCTGATTGGCCCAGAGGAGAAACAGGAAGACTTGAGCAAATATTAATTTGCTAATCTCACACAACAGGATGGGCTCACTGAGCAACAGTTTGGTTGGGATCACAGTCAAATGTGACAATTAATCCCGGCAAGGGTTTTGCACAGAGGGGCCCTGATCCTCCTCTTCTGGGGTCCCCCAGCTGCATCAATGGCACCTCCTCTTCTTGAGTGCCCCCACGGAGACCCGCATTCCCTGGGGCCACTTGTGCGGGGGCGCTCCCTAGTCCTACTGTTGCGTCCATTGACACAGACTCAGCTGTGTCACTGGCTTTGATTGACAGCAGCAGGAGCCATTGCTCCTGCTGCTATCAATACAGCCAATGAGGACCCGAGACCATGTCTGGAGCTGCTCTGCTTGTCCTAGTTGCTGGAACAATTGGGTTAAGGTACGTAAAGGGGGGCTCATGGGAGCTTTAAGATAAAAAGCCTTCTGTGTGCAGCAGCCCCCCTTAATACTCACTTGAGCCCCATCTCTATCCAGCAATGTCCACGAGTCCCTCGGCCGTCCGGGACTCTCCCTCCTGATTGGCTGAGAAACAGCAGCGGTGCCATTGGCTCCAGCTGCTGACAGTTGTCCAATTAGTAGAGAGAGGGGGCGGGGCCAAACTGCACCTCCATGTCTGAAAGGACACACGGACCTGCAGCTCAGGTGCCCCCATAGCAAGCTGCTTGCTGTGGGGGCACTCCACAGGAGGGAGGGCCTAGGAGCAGCGAAGAGGAGGATCCAGGCCACTCTGTGTAAATCCACTGCACAGAGGAGGTGAGTATAACATGTTTGTTATTTTAAAAAAAAAACGACTTTACAATCACTTTAAGGTAAAAAAAAACATTTTCTATTTCTCTGCCCCTCTTCCCTGTGTGAAGGAAGGGGAGAATAAATCCAGCGATGTGCACGGCTACATCAATTCTCCCTTCTCTTCCTCTGCACTCGAGCAGGAGTCAGTGGCTTTTGCTGCTGTCAATCAAATGCAATGAGGAGGAAGTGGGGGGTGGGGCCAAGTCCTGCTGTGAAAGTCTATGGAGCGCGCTGGGGACGTGAAAAAAGGATATGGGCTGCACAGAGCAGGTGAGTATAACATATTTGTTGTTTTTTTTTTTTTTTTTTTTTAAATGTGACCTTAGTAACACTTTAATTTTCTGACTAAAGTTCCACTTTGAATGTGTATACATGTACACAGAGATCTATAGGAGAGTGGGTAACATCCCTTCAGTGTACACTGGGTGGACAAGGATCACATGGAGAAAGATCAGACCTGTATAGGTGGATGGAACTAGAACATCATGATGCTCAAGGCCCACATCTAACCATCAATTATATAATTAAATGTGCATACATGTACACAGAGCTCTATAGGGAAGTGTGCGATCCTATCAGTGTACACTGAACCTGGGGGATGGACAGGGATCATATGAAGAAGGATCAGACCTATATAGATGAATGGAACTAGAACATGACACTCTAGGCCCACATCTAACTATTAATATATCATTAAATGTGTATACATGGAGATCTATAGGAGAGCGAGTGATCCCATTAGTGTACACTGAACCTGGGGATGGATAAGGATCATATGGAGAAGGATCAGACATATATAGATGGATGGAACTAGAACATGATGAATCTCTAGGCCCACATCTAACCATCATTAAATGTTAAAATGCATACACATGTACATGGTGAGCTAAAGGAGCATGTGAGTAATCGCATTAGTGTACAATGAACCTGGGGAGATGAACAGGGATCATATGGGAGAGGATCAGACCCATATAGATGGATAGAACTAGAACACATGATGACACTCCAGGCCCACATCTAACCATCATTTTATCATTACTTGTGTATCCATACCAGTCCCTTATCCGAGCATGCAGCCCGGCAGGTCAGGAAAGGGAGGGGATGAGCGAGCACCCCCCCCCCCTCCTGAACCATACTAGGCCGCATTCCCTCAACATAGAGGGGTGCTGTGGGGCAGGGGGCTCTGCCCTCCCCCCACCTCAAGGCACCTTGTCCCCATGTTGATGGGGACAAGGGCCTCTTCCTCAAAACCCTGGGCTGTGGTAGTGGGGGTGTCTGCGGGTGGGGAGCAAATCAAAATCTGGAAGCCCCCTTTGACAAGGCGGTCCCCAAATCCTGCCTCCTTATGTGAATGAGTATGGGTTACATTGTACCCCTACTCATTTACCAAAAAAATGTCACATAGAAAAACACAAAAACAGTTTTTGATAAATTCCTTTATTAAAAATCCCAAAATAATGTCCCCCCAATGTAGATCCATCGTCAATCACACCACCTGCCGGACTCGGGGATAAAAAATAAAACCTCCGCTCTTGCCGAAGGCTAACGGCTGCCTGCCCCCTCCTCCATCTGACAATTCTTGAATAGGTAAGGGGCAAGGCCACCCCTCCACCCCCTTGTGACGTCACCCACCCCGACCCTTTTTCAAAAACGCAGCGGCTAAAAAACGCATAGATGTGAATGTTTACCATAGGAAACCACGTTAAATGGACTGTAAAAAACATACTAGTCTATGGTGTCTAGCATCGTCTTGCTTGCAGGCAAAGTTAACTCCACATCGCTCTCCACCTGTACCGCCATCTTGAATTGAAATCCAGGGCACATGCAGACCTGACAAAAGAGGCCCGGGGGTGCCTGTGCATGCACTGTATTCCCCCACACATGTGCAGGATTAGCTTGGGTTTTTGCCAGCTATAAGGTGGAGCCCCCACAGCATCTGCGCATGTGTGAAGTCTCACAAACTGCTTTTCGGGACACCTGTATAACACATCCTAGGAGGCAGTGTGCAAGATACACAGACACGCCATGGGCACAGCAAAGACCATTTCTGCACACGGGTCTGATTACATCATCCTTGCCTTGGCTTATATGAGATATAGAGTAAAGCTAAAAACAAAGGATTGGGGGGGGGGGGGGGCAGAAAAGAGGACCTTAAAGCGGAACCCAACAATTACCAAATTACCTACCCCCACCCCTGTTCCATGCCACCATTAGAAAACCGGAGTGTGCACAGGTGCACTCCCAGACTATTCCAGGCATTTGGGAGCTGTACTAGTAATGGTGGGGCCCTCCATATATATGTGTACATTGTCCCAGTGGGGCACCATCCCTGATATAAACCAACCAAAAAAACTCCACCAGGAGGGTACAAGCAATGTATAAAAAAATGTATTTACAAATATTAAGAACACATTAAAATGTTACATACTGTAACAGATGCCATATAAACATCTCCTTGGATACATTGTTAGTCTAGTTGAAAAAAGACAAGTCGATCTAGTTTAACCAATAAAAGGGGGGGGGGGGAAATATCTATCAATTGGTGTTTAAACAAATTTGCGTACAAGCCACTTCCTCAGGATCTGCGCCACTTGGGGCTATATTTCTCAAGTATCTATAAACATAATTAAATACATACATCATAAACATACTATACAAAACCAAGGAAAAAAAATAAACAAAAATAAATATGCACATGTGCAACTGGGTGATGGAAACTGTTTACGTGTCTTATATGTGTATATTTGTTTTGAACATGCTCAAAAACACATGCATTTATAAAATGTCCAGGTGTGAATGCAGCCTTACCAATATGCAAATCTAGGTTTGATTTGTGGAGGCTTTGTTAAATCCTTGAAATCCACAATGCTCAAACTAAGCTACATACCCCATTGAAGTTTAAGGCAGGCAACCTTGATACTAATTTCTGGGCATTTTCAAGGTAAATAGACAAGATATTGTCAAAAAGGGCATCAGAAGCTGGGTACTGCCATGAAGGGTATTTAACAAAGAAAAAAAAAAAGTTAAAGTACTGTACAGCAGGGAGAGGGTTATTTTAATGCAATTTCAAGGGTGATGAAAAAACAAAACACCAATCCCTTAGACCCCTTTCACACTGGGGCGGTTTGCAGGCGCTATTGCGCTAAAAATAGTGCCTGCAAACCGCCCCTAAACAGCCTCCGCTGTTTGTTCAGTGTGAAAGCCCAAGGGCTTTCACACTAAAGCGGTGCGCTGGCAGGAGAAGAAAAAATCTCCTGCTAGCCGCATCTTTGGAGCGGTGTATTCACCGCTCCTTCACCGCTCCTGCCCATTGAAATCAATGGGACAGCACGGCTATAGCCGCGCTATACGAGGGGTTTTAACCCTTTTTCGGCCGCCAGCGGGGGGTTAAAACCGCACCGCTAGCGGCCGAATACCGCGGTAAAACAGCGCTAAAAATAGCGCTGTTTTACCGCCGACGCCCCCTACCGCCCCAGTGTGAAAGGGGCCTTAAAGAGGAGTTCCAGCCTAGAGGTTAAAAAAAAATAAAAGTCAGCAGCTACAAATACTGTAGCTGCTGACTTTTACTATATGGACACTTACCTGTCCAGGGAGCCTGCAATGTCAGCACCCCAGCAAACCTTTCCATATACCCAGTGAAGTGACACAGAGATGAAAGAAATTAGCTGCAGTCTTCTCTTCTCTACATACCTACAAAGTGCAGAATATATAAGGCTTGTCTGAGTATTCAGAAAAAAAAGGTTGCGGAGAGCTGAAATTATACTCTGTAACGCTCAGTGAGGAGAGAACTGAGAGTTGATTGGACGGTAGAGACAACACACACACACCTGAGACTGTCAATCTGCTGGAGGTCCCTCCCCTATCACCTTTTTCTTGGTGTCAGGAATACTTGTCAGAAGTGATTCATGCTGAAAGCAGAGGGAGGAGGCAGCAGACAGAAATGACACTTAGTGCTCTTAATTGAGACATTTCATGAAGTGTCAGCGAGACCTTATTCTGGCATCACATATTTTGGATGTGTAATTGAATTTTCAACTACATTTAGTTTGGCTTAAATACAGCAGCAGCACCCCCAGTCTGATTCATTTTAATTTGAAAAAAAGGCTTTTAGGTAGTTTAAGCTGTGACACCTGATTTTTTTTTTTTCTGTCAAGCAGTAATAGGCCTGAATTGACCAGTGGAAGTGGGAGGCTCATCAGATGAGCCTCCCACTGAAGGAAAGTTTACTCTTAATAAAAATAAAGCTAAAGCCCTCAGCTATGTGCAAATCGGCTAATGGCAAAACAGTATATATTTTTGTATAGTATAGTTTGTGAGCTTTTTGTTTTGGAGTACTTCACTGCATTGTCTTAAACATTTAAAAAATGCATACGCTTGACCATTGTAAGTATACACTACAAATAATTTCTGGAATTCAGCTTTAAGGCCTGGGCATCCCACAATTTTGCCAGCTCTTGGGTGACACCTATTGAGCACCATCGCAGCATGACAGTCAGAGACATCCATCTGAAGCTGATCTTCCACGTGTCTTGACAAGCCTTTAACCTAGGCATCCAGCTGATCCGATGACTGTGAGTACTCCCTATGTGGATAGACATCCTAGACCAGGGGTCTCAAAACTATGGCCCTCCATTTGTTCAGGAACTGCAATTCCCATCATGCCTAGTCATGTCTGTGAATGTCAGAGTTTTACACTGCATCATGTGACATGTAGTTCCGCAACAGATGGGAGGGCCATAGTTTGGAGATCCTTGTCCTATACTGACTGTCTCCCATGACATATATAGATTTCTGCACTTGGCTATTAGTCACGAATATCAGCTATGTACTACTCAGCACTTAAATTATTGTTATGGGTTAAATAGTGAGCCTGGATGTTACCTGACAATGTGTATGTGTACACAATAATTGGGTATTTTCCCAGGTTTTCACTCTGACTCATAACTTATTATACTACTGTACTGTCTCTACTGACCACCTTATTGGTTTGAGTGTTGGTGTGGGTGTGGATGTGTCACGGTTCCTACCGTGCCATGCAGACGGCCAGGCATGGTCATGCCCTAAGTGGCTCAAAGAGATATTGAACCTATAACTGCCTGTTTAATGCTCCTGTTACTTTGCCTCTGAGCCACACCTCAGTTCCTTTCAGCCTGCTTTCCAGCTTTGCCTAGTTCTGCATGAAATACTAGGGCCATACTCTGGATCTTGTTGCAATTAGTACCTGTCACTCCTGGTTCAGCTGAGGCAGTTTATCCAATCAGCTGGGTATAAAACACTGCCTCACTCTGAGGGCTTTGTCAGTTCATTGTCTCCTGTTTTGCCCAGGGTTGACGCCAGCTTCTGACCCTGGCTCTGCTTATCGTTTATTTTGACTTCTGGAATCCTTGACTACGGCTTTACTTCGACTATCCTTTGGCAAATTCCTGTCAAGCCCCCGTGCACAGATTCACAGCCCAGGTAGCTTATCTCTTTGTTACCGTGGGCTGTGTGTATTTGCAAGGGTGAGCGTACATCTCTGCGCCATGGACTCCAACCTAGGTAAACTCTTGCAGGATGAGACCCCAGGGGTGTTTTACTGACAATGTTGTCAATTTTAATTGTGTCACCAACTTTTGCACATCATTTTTGTATATTGATTGTCAATAAAGATACTTGAAGAAAGTTTGTCCCCTTCATAGAACAATTAGTAGGTTCTTTCCCAATTTCTATTGTCCATCCCACAATATAACCTTATGTTTGACCTGAGGAAATGTTAACAGTTGCCCAGATAGTAATTAGGTTGGACAAACTGAACCATCCCTGTCCTTTCCGCTGATGTCTTGAGATCAGTTAGTAAACATCCTACATACACTGATTACATCAGTCATCTGCAGGTAACTAGCTGCTGACATGACCTCGATTACATTCTTCCCAGACAGAGGCAGTTTGCCAGAATACACATAATCCAGGATGGCAGTGAAGTTGTTAGCAGAAAATACATCAAAAGTGGCAGTTATGAGTTTGCTGATGTGCTTGCAACTTTGTGGCAGTAGCATTTTGAAATATCTGCTGCTTGTGATCATCTTTGAAAGTCTGCCATTCTACTGTGATCCGACAGTCACAAAACAAGTCTCTCTTTTTCTGCTTATTCAACTTCTGTACAGTAAACTGTAGTGTCAGGAGCATGTGATCATATCATACAGCTAGGTACACAAAAGATCTGAATACTTTACTTTTATTTCAAGTGAATAGATACAGACCACAAGGGTAAGCAGGCACAATTTTTTTTTTTTTTTGCCACACCTTGACACATTTTTAGGTACATCCTAATTTGAAAAGTAAATACAAAACATATCGTAATCAATATGTATGATTCTTTTAAGGGATGAGCAAATCCATCCAGATCGCTGAGAGTTTGCTACAAATTTGGCATTTTAAATAAGGTGAAGGCTTGTGATAAAGTAACCTACAGGTTAGAACCATTTGCACCATGTGTGCGTTTTGTTTTGACATTGGAGAGCCCCACGCGTAATCCCTACCTAGCATCCCTCTGACTCAGGAAACATCTTACTCAACTCCTACAGCCAATCAGCAAACCTATACATTTCACCCTTCATAGAAAAACCCAGAATGCAAGTGCAGGCTGCTATTTTATCTGTTTAGAGGAGAAAACAGTCTGTTTTTTTCTAAGCGGGTAGTGAGTATATAGTGTGTTTGTTACTTGGCAGGGAAGCTGACAGTCTTTTGCAGCTTTTTATATAGATAACAAAACGTCACTGATAACTGCATACAGCCACATCTTCTAATTCTTCTCAATGTGTGGCTTTACACAGCAGCAGCAGGTCCTGGGAAAGTGATTAGAAGGGCTCTGCACACTGCACGGCCCCTTGCACAGCTATGTGCATGAAACCTAAAATTAATTTTCTTGGTAAATAAGCTGACAATCTATGTTAGCACAATGTTAGTAACTAATCCATGTATGTTAGATTAACTGGAACATTCATGAAACCAATGAAGTCAACAATCCTTTTTTTTATCCTTGCTCTGGGTCAGTGACTGGGAAAGTATTGAAGCCATACGGTCAGCTTCACAACCAGACAACTAGCAGCTTCAGAAGGGAAGTTCAGCAATGGCATCCTCTGTATTTTTCTTAGCGTTGGTCTTGCTTTCACCATGCCCCATAAACCAAACACTAACATTTTTTAAATGTTTTTTATCAATACGTCACAATACAGGGGTCATACATAACTGTGGCAAATACAAGATCATTCAAACACTTCTGAGGATGGGAGGTGTAAGGTGAACTTGGGTTCATTGGGGGGTAGACCCCCACATGAAGAGTGGTTGGCCCAAGTACTGCTGTGAACAAAAAAAGGGGGGATACCCAGTTCTCTTAACTCCAGGTCCCCATAAGGCCACTCAATGTTATGCTAATATTACTGGAAAACCGAGTTTAGTAAGGCTGTATAGGCAGAGGAGTATATGAAATTATGCCAGTAGCACTTTTTTTTTTTTTTTTTTTAGGAATGTCTCAGGTTGCCCTTCCCAGGTGCCTTGGGGTGATTCAGTTCGCATTGTATCGCTATACAAATCCATCCATTCATTCATTCTCCGTTGCAATCAGGCCCTCCATCTTGTTGATTTCCCTAATTTTTGCTAGGTATACAACGATTGAGGGTGCTTGTTGTTTCCAGAAAATTGCAGTGCTTACCAGGAGTGGAACAATAGAGCATCTATAGGTCTTACCAGAGATTTTGTGGTGGTTTAGCAAGAAGAGTTCCAGGTGATCGCGTAGTTTGTACATTTCTGGATTATGTGGTGGCCTTCCGCACAGAAGCCATGAGGCTTACTACATGTCCAGAAGACATGGAGCATATCCCCAATCGCTTCTCCTCATCTCCAGCATGTCTCTGTACAGTGTGTGAACAATCCTTTGAATCTGACTGGGAGTTTAGTACTATCTTGTCAAGATTTTGACGCCTGACTCATGGTATCTGGAGTATATGGCTGTTATATAAGTGAAGAGGAGTATCCTCTCAATCTGTTTACTAGAGAGGGTGATGCAGAGTACTTTCTCCCATTTGATGTATGGCAGTTTGAACTCCTCTGCAGAAAAGATGAGTAGACAATATGTCAACAAGACTGCATGCTGTAAAGGAGTCCTATCATCACAGAGTTGTTCAAATGATGTGAGATGGCAGGTGAAAGGAGACGCTGTTGGTAAGGATGCCAGATAATGTGAAAGCTTTAGGTTTATTCCAGAAAGAAAGATTGGAGAGGGCTGGGTTCAAGAATAGGCCTGCCGAGGAAGCCTATCATTTGGCGATACGCATGTAGGGGAGGATTGGAGCGTAATGACGCACATCTGAGTCTCACCTGGCAAGGTGGTGAGCTGTATTGTACTATATGCGTGGTATAATAAATATACCTATGCAGAACACACTGTTTGCTTTTTTGCTTTTTATATGATCCAATGAGAGTTGTGAGCATCAGATCATCTACTACAAAATACGTGAGATAAGGATTGCAGCCATTGTTTTTGGTGAGACATGAGCCTGCTGCTTCTTTTTTCCATATGGAGCGAGGAGAGGATGAGCTCCATTATTCCATCTAATTAAAGGATAAGGAGTGAAGCTGCCTGGTCTGGATATGAGGAGATATTGTCTTTTTTTCCTTTTACACAGAGGTGAGCAGGCAATTTAACTGATAGAGAGAGGATTGACACATTGTTTCTTTCACTGGTTTCTGAATTATCTACTGCAGAACTATTTACAGAGGAATTTATTCAGAGACCTTTTTAGTCATATATTATTTATACATTTTTTCACTTGTTTTGATTTTAATGTTTGTTTTTGCTGGGCTACACTGATTTATATTTTTACAGGGTTCAAGAATAACTGTGTCCTAGAAGGCCAGTGGCCTGTGCTCACAAAATGTTCTGTCTGGAACCATCCTTGATGTTTCAACGCCTGAAACACCAAGTTTGAGAGACCTAGATTGGAAGAGGGGTTTCCTAAAATGGGAAAGAGTGGGGAGAGACTAGGAAAGATCACATTTTCCTGGAACGCTTTGGTGCATATGCTCCATGTTTCTCCTATGGTAGGGTGAGACTTGAGGCTGAAGGGAACCCCATTCAGGCACAATGGGAATAGTGACAGGGGAAGATCTGAAAAAGGTTGCTTAATGGATGCCCACTGTTTCAAAAGGCATGGCGACACCAGTCTATAAAATGACTGACAGCTTGGCATAGAGCGAAGTCCAGGAGTGCCATGCCTCCTTGCAGTTTTGATAGGCGTAGCATTTACCAAGGGAGGCATTGTGGCTTGTGGGCCCATAAAGTTACTTTAGCACCCATGATGCACTGCTAGATAGTACCTTCTGTAAAGTCTCGGTATCTTAACCACTGTGTTTTCTGAAGGCATCAAAGATGGGCCTTCATCTGTTTCAAGTCCGACAAAATAGAACATTTTTTGAGGGTATTAAGTTACTTCACATGGAGCAAGACCAAATGAGAAATCCCCACTGTAGGGTCAGGCGTGTTTGACCGTGTGAGTTAGGGCCGTTAGAGAAGCCGGAGGAAGAGTATAGGGGGATAGCTCCTCAGAAAAAGTAGAAAGGAACGCCTCCTAAGTAAGTGCAAATATATGTGGGGGGAGGGGTTTGAAAACGGCCAAGAACAGAGCTCCCCGTTCCCAACCAAAGCCATGCTGAATATGGTAAGAGTTGTGACAAAGAGAAAAAACATGTAAGTTGTAAGTGAAATCCAACCACAAACAGTGGAACCATCAAAGGGCCCAGGGTGCAGTAGAAGTACATGCACTCCCTGGTGCCCAGAGCATAAATAGTTGGCATTGTGATAGTAAAATATAGACTCTAGCCTCTCAAGCTTCATAATTGTGCCATATATGCCTTGACATTGTAGGATACTATAGTTTGTCTTCAAGGAAGGTAAGTGCATGCAACATCTAAGAACCGCTGTGGGGACTTGTCCAACGGCAACCACTGGTTGTTCAGGAGAGACATAAGCGGGGGTCCTGGGCACCCAAGGAGACCCCCCCATTCGGACCCCATAGTGTAGTATCATTCCAGCCCCCAGGATGAAAAAGCCCTGTCTGCCAGGGAGGCAAAGCCAATGTCCGGCCCCTCCTGGGGTTCCGCTGGCCATTGCCGTCACCATAATCCAGAAGTGTGTAGGCATTGCCAGATTTGAAAACATCAAGCTTTCCATGTCGGAGCTCCTCGGTAAATGGTCAACCTCACCAGTGTATGGGACATGGTCCTCTATGGCATGTGGGTTAGTATCAACAAGACTCTAGCAGCAAGGTGACGTGGCCGCTTGATGGACAGCGACAGCAAAAAGAATGCTCTAACAAGGTTAAATCTGGGAAATACACAGTAACGATCTCATAATGCTATGCATAAGAACCTTCACTGTAACCTGAGATAATGCTGTAAAGTTGGATACCTTAGATCAGTAAGATGTTTAGGCTTGTTTAGACAATGGGAATTCAAAAATCCCCTGAAGACATGAGGATCTCACCCTGTAGAAGGCTAGGGTCCTGGTTTTAAAGGCGCTCTAGAGATCATGAGCAGTAGTCACTGCCACCCACCTGTCCAACCCAGAGACAGCCAAATGATCGCAATATGGTATTCTGGTATTACACATCCGGTGTGGGAAATAGAGTACCTTTTGACACTTGCATCTTCGGGCTAGACATGCAGACAGTCCTACAAAGATATAACATCACTGCAAAAGCAATGGTTCAATAGAGCCCAGATGCACAAACCCTCACGGTACAGTGGGATCGCACCCATTGAGTAATCAGGGACATGCGCGCACATGAGCAAATGGAAATACACAAAGGCAATTATTACTGTGTCTGGAAACAGGAGCAATCATGCAATGCTCTGTTACTACCAATAAGGCACCAACCACGGTGTAGAAGCGAGGTTGCAACAGGTGGGTGGCCTGGGAATTGTGTCCATAAGAGCACTTATGAATGCAAAACTGTAAGTCTGTTAACCATTAAACTGAATAGGTAGTAATCACCAAATGGTAACCAGGTGGCTCTTTGTAGTTTATAACTCACAAAATGGTGGAAGAACAGTCAAGGCTTGTGTGCAGTAGCAGAGGACATGGCTCTCAGTCCCACTCTGGTTCTGGAAGGTCGCAGAAGCAACTAAACCATGCTGGTTGTGAGGACGGGTGCAATTCTCCCCCTGGAAGTGGTTTCTTTACACTTTTTTTTTTTTTTTATCACTTTCATTGCTGTAACAAGTAATGTAAACATCCCTTCTGACAGCAAAAAGCAGTGACAGGTACTCTTTATGGAGAGATCTGGGGTCTTTTAGCACCAAGATCAGTGTGTTCAGATGCTTTCCACCTTTAAAAATGGCGCTGTTTACATCCGGGAAACCGGAAGTGACGAAAATGCTTGTCGCTTCCAATTTCCTATACCGCAGAGTTTACTGGAGACCTTTCGGTCATCCACAAATTATGTAGTAAGCCGGCAGAAGCACTGGCTGAATACTCGGGTCTCCCGGTGGGCCGTGAGAGGCGCATAAGCTGGCGGGATGGGGAGGATCATCCCCTCTGGCTGCTTGTAAAAGCAATCCAGCAGCAAATTAGACTGAGGGACACAGGCATGATGTGGGCATGTTCTGAATTTTTTGTCTTTAGGAGGCGTCTTTCCTTTGGGAGTAGGGGGGCAGCATCATAAGCGGACCTTGCACTTTTATACAGAGTCTGCTTGAAAGTGTAAACAAGTAGGCAGTGAACTCTTTCAATGGTGAAGATTTTATTGAATGTTAAAAGTATTTTGTTTTCCTGCAGATACCATACTTTCTGCCCCTGTGTGGCTAACTTGATCCACTATATCTATGGAGGAAGATACGCTTGCTTATGCTTTCAGTTCACTTCACAGTGCACTAACAAGCTCAATAGATACTTGCTGAAACTGTTCTTTCAAATGTTACCGCACTTATAAGAACAAACAATAGGTTGTTCACTTTTGTAGCTGCAAAAACACACCACCTCTATCTCCCCTCTACTGGGGACATAAATATAAACAAAATGAACAATTTAGGTGCGGCACTACAATAAAGCTCCCACTTAAATCATAAACCATGTGCAAATCAAAAACACAATATAATATTATTATTATTATTATTATTATTATTAAAAGGATTTGTATAGTACCCACAGTTTACGCAGCGCATTACAACTTGAGGGTAGACAGCACAAATACAATACACTTTAATACAGTAGGGATCAGAGGGCCCTGCTTGTTAGAGCTTACAATCCAATAGGGAGGGTCAGGGGATACAAGATGTAATAACTGTGGGGGATATGCTGATGGAGAAAATAAATGTACAGTTGTTAGGTAGGGACCAGATAGACTTCTCTGAAGAGATGAGTTTTCAGCGATCTTCTGAAAGTAAGTAGGAGATAGTCGGACAGATTGGGGTAGAGCATTCCAGAGGGTAAGAGGCTTGGAAGAAGTCCTGGAGGTGAGCATGGGATGAGGTGGCAAGGAAGCTAGAGAGCAGGGGGTCTTGGGAGGAGCGAAGAGGATGATTTGTTTGGTATTTTAAGACCAGGTTAGTGATGACGCTGGGGGCCAGGTTATGGAGGGCTTTGTAAGTTACTGTTAGTATCTTGAATGTAATTAGTTGGTTGAGTGGCAGCCAATAGAGGGATTAACAGAGAGGGGTAACAGACACCGAGCGGTTTGTAAGGTGGATGAGCCTGGATAGCCTATTTAGAGGTAAGTCAATGAGGAGGGAGTTGCAGCAGTGAGAGCCGGTTCACACGGGGGCGACTTGTCAGGCGACCTAGCCGCCTGACAAGTCGCCTCCCGTTCTGTACAATGGAACCGTTCTAATCGGAGCGATGCAAGTCGCTCCGACTTAGAAGAAAGGTTCCTGTACTACTTTGGGGGCTTCTGTATAGAAGTCTATGCAAGTCGCCCTGGCAGTCGTGTGCAGGTCGCCTCGGTGAGGCGACCTGCAAGTCGTGCCGCTTCTAGTGTGAACCGGCTCTCAAGGTGAAAGATGACCAGGGAGTGGATTAGAAACTTTGTGGTGACATTGGTTAGGAAGGGGCGTATCTTAAGCTTTGAACAGCGATTGGATGTGGGGCCGAAAGGATAATTCAGAGTCCAGGATTACACCTAGGACCTTGGCAAAATCGTTGATTTTAACAGAGAAATTAGGGGAAGTGGCACATGGGGGAGGAAATATCATGAGCTCGGTTTTGGATAGGTTGAATTTAAGGAAGTGATGTGACATCCATGCTGATATGTCTGTTAGTAAGTTGGTGATGCATGAGGAGACAGATGGAGTGAGTTGGGGGCAGAAAGGTAGATTTGGGTGTCGTCCACGTAGAGATGATATTGAAAGCCATGGGAGGCTATCAACTGACCCAGGGAGGAGGTGTAGATAGAGAAAAGGAGAGGTCCAAGAACAGAACCTCGGGGGACCCAGATGGAGAAAGAAAGAGATGAGGAGGAAGTAGAGTTGTAAGAACCAGCGAAGAGTACAGTCATGAAGATCAAAGGAGTGGAGTTTGTTGAGGAGGAGGGGTGGTCCACTGTATCCAAGGCAGCAGAGAGGTCCAGGAGAAATGGTACAGAATAATGTCTGTTGGTTTTAGCCATTAGTAGGTCGTTGGGGAGTTTGAGAGAAGTTTCCGTAGAGTGTTGAGGGCGAAATCTGGACTTAAGGGGATCAAGAAGTTTGTTAATAGTCAGATGGTCGCTCAGTCGTTTGTAGGCCAGTCTTTCAAGGAGTTTGTAGAAGAAGGAGAGTAAGAAGATGGGGCGTAGGTTGTTAAGATTGGTGGGGTCCAGTGAGGGCTTTTTAAGGATAGAGGTGACTAGCACATTTTAGAGAGTTGGGGAAGATGCCAGAAGAGAGGGAGAGATTGAAAATGTGAGTTACAGAGTGTAGAATAGAGTCGGAGGGTGAGAGTAGCATTTGCGAAGGAGCAGGATCCATAGGGCAGGTTGTTAGGTGGGCGTTAGAAAAAAGGTTAGCAACCTCATTAATGCTAGCAGGGTTGAATGAGGGAAGCAATGTTTGTACCTGTGGACATGGGGTGTTCAGTGGGGGAGGTTTCCACATCTTCTCACGAATTGTATCAATCTTATTTTTTAAGTGATTGGCAATCTCCTGGGCAGTGAGTGAGTTAGAAGGTGGAGGACAGAGTAGAGGGTTAAAGGAGGAAGAGTTGATAGGGACTGGATGATAATGTGTTAAAGAGCTTGATAAAATAGGTCTGTTTGGCTGTGTGGAGGCAGAAATAGTATTTTTGGAGAGCAGATTTATATTGGTTGAAATCTTCCTGGGACTTGGTGTTCCACCACAGACTCTCAAGAGCGTGGCTACGTTTTCTGAGACTTCTGGTGTCGTCTGTTTGCCAAAGTTGTAGCAGTCAGGGCCTGATTCTGTGTAGTGAGGAGAGCGAGCTTGTCTAAGGAGGAGGACAGTGAGCTGTTGTAGATAAAAGTGGCTAGGTTGGGGCAGGACAAGGGTGAGATTTTGTCATAGAGGTGGTTAGTAGCAGAGTAGAGAAGAGTTAGGTGGCGAAGGTTTCTACCGGTAACTGTTAGGCAGTTGGAGGGAGAGGAAGTGGAAGACCTGGAGAGAGTGAAACTAATAAAGTGGTGATCAGAGTGGGAGAGGATTGTTGGAGAGATTGCACGGAGTGCACAGATAGAAGACAAGGTCAAAGGTGTTGTCGTTGGAGTGAGTAGGAGCCTGTATCCATTGCTTCAGGTCTTGGGATGAGGTTAGACTGAGAAGTTTAGAAGTAGTAGTATTATTAGCATTAACGGGAATGTTGAAGTTGTCGAGAATGATAGTGGGGATTTCAGAAGAGAGAAAGTAGGGTAGTCAGGCAGAGAAGTCATCCAGGAAGGTTGATACCAGTCCAGGGGACCGGTAGATGACAGCAATTCTTAGAGAAACAGGAGAAAATAGACGAATACAATGTGCCTCAAAGGAGAGTGTCAGAGAGGTAGGTGAGTGAAGTACCTAATAGGTGCTGCATGGGGCTAGAAGGATTCCCATTCCAGCTCCCTTATGTCCACATGGTCTGGGGGAGTGAGTCCAGAAAAGACCATCATCGGAGAGGGAACCAGGAGAAGTAGTGTCAGATTCATGAAGCCAGGTTTTGGTGATGGAAAGTAGGTTAAGGGAATTTGTGATAATGAGGTCACGGAGGGCAGTGAGTTTTTTACAGACAGAGCAGGCATTCCAGAGGGAAGAAGAGGAATAGAGACTAAGTTCTATGGGTTGCTGCTGCTGCCA
The DNA here is from genome assembly GCA_037952925.1 of Lithobates clamitans. Lineage (NCBI taxonomy): Eukaryota > Metazoa > Chordata > Amphibia > Anura > Ranidae > Lithobates > Lithobates clamitans. Next base: position 1,404,293 of record JBBGZY010000038.1, read on the forward strand.
AAGGGTGTAGGGAGATGGGAGCATCGGGCAAAAGACAGATGATTGAGGCCCAGGGTTTAGGGGTATGTTACCAGAGGTTAGGAGAAGCAGGAGGGTGAGGGAGATAATGTGGGAGTGTGATTTATATGAAGGGACAGTCCTGGAGGTTTTATCAATATATGGATGTAGAATAAGCCTACATTCACATCCGGCCAATTTGGCATGCGATTTGACATGTTAAATCGCATGCCGAATTGTCAGCTATTGCCGGCAATGACACTGCCCGAATCGGTGCGGCACCGCACCGATTCCCAAAATTAGTTCCTATACTACTTTTGGCGACTTCGGGGGGTGATTTGAATAGACATCTGTGCATAAACCCGCACAGATGTCTATCAAATCGCAACTAAAAGTCAGACTGCATTGCTGGTTTGAAATAATGGGAGTTCAGCTGAGCTTGGTTTCTAACCTACAGTCAGTGTGAACCAAGGCTTTGCAACAGTTGGTAGGAGCAGTAATAGGGAGAGGACATAAGGCAGGGTGATAAGTGGCGTGTTTGCGGGCGCAGAGCTTGCGTCCCGAACACGCGCTGTCTCCAGAGAGCAGAAGATAAAATCTCCTGAGGACACGGTAAAGAGGATTTTATTGAACATTTTTCCTGACTCCAGTAGCTTACAGTGTCGTGGAAAACGTAGTTTTGAGTCTTCTGTTGGTCAAGAGAGGAGCTTTGGAGAAGGCGTCAGCCTTAGTGAGGCATTTCGGAATATTTTTAGTCTTCGCCGCCCAGGGCTGTCAGCTTTCACATCCCAACAGCAGCATCTGCATCACATGGCGGACGATTACCTTGGGGCCAAAACAGAGATGGATAGCTTTCCAGCTGATGATCCACTGACTTACTGGGTCATGAGAATAGACCACTGGCCAGAACTTGCCCAGTATGCTATTGAGTTGTTGGGCTGCCCTGCATCCAGCGTGCTTTCAGAACGGCATTCAGTGCTGCAGAAGGTTTAGTTGCTGATCATAGAACGCGTTTGTCCACAGACTCCGTGGACCGTTTGACTTTTATAAAAATGAATCAGTCCTGGATTACCAGCTATGAAGCCCCTGATGCCGATGTCACTGACAGTCATTTTGGGATGTGGAATCTCTGCAGGACTTGCCTAGCTTTGAGGGTGTTTAATCATTTCATCTGGAAGAATGTTTATGGTATAGGTTTCATGGGCACAATTAACACCCAAAGACCAATTTTTCAGCACCTGTTTGACAGGTGCATATTATTGCAATTTTTTACAGCAAGGCCAATTCTTGCTTTCATAAAGAGTACCTCTATAGGGTTACGGTGGGAAGGCGCCTCCGACACCCAAAGACCAATTTTTCAGCACCTGTTTGACAGGTGCATATTATTGCAATTTTTTACAGCAAGGCCAATTCTTGCTTTCATAAAGAGTACCTCTATAGGGTTACGGTGGGAAGGCGCCTCCGACACCCAAAGACCAATTTTTATGTACCGGTTACTTCCATCCAAAGTCAAAGTGACACTAGAATGTATGCAAAAAATAGGATTTTTATAACAGCTTACCTGTAAAATACTTTTCTTTTGAAGTACATCACGGGACACAGAGCCATAGTATTTACTATGTGGGTTATAGTCCACCTTCAGGTGCTGGACACTGGCACACCCTAAACAGGAAGTTGTCTCCCTATAGAACAACCCCCCCCAATACAGGGAGCATCTCAGTTTTGTAGCAAAGCAATACACGTGTATACTAGAAAGAGGGGCAGGACCTCTGTGTCCCGTGATGTACTTCAAAAGAAAAAGATTTTACAGGTAAGCTGTTATAAAAATCCTATTTTCTTTAATCGTACATCACGGGACACAGAGCCATAGTAATTACTATGTGGGATGTCCCAGAGCAATACCAACTGAGGGGAGAGAGACACAACAAAAGTAGGGCACCATGAGATCAGAGGACTTATACTGCTGCCTGCAGTACACTGCGCCCAAAGGCGACATCCTGTCTTTTTACATCCACCTGATAGAATCTGGTAAATGTATGGATTGAAGACCAAGTTGCGGCCTTGCAGATTTAAGCCATGGAGGAGTGCGTTTTTGATTTGAGAGGGTAGAAACTACCTCTTTAAACCATAAGCTAGAACGATTACTTGTCAAATCCATTTAGAATAATAGATTTCCATGCTGCCTGTCCTCTTTTAGGACCTTCAGGCAATACGAACAAAACATCCGTTTTCCGAATCTCAGCAGTCGTCTTTAAGTAGACTGCTCTCACCACATCAAGAGAATGTAGTGATTTTTCTTGCACAGAACAGGGTTCTGGAAAAAATGAGGATAAAACAATATCCTGGGTTTAGATAAAAACCTGATACTACCTTAGGTAAAAAGTTAGGATGAGGACGCATACCATACCACCTTATCCTTGTGAACAATAATAATATGGCTCTTTACAAGAAAAAGCAGCCAATTCTGATACCCTTCTTGCAGCAGATATGGTTACCAGAAAAAATCGTTTCCTTGTCAAAGGACCAAGGGAATATGTTGTATCGGTCCAAAAAAAGACTGTTTTGTAATGGCGCCAAAAACTAAATTCAAGTCCCAAGGGTTTAGGGGTGACCTAACCGGGGATTAAGCCATGTTACGAACCAAAGAAAGCCACGCAAGTGGTCATTGAAATAATACCGATAAGGCCGAGACCTGTCCTTGGAAAGGACTCAAGGCCAGCTTTATTTCTCACCACATCTGCAGAAAGTCATAGATTCTACCTTTGACCTATTTCCTGGGGTGCAACCCCTGGTTTCACACCAGGAGACATATGTTTCCCAGACTCCAAATATATAATATGGAGGCCAGCTCCCTTGCATTAACCAAGATAGAAACCACTGAATCTGACAGCCCACGTTTCTTCAGATTGTGGGTCTCAATAGCCAAACCGTTAAATTTAGCGTTTGTAAAGTAGGATGGAATACCAGACCTTGCGAAAGAAGGTCTGACCGTGGTGGTAGGGTCCATGGGTCCCCTACTGTCATCTTTACAATCCCTGCATACAAAGATTTCCTGGGCCCCGCTTGAGGCCACAAGAATCACAGACTTCCCTTCCTGCTTGATCCTGCGAAGAAGTCATGGACGCAGGCGGAATAGGAGAGAATGCATAAATCAGTGAGAACCGATTCCACGGGAATAGCAAGACAATCTGTTCCCCATGCTAGCGGATCCTTTGTTTTTGACACAAAGTTGTCGATTCCTTTGTTGAACCTGGACGTAAACAGATCTAGGTCTTGGATCCCCGATCTTTGACATATTGACTGGAAGATCTCGGGGTGAGGGAACCATTTTCCCGGGAACAACTGCTGGCGACTCAAGTAGTCCGCCTGCCAATTTTTTATTCCTAGAATGCAGACCGTCGATAGGCAAAGTACAATGTTTTCTGCCCAAGATAGGATATGATTCACCTTTCTCTGGGCCGCACTTCTTGTGCCTCCTTGTTGATTAATATAGGCCATTGCTGTGGCATAGTCAGATTGAATCCTGGCAGGACAATAACGTAAACTGAACGTTCAGGCCCTCAGAACCAACTGCTCTGCCTGAATTTCTAGAATGATAATGGGCAAGGTCATTTCTGATCTGGGCCACTTCTGTGGTAACTGAAGGAAGGGTTTTCCCCTTTGCAGATTTTTGGATATTAACCATAAACTGAGGCTCCGGTGTACCAAGCCTACAGTACCTGGTATTTCCAGGTGGTCCATCCGGGTGCTAACCTGGCCCGACCCTGCTTAGCCTCCAAGATCAGACCAGATCGAGTGCTTTCAGGGTGATGTGGCCGTAGGCTTTGGAGTCAGACACATTGGGTATCTAGAGCTTGAACCCTTTGTTTCAAGCCGATAGGATAATGTTTTGCAGCAGTCTCGAATGAAACTGAGCATACGGAACGGCCTCGAATGAAGCCACCATCTTTCCCAACAACCTCATGCAAAATTGAATAGAAAAATTCATCTTGCTTCGACCACCTAATTCAGTTCCTTTATGGCTCTGATCTTTGCCTGGGGCAAGAATACCCTTTTCTGCGTGTACCTATGATCAGACCCAAGTATCTTAGCCCTTTTCATCGTTTTAAAGAAGATTTCTCCTAGGCTGAGAAACCAACCTAGATATTGCAGGTAGTTGAATGTGGTGAGCATACTTTGGTCTAAGCGGGCTACCGACTGGACTATTAACAGATCGTCCAGGTAAACCATAATCGTTATACCTTGGGCCCTTTAATCTTGCTAGAAGAGGGGCCAGAACCTTTGTAAACACTCAAGGTGCAGAGGCTAGACCGGAAAGCAGAGCTACACACTGAAAATGAAGATTTTCCACCTTGAAAAGTAGATATTACTAGTGAGTGGGGAAATAGGCATATGGAGGTATGCATCTTTAACATCGATTGACGCCAGAAGTTCTCCTCCTTGTAGGATGGAGATAACTGATTGGATTGACTACATGCGAAAAAAGAGTGGTTATATTCAGGAATTGAATTTAGATTTTTGAAATCCAGAATGTCCATTTGGATTTAACCAAACCCCAACCTCTGCTCTTACATGGGGCCACCATGATCACTTTTTGCCAAAAGATGTTCCAATGCTTGAGAGAGACTTCTTTTTCTCTGGATCCTTAGGAGCGTTTGATCTGAGAAAACGAGGACACCCTCTTGGAACTCCAGTTTGTACCTTGGAGCTATTGAGGAAGTCCCCCATTCGTCTCGACACTCTTCCTGCCAGATCCTTGAGAACTTTAGAAGAATTTGCCCTATTTAGCGAGCGGGGGCGCCTCCTCATAAGGAGGCTTTAGTATCTTGTAGGTTTCCTCCCCCAAGACCTCTTTTGTCCCTGGGTTAACCCTGGGAATGACCTTTAGAACCTGACGGCGGAAACCGACGTGACTGCCTGGAGGCTGATGCCCCTGGCACAGAAGGAGTGTTAAAAACGAAAATACATTTACTCATTTTCTTAAATGGCAAAAGGGGTACTTTTTCCACTAGAATTTCTTTGGATGTATTATCCAAAACATCCCCAAATAGCTGTTTCACCGCAAAAGGAAGACTAGCCAGGAGCTTCTGCATGGTGTTTAGCGAAGGGCGCAAGGCCTGAAGGCTAGAATCTCTCATAGCAACTATTGCAAACATAAAACGGCTAGATCCTGGGCCTGCTGAGCAGGATAACCTTGAACACCTGTTTAAACTGGTCTCTCAACGATTAAGCAATTATTGTCAGCGCAGGCTGAGACACTTAATCTGCCAGAGAAAAGTGTTTTTTTTTTAAATAGGAATTCCAACTTTATCCATTGGATCCCTAAGCATTTGAACATTGTCTGCCGGACAAGTCAAACTCTTGTTCACAAAGGATATAACAGCGTTAATTGCTGGTATACCCTACTTAGTGAATTTTCTCCACCATAGGATAAAGTGTAAAAATTTTTTAGGAGGGAAAAAAATGCTTATCTGGGTGATCCTCTCAGATACAAAAAAGCTTTTCCAACAATGAATGGACAGGAAAAGGCATGCACAGCTTGAGGCTTTAGCGAACCCAAAACACTCAGTTAAGGGTACATAAATGTGGAGCGGACCATTCAGCAAGAAATTGCACCAATCTTAAGATTGAAACAGCTGCTTCTCCCGCATTTGACACCTCAGAAGAGGAGTCATCAGCCTCACCATGGTCCCCTAGGGGAATTGGTCTTCTCCCGCCCCTAGTTCCTCAGTTTGAGGGTCCTGGGCAATGGAAGAGAACCTGTCGCATTTTGACCCACGCTGGGATGTGATTAAAGTCGCTAAACATTTTTTTTTTTTTTTTTTTAAAAACCTATCATGGCTGAGGAAAAATCTTTTTAGTAAAATAAACATGGGCTGCAGTGTTGAAAACAGTTGCAAACATTTCATGGCCCCGATGCTCACTCTGACCAGCCACCCTCTCTCAGGGGAGGATGCCATTTGTAGAAATGAGTAGGCTTTCCAGAGGAGACCCTTTTAGCTGTTTTTTTGGGGATGTTTAAAAACCCCCCCTTCTGACCTTAGCCCGATGCACAAAGCAGAGGTACTACCAGAAGAAATCATATCCACTGCTTGAGCAATAGTCCAGCTACTGCCGCTGCTAATAATAATGCTCAGCCTGATGCAAATATTAAATGTGTCAAATAGGAAATGCCTGTGTCACCAAAACCTCTTTCATGCTCCTCTTTGCTCTTATGTCTGACAATTTTGCAGCCAGCACAAATGGAGTAATTATTTTTTTTTTTTTAAAACACACTCCCGCTTTGGAGGACACCAACGCCACGCTAAGCCCTCCCCCACCTCGCAACGCGCCCCCTCCTTTCTCTTTCAAAAAAAGTTTTCCCACGCAAGCACAAGCCTCCGATCAGCTTGTGAGTGAGGGAGGGATGGCGTGGAGAAGATCTGGAAGCCGCCGCTGAGTAGGGGTGGTGAAAGAAAACGGCGTTGCCGATCGTTTTCAGTTCTCCCTTATACTCATGAAGAGGGGAAGAGTTCAGCCCAGGTGGGAGTGTCTGGAGGAAGCAAAACCCCCCAAACTTACTGGAGGTCTGCCTGCTAGCCGGAGGAAAAAAGTCTGCTGCTTCTGTGACACAGCGTGATCTCTGAGCAAAGCATGAGAAGGTACGTGCTCCATACAGCCCCCAGTGGTGACACTTGGGCATGACAACATTTACTTTAAAGGAAACATTTCATAAGAAAAGTAAAAAATTCCTTAGAAAACTCCACTTACCTTTCCCGCCGCAGGGTTTTCTGTGGTAAAACAAACAGACCCAATCTTCACCCTTCACAGTGGGTTCCATTAACAAACCTTCAGGAACCGGGGACCCTCAATCTTGGACCTGTAATAGCACCCCACCAGTAAAACCTTATGACCTTAATACCAAAAGTATTGGATCCGGGGTCCAGCTCTCTAAAAAGAGAAGCGTTTACAAGCAAAACCTTGTTTCTTCGGATACGAGGCCCGGGCACCATTCAATTTGGCCTAAAAGACACTTTGAATAAATCTGGCTGCATAGCTAGCCCCAACAAGGATTGCTCCAGTGGAAATCAGCACAGCACATCTTCATTTGTGACAACACCTTAGACACTGGTGAAAAAAACGAGATGCTCCCTGTATGGGAGGGGTTATATATGGAGGCAACTTCCTGTTTAGGGTGTGCCAGTGTCCAGCACCTGAAGGTGGACTATAACCCACATAGTAATTACTATGGCTCTGTGTCCTGTGATGTACGATTAAAGAGAATCTCTAATCTAGTTCCCAGTGCACTACATTGTGGCCTCATCATACACACTGGCTTCCCAGCTGTTGCTGAGCAAAAGAAAGGCAGCTTGCAGGGAAAATTTGTTTGTTTTTGTTTTTTTGCTTTATAAATGCAATAATTGCTGCAGCAGATTCTAGACATGGTACAGATCTGCCACTTTACAGGCAGACTAAGGGGACTCTGCATGCACTATATTGGAGGGGATTTTTCATTTTTATGCTTTCACTTAAAAAAAAAAAAATCACTGCTCATTTAAAAATTACATTTTTCACAAACTTTTTTTTTTTTTTTTTATTGAAACATGTCCCCCAGGGCAGGACCCAGACCCTCATAACCAATGTATGCCCAATTACTTCCATATAAGCCTTTAAAATGGGCACTTTTGATTTTTGACATTCGGGTCCTATTAAGATTAATGGGGTTCATTATTCGGGTCCAAACTTTTGTGGTGTTCGAAAGTTCTGATGCGAACCGAACAGGGGTCCGTTCAGCCCATCCCTACTAATTACATGCCACTGCCAAGAGCATCAAAACAAAAAGGCGTGCAACGTTTTAGGGCACATTCACACCTGTCTGCATTAATGTGCTGGGTTAAGATAACAAATTTATTTTCTGTGAGTTACCAGTTCACAACAGAGGACAGAAAAACATACCTCAAATATTTTTTCTGATGCATCTTTTCACGAATGGTAGTGCGTTACCATGTTTTGTGGTACACTGCAATGTACGTGCACTGTCATGGTGTTTGGGGGTGAAATTCAGAACAATGTTTGCTAAAATTCTTGGCGGATGAATATTTTTTTCAACACAACTGGATTTATACTTTAAAGGCTTTAGAGATATGGGATGCTATGGAGATTAATACGACTGAGGTTGGTTGGAGAACTAAGTCGACAATGGCAGCTCCTATTTTTATAATTTGATAGGTTTCATTTAAGGACATTTTCTGCTCACAAGGAAATGCATACCCTTAACTCTGATGTCTCTGTGTAATAACATCTCATACCAAATCACAAGTAACAGGATAAAACTCTTAATTATTTGCTCAGTAAAGTAAAAGTCCAACCCCTTATTGGAAATGAAACAAATTCTCTTAAAAGGTTTGAAACGGAGCTGATGGTTTTAACCATCTCTAAGAACTATAATGCTCCTCTTGATTCCATTACATTGAAAATTCAAATGAAGCATATTTATTAACAAAATGCATACACTGGGTTATATTCAGTGAAAACAATTAGAAGATCATGAGATACAAATTGATGAAGTAAAAATCTAAACTTTTAAAGTAAAAGAAAAAATCAAATTTACCAAGCCTCCTTACTAATCATCTATGAAGATTTTTGTAGTACAGTGAGGGGAAAAAGTATTTAATCCCCTGCTGATTTTGTACATTTGCTCACTGACAAAAATGATCAGTCTATAATTTTAATGGTAGGTTTATTTTAACAGTGAGAGACAGAATAACTTAGGAGATAAATTGAGGAAAAGGACCTCCAAGGTAGTATTCTCAGAAATACTACCGGTTCTGCGAGCCACACCAGAATGGCAGAGGGAGATTAGGTGGTTGAAGAGCCGGTGTAGAAAGAAGGGGTTTGGGTTCCTGGAGAACTGGGGCAACGGTTACCAGCTCTATAAAATGGACAGACTGCACCTAAAATGCGGGTGCAGATCTGCTGGGAGTGAAGATGGGGGAAAAGTTAGAGGGGCTTTTAAATTAGGCGATGGGGGGGGGGGTCCAGAGGTAGAGATAGTTAGCATATTTCAGAGGGTAGTATTGGCGGCGGCACCTAAACCCAAGGTAAGTATAGTAACAAGTCCTATTTGCAACCCCAGAGCACCCAATAAGGAGATATTATGCGACCGGTCTGAACTACGTGGCATGCTCACCAATGCCAGGAGTCTGGCGAACATGGGATTGGCAGAACTAGACCTACTGTTGTACGAAGAGTATTTGGATTTTGTAGGAATTACTTGGTTCAACAGCTCTCGATTAGCTGGCAACCATTCAAGGGTATTTCCTAAATCGCAGGGGTAGAGAGGGTAAAAAAGGGGGATGGGTATACCTGTATATCAAAAATGACGTACAAGTGAATGTGAGAGATGACATCACTATGGGAGGAGGTGGAAGCCTTATGGGTAGAGCTACAAAAGGGAGGAAATGAAGGGCAAATTAATACTGGGAGTATGCTATAGGCCCCCCAACCAGAGGGCGGAGACGGACCTCCTATCACAATTTGGATTATCTAGCGGCAAGAGTGGGAAGTGTCATTATAATGGGGGATTTTAATTATCCAGACATAGACTAGGTGGAAGGAACCACGCATTCATCTAAGGCTCGCCAGTTCCTAAATGTCTTGCAGGACAATTTCATGGGTCAGATGGTAAACGCACCAACTAGAAAAAAGCATTACTAGACCTACTGATTACCAACCATACAGACCCGATCATGGATGTGGAAATACGGGGCAATTTAGGAAACAACGATCACAGGTCAATTAGTTTTAGTATAAATCACACAAATAGGAAACATAAAGGGGAATACAAAGACACTGAATTTCAAAAGAGCCAACTTCCCTACACTACGATCCTTGCTAGAAAATAATTGGGATAAAATCTTAACTCCAATGTAAAAATGCATATAAAAGCAAAGGAGCAGGCCTTCAAAAGATACAAGGCTGAGGGATCATCATCAGCATTCCAACTTTACAAAGAATGCAATAAGAAAGGTAAGGGTGAAATCAGGGCGGCTAAGATAGAACACAAAAGACACATAGCGAAGGAGAGTAAAATAAAAATCCCAAGAAATTCTTTAACCACTTCAGCCCCGGAAGGTTTTACCCCCTTCCTGACCAGAGCACTTTTTACAATTCGGCACTGCGTCGCTTTAACTGCTAATTGCGCGGTCATGCAATGCTGTACCCAAACGAAATTTGCGTCCTTTTCTTCCCACAAATAGAGCTTTCTTTTGATGGTATTTGATCACCTCTGCCGTTTTTATTTTTTGCGCTATACACGGAAAAAGACCGAAAATTTTGAAAAAAAATGATATTTTCTACTTTTTGGTCTAAAAAAAATCCAATAAACTCAATTTTTGTCATACATTTAGGCCAAAATGTATTCGGCCACATGTCTTTGGTAAAAAAAATGTCAATAAGTGTATATTTATTGGTTTGCGCAAAAGTTATAGCGTCTACAAACTAGGGTACATTTTCTGGAATTTACACAGCCTTTAATTTATGACTGCCTATGTCGTTTCTTGAGGTGCTAAAATGGCAGGGCAGTACAAAACCCCCACAAATGACCTTATTTTGGAAAGTAGACACCCCAAGGATTTTGCTGAGAGGCATGTTGAGCCCATTGAATATTCATTTTTTTTGTCCCAAGTGATTGAATAATGACAAAAAAAAAAAAAAAATTACAAAAAGTTGTCACTAAATGATATATTGCTCACACAGGCCATGGGCATATGTGGAATTGCACCCCAAAATACATTTAGCTGCTTCTCCTGAGTATGGGGATACCACATGTGTGGGACTTTTTGGGAGCCTAGCCGCGTACGGGACCCCGAAAACCAATCACTGCCTTCAGGATTTCTAAGGGCGTAAATTTTTGATTTTACTCCTCACTGCCTATCACAGTTTCGGAGGCCATGGAATGCCCAGGTGGCACAAACCCCCCCAAATGACCCCATTTTGGAAAGTAGACACCCCAAGCTATTTGCTGAGAGGCATGGTGAGTATTTTGCAGCTCTCATTTGTTTTTGAAAATAAAGAAAGACGAAAAAAAAATTTTTGGGTTTTTTTTTTGTCACCTGGGCATTCCAAGGCCTCCGAAACTGTGATAGGCAGTGAAGAGTGAAATCAAAAATTTACGGCCTTAGAAAGCCTGAAGGCGGTGCTTGGTTTTCGGGGTCCCGTACGCGGCTAGGCTCCCAAAAAGTCTCACACATGTGGTATCCCCATACTCAGGAGAAGCAGCAGAATGTATTTTGGGGTGTAATTTCACATATTCCCATGGCATGTTTGAACAATATATCATTTAGTGACAACTTTGCGCAAAAAAAAAAACTTGTGTCACAATATAAATTATTAAATATTTTTTTTAAAGCAAATGCCCTACAGATTAAAATGGTGGGTGTTTCATTTTTTTTTTCACACAGTATTTGCGCAGCGATTTTTCAAACGCATTTTTTGGGGAAAAAACACACTTTTTTAAATTTTAATGCACTAAAACACACTATATTGCCCAAATGTTTGATGAAATAAAAAAGATGATCTTAGGCCGAGTACATGGATACCAAACATGACATGCTTTAAAATTGCGCACAAACGTGCAGTGGCGACAAACTAAATACATTTTTAAAAGCCTTTAAAAGCCTTTACAGGTTACCACTTTAGATTTACAGAGGAGGTCTACTGCTAAACTTACTGCCCTCGATCTGACCTTCGCGGCGATACCTCACATGCATGGTGCAATTGCTGTTTACATTTGACGCCAGACCGACGCTTGCGTTCGCCTTAGCGCGAGAGCAGGGGGGACAGGGGTGCTTTTTTTTTTTTTTTTTCTTTATTATTATTATTTTTTTATCTTATTTTTAAACTGTTCCTTTCATTTTTTTTTTTAAATCATTTTTATTGTTATCTCAGAGAATGTAAATATCCCCTATCATAGCAATAGGTAGTGACAGGTACTCTTTTTTGCAAAAATTGGGGTCTATTAAACCCTAGATTTCTCCTCTGCCCTCAAAGCATCTGACCACACCAAGATCGGTGTGATAAAATGCTTTCCCAATTTCCCAATGGCGCTGTTTACATCCAGCGAAATCTAAGTCATAAAATGCTCGTAGCTTCCGATTTCTTAGGCCATAGAGATGTTTGGAGCCACTCTGGTCTCTGATCAGCTCTGTGGTCAGCTGGCTGAATCACCGGCTGCATTTTCAGGTTCCCTGTTGAGACAGGAGAGCCAGAGAAAAACACGGAAGACGTTGGGGGGGGGGGCATTCCCTCCCACTGCTTGTAAAAGCAGTCTAGAGGCTAATTAGCCGCTAGGATTGCTTTTACATGAAAGCCGACCGCTGGCTGAAAAGAATGATACCAAGATGATACCTAAACCTGCAGGCATCATTCTGGTATAACCACTCAAAGTCGTGAATGGCGTACCTGAAGACAAAAAAATGGTTAACAATAAAGCACAGTAAATGGTAAGGTATAAAAAATTGCATACCTGAAAAGCAAACATGATAAAACATAATAACAATAAAACATTGCAGAATAGAATACAGTAAAAAAGAGCAGAACAATAGAGAGAGAGAATAGAGAGAGAAAGAACAATAAAACGACAACTATTTTTTTTTTTTTTTATATTTTTGTATGTGTTTTGTTTTTTTTTTTACACTTTTTTTTGTAACTAACTTTTATAACTGTAACCGGTTCCAGGTTCGGGTCTCTCAAAATGCGATGGCATCTTGGGAGACCCTGTGAAAGTGTGCCTAGTCTGTGCAATGCTGTACCCTACGCTAATACTCAACTAGTGTATGGTAGCGTTCAAAACATTCACCAATGCAAAGACCAGGATTGTCAGGACAGGAGGGACAATAATAGTGGGTGTCACGCCTATATCCGCGCTTGCTGCAGACACGACATCTTTTTTGGGGGGGTTCGCTGGGTAGGGGTACTCGGGAGGAAATAAAGAAAATGCCTCTCATGCAGCCGACTGCATTTGGTTGGGGATGTGAATGGGGGAAGTACGGGCGCTGCAGAAGCGGTGGGTTCCCAATTAGGATTGGCGAATGCAGCAGGAAGGGCACTATGGGCACGACGGGCCGGTGTTTGTCTTTTTGGTGGCAGCGGGACACTACTTGTGCTTGCCACCTCATCAGCTTGAACTGCACTTATGGGACTCGCCACGTCACCAAGTGTTACTGCAGTGCTGGTTTGACTACGACCGGGGTGTACTAGGCCGCTGGTGCTTGCCAGTTCACCAAAACACTACCAAAAAAACTGTTAGCGATCGCAGGGATCAGGCCTGACTCTGCGAACGCTGCAGTTATGCGTTTAGTGTTTTGTAAGTGACAGTGATCGATCGATACTGCACTTGGGTGGGCTGGGCTGGGCTGGGCCGGGCGGAGGGGCAAAACGCAGGTGCTAGCAGGTATCTGGGCTGATCCCGCTAACACTGCGTTTGTGGGAACCCTAAACTGCTGGGGGCGCTAGTATAGATCTGATCAGATCAGATATTGATCCGATCAGATACTATACCACTAAGGGAGGCGTATGCTGCGTGCGTGGGTGTTAGCGGTACTGGCGCTAATCTGACGCTGCCTGGGGCTGGTGCTTGCCAGTTCACCAAAACGCTACCAAAAAAACTGTTAGCGATCGCAGGGATCAGGCCTGACTCTGTGAACGCTGCAGTTATGCGGTTAGTGTTTTGTAAGTGACAGTGATCGATTGATACTGCACTTGGGTGGGCTGGGCCGGGCGGACGGGAAAAACGCAGGTGCTAGCAGGTATCTGGGCTGATCCCGCTAACACTGCGTGTTTGGGAACCCTAAACTGCTGGGGACGCTAGTATAGATCTGATCGGATCAGATATTGATCCGTTCAGATACTATACCACTAAGGGAGGTGTACGGTGCGTGCGTGGGTGTTAGCGGTACTGGCGCTAACCTGACGCTGCCTGGGGCTGGTGCTTGCCAGTTCACCAAAACGCTACCAAAAAAACTGTTAGCGATCGCAGGGATCAGGCCTGACTCTGCGAACGCTGCAGTTATGCGTTTAGTGTTTTGTAAGTGACAGTGATCGATCGATACTGCACTTGGGTGGGCTGGGCTGGGCCGGGCGGAGGGGCAAAACGCAGGTGCTAGCGGGTATCTGGGCTGATCCCGCTAACACTGCGTTTTCGGGAACCCTAAACTGCTGGGGACGCTAGTATAGATCTGATTGGATCAGATATTGATCCATACAGATACTATACCACTAAGGGAGGCGTATGCTGCGTGCGTGGGTGTTAGCAGTACTGGCGCTAATCTGACGCTGCCTGGGGCGACGCATATCACCGCCGGGCGATCAGGGGGCTAAACCTTTATTCGGTAATAAACGGCGGGTGCCCTGACACTATAAAAAATAAACGAACTAACCAGCGTCACCCGTAACGGTTATACGGTGATCAGTGGTGAAAGGGTTAACTAGGGGGCAAGCAAGGGGTTAAAACATTTATTAGATAGTATATGGGGGTCCCTGTCGCTATAAAACGCTGACGGCAAACCTAAATATTTACGTCCCTAACTAGCGTCACCAGCGACACTAATACAGCGATCAGAAAAATGATCGCTTAGCAACACTGGTGACAGGGGGTAATCAAGGGGTTAGGGGGGTATCCTAGACCTAAAGGGGGCCTAACACTCACTGCCCTAACACACTAACTGTCACAAACTGACACCAATACAGTAATCAGAAAAAAAAAAAAAAAACCTGCTTGGTGTCAGTTTGTGACAGGGGGGGGTGATCGGGGGGGGGGATCGGGGTGTAATGTGTGCCTGGCATGTTCTACTGTGTGTGTGTGTTGGTGCACTCACATTACAGTCTTCTCTCCTTGGCCCGGAACGGAAAATACCGAGCTGAGGAGAGATGACATCATTTCCTCTGCCTCTGTGTACAATACAGAGGCAGGGAAATGATCCCATTGGCTGGGAGCGATCGCGAGGGGGGGGGCCACGAATGGATGGCCTCCCCCTCACCACCGATCGCCGGGGGATATTTGCCGACCGCCGCAGGCACCGGGGGGGTCCTATCGGACCCCCCACCCGCGGGCAGGCAGGGACGTACAGGTAAGCCCTTTTGCCTGCCCGTGCCGCTCTGTCGACGTACATCGTCGTGCGGCGGTCGGCAAGTGGTTAAGTACATAAATAGTAAGAAAGGGAGGAGAGATCATCTTGGTCCCATAAAGAATGATGAAGGGAATCTGGTTACTAAGGATGGAGAGATGGCGAAGGTATTGAATTTTTTCTTCTCCTCGGTCTTCATGAGGGAATTGGAGGGCTTCAGTAACCAAAACTGTGATGTTTATCATCATGACATGTCACGGGAAGCACCCTCATAGCTAACAGAGGACAGAATTAGAAACAGACTTGAAAAACTTAACATTAATAAGTCACCGGGACCAGATGGCTTGCACCTGAGGGTCCTTAAGGGACTCAGTCAAGTAATTGCCAGACCATTGTTCCTAATTTTTACGAAAAGTCTACTGACTGAAATGGTACCAGCTGATTGGAGAAAAGCCAATGTAGCAGCAATATTTTAAAAAGGACCAAGATACATCCCTGGAAATTACAGACCAGTTAGCCTAACATCAATTGTATGCAAGCTCTTAGAGGGGATGATAAGGGACTATATGCAAGATTTTAGTAATGACAATGGTATCATTAGCAGTAATCAGCATGGATTCATGAAGAATCGTTCTTGCCAAACCAACCTATTAACCTTCTATGAGGAGGCGAGCTGCCATCTAGATAAAGGAAGGCCTGTAGGCGTGGTGTATCTGGATTTTGCAAAAGCATTTGATACAGTTCCCCATAAATGTTTACTGTACAAAGTAAGGTCCGTTGGCAACTACATGGCAAATGAGGTTTAATGTAGAAAAATGTAGTAGAAAATAGTAAAAATGTAAAATAATGCATTTGGGTGGCAAAAATATGAATGCAATCTACTCACTAGGGGGAGAACCTCTGGGGGAATCTTGGATGGAAAAGGACCTGGGGGGCCAAGTAGATGACAGGCTCAGCAATGGCATGCAATGCAAGCTGCTGCAAGTAAAGCAAACAGAATATTGGCATGCATTAAAAAGTGGATTAACTCCAGAGAAAAAAACAATAATGCCGCGTACACACGGTCGGACTTTCTGGCCTACTTGGTCCGGCACACTTTCTGACTGACTTTGTCCGCCAGGTGCGCCGGACTTTAAAACGGACGGACTTGCCCACACACGACCGGACTTTGCGGCGGGCTAAGTCCGCCCGTCTTTCCGATGGACTTTCGCCGGACTTTCAGAATGAACGGACTTGCCCACACATGGACAAGTCCGTTCATTTTGAACGTGACTCAGGTGCGACGGGACTAGAAAAGGATGTCAATCTTGCCGCTTTTATCGGCGAGATTGACACCTTGCGAGCCCCGTCGCGGGTCATACCAGGCCCTTAGGTCTGGTATGGATTATAAAGGGAACCCCCTACGCTGAAAAAACGGTGTGGGGTCCCCCCTAGAATCCATACCAGACCCCGATCCGAGCACGCAGCCTGGCCGGTCAGGAAAGGGGGTGGAGACGAGCGAGCACCCCCCCTCCTGAACCGTACCAGGCCGCATGCCCTCAACATGGGGGGTGGGTGCTTTGGGGGAGGGGGGCGCCCTGCGGGCCCCCCCCAAAGCACCTTGTCCCCATGTTGATGAGGACAAGGGCCTCTTCCAGACAACCCTGGCCGTTGGTTGTCGGGGTCTGCGGGCGGGGGGCTTATCGGAATCCGGGAGCCCCCTATAAGAGGGCCCCCAGATCCCGGCCCTCCCACCCTATGTGAATGAGTATGGGGTACATGGTACCCCTAAGCATTTACCTAGGGAAAAAGTGTAAATAATAAAACACTACACAGGTTTTTAAAATATTTTATTAAACAGCTTCGGGGGGGGATCTTCCTCCGGCTTCGGGGGTTTTCTTCTGGCTTTGGGGGTCCCTCCGGTTCATCTTCTCCCGGCGTCCGGTTGGTTCTTCTCCGCTCTCTTCTCCCGGTGTTCGAGTTTTTCGGCCGGCTCCTCCGCTGTCTTCAGGTAGCTCTCTTGCTAGCAGAGGTCCGGACTTCTGGGCTTCTCGTCTTCTCTTCTCTTCTCCAGATGTTGACACGACGCTCTCTCCGGCTGGACTGCTCTCTGAGGGCTGCGTTGTGACTTATATAGGCGGAGACCCTGCCCCCTTTTGATGTCACAGGCCCTGGGCATGCTGGGACTGTGACGGTTTAGGGGGCGTGGTCACTGGGTGATGTTGACTACGCCCCCTAAAACGTCACAGTCCCAGCATGCCCAGGGACTGTGACATCAAAAGGGGGCGGGGTCTCCGCCTATATAAGTCACAACGCAGCCCTCAGAGAGCAGTCCAGCCGGAGAGAGCGTCGTGTCAACATCTGGAGAAGAAGACAAGAAGCCCAGAAGACAAGAAGCCCAGAAGTCCGGACCTCTGCTGGCAAGAGAGCTACCTGAAGACAGCGGAGGAGCCGGCCGAAGAACTGGAACACCGGGAGAAGAGAGCAGAGAAGAACCAACCGGACGCCGGGAGAAGATGAACCGGAGGGACCCCCGAAGCCGGAGGAAGATCCCCCCCCCCCCCGGAGCTGTTTGATAAAATATTTTAAAAACCTGTGTAGTGTTTTATTATTTACACTTTTTCCCTAGGTGAATGGGTAGGGGTACCATGTATCCCATACTCATTCACATAGGGTGGGGGGCCGGGATCTGGGGGCCCTCTTATAGGGAGCTCCCGGATTCCGATAAGCCCCCCGCCTGCAGACCCCGACAACCAACGGCCAGGGTTGTCGGGAAGAGGCCCTTGTCCTCATCAACATGGGGACAAGGTGCTTTGGGGTGGGGGGCCCTGCAGGGCGCCCCCCTCCCCCAAAGCACCCACCCCCCATGTTGAGGGCATGCGGCCTGGTACGGTTCAGGAGGGGGCGCTTGCTCGTCCCCACCCCCTTTCCTGACCGGCCAAGCTGCGTGCTCGGATCGGGGTCTGGTATGTATTTTAGGGGGGACCCCATGCTGTTTTTTCGGCGTAGGGGGGTTCCCTTTATAATCCATACCAGACCTAAGGGCCTGGTATGACCCGCGCTCGCCGCAATAGCAAAATTTGTTTTTCCTATTGCAGCGAGCGCAAAATGCAATACCCTGCCCTGCCCTCCGTTGGACCAGCATACACACGAGCGGGCTTTCCGTCGGACCAGCACACAGATGAGCGGACTTTCCGCCCGAAACTGAGTCCGACGGAAAGATTTAAAACATGTTTCAAATCTAGGTCCAGTGGGCTTTTGGGAAAAAGTCCACCGGAAAAGTCTGCCGGAGCCTACACACGGGCGGATTGTCTGGCACACTCTGGTCCACCGGACCAAGTATGCCGGAAAGTCCAACCATGTGTACACAGCATAAGTGCAGCATAAGTCTCCCACTCTACAAGACTCTGGTCCAGCCACACCTGGAGTATGCTGTCCAGTTCTGAGCACCAGTCCTCAGGAAGGATGTGCTATACCTGGAGAGTCCAGAGAAGGGCAACAAAACTAAAGGGACTGGAGGACCTTGGTTATGAGGAAAGGTTACGAGCACTGAACTTGTTCTCTCTGGAGAGGAGACGCTTGAGAGGGGATATTATTTCAATGTACAAATACCCTACTGGTGACCCCACAATAGGAATAAAACTTTTCACGAAAAGGAATTTAATAAGACACGCGGCCATTCATTAAAATTAGAAGAAAAGCGGTTTAACCTTAAACTGCGTAGAGGGTTCTTTACTGTAAGAACAGTTAGGATGTTTCTCTTCCACAGGCAGTGGTTTCAGCGGGGAGCATCAATAATTTCAAAAAACTATTAGATAAGCACCTGAACAACCACAACATACAGTGATATAATATGTAATACTGACATAAAATCACACAGGTTGGACTTGTGTCTTTTTTCAACCTCGCCTACTTTGCAAGTATGTAACAGCAAAAAAATCAAGATAAACACATTTCAAAAATGTTATTAATTGATTTGCATTTTAATGAGTAAAATAAGTATTTGACCCCTTTGCAAAAATCATGACTTAGCACTTTGTGGCAAAACCCTTGTTGGCAATCACAGAGGTCAGAAGTTTCTTGTAGTTGGCCACCAGGTTTATACACATCTCAGGAGGGATTTTGTCCCACTCCTCTTTTATGTCATTAAAAGTGGATGTAAACCCTCACATATACCCAGTGAAATGAACAGCTTCAGATGATACACAGAGATGAGACAAATCTCCTTCACATAATTTTTACATGCAGATCTGCTGTCTTCAGCTTGCTATATTCTTTATAATTCTTACAACAGTTTAGAATTTTTACTTCCTCATTCAGCAGTAGGAGTGGATTCTTGGCTTACACTGGGAGACAGCTGATTGGAGGAAAGGCACACCCCCCCACTCCACATAGGCAGAACAAAAATACTTGCAGAGCTGTGCTGTGACAAGACAAGCTCTCCACTAATCTATTTATAGCAATCTCCCATGACACACATTTTCAGCTGGTTTTATCTCCCATCTTGGAGAACTCAGAAGTTATCATACTAACAGAGGAACGAACCAGCAGAAAGACACAGGACTTAGTGCTTTAGAGAGCGATAAGAGAACACTATAGATATATGTGCCTAGGTCAAATTTCATGAATCGGGTTTACATCCACTTTAAGGTTTTGAGGCTGATGTTTGGTAACTTGAACCTTCAGCTCCCTCCACATATTTTCGATGGGATCAAGGTCTGGAGACTGGGTAGGCCACTCCAGGACCCTAATGTGCTTCTTCTTGAGCTATACCTTGGTTGCCTTGGCCATGTGTTTTGGGTCATTGTCATGCTGGAATACCCATCCACGACCCATATTCAATGCCCTGGCTGAGGGAAGGAGGTTCTCACCCAAGATTTGCTTGCACATGACCCTGTCCAACGTCCCTTTGATGCAGTGAAGTTGTCCTGTCCCCTTAGCAGAAAAATGCCCCCAAAGGATAATGTTTCCACCTCTATCTTTGACGGTGGGGATGGTGTTCTTGAGGTCATAGGAAGCATTCCTTCTCCTCCAAACACAGCGAGTTAAGCTAATGCCAAAGAGCTAGGTTTTGGTCTCATCTGACCACAACACTTTCACCCAGTTCTCCTCAAAATCATTCAGATGTTCATTAGCAAACTTCAGACGGGCCTGTACATGTGCTTTCTTGAGCAGGGGGACCTAGCGGGTGCTGCAGGATTTCAGTCCTTCACGGCTTAGGGTGTTACCAATTGTTTTCTTGGTGACTATGGTCCCAGCTGCCTTGAGATCATTGACAAGATTCTCACGTGTAGTTCTGGGGTGATTCTTCACTGTTCCCAAGAACATTGAAACTTCCCGAGGTGAGATCTTGCATGGAGACCCAGACCGAGGGAGATTGACAGTTATTTTGTGTTTCTTCCATTTGCGAATAATCGCACCAACCGTTATTACCTCTCACCAAGCTGCTTGGCAATGGTCTTGTAGCCCATTCCAGCCTTGTGTAGCTTTACAATCTCATCCCTGACATCTTTGGACAGCTCTTTGGTCTCGGCCATCGTGGAGAGATTGGAAACTGATTAATTGCTTCTGTGGACAGGTGTCTTTTATACAGGGAACACCCTGAGATTAAGAGCACTCCCTTTCAGAGAGTGCTCCTAATCTCAGCTTGTTACCTGTATAGAAGACACATGGGAGCCAGAAATCTTGCTGCTTGATTATGGGATCAAATACTTATTTCACTCATTAAAATGCAAATCAATTTTTAACTTTTTTTTAAATGCGTTTTTTGTGATATTTTTGTTGGTATTCTGTCTCTCACGGTTAAAATAAACGTACCATTAAAATAATAGACTGATCATTTCTTTGGCAGTGGCCAAATGTACAAAATCAGCAGGGGATCATATACTTTTTTTCTCTCAATGTATAGCTAGCAATAATCAGATTCAACTTGACTTGTTCTTTAAAGTTGAACAAGTTTGAATGCAACCAAATATTAGCTAAACCTTACTGTTTAAATGATAAGTAAACTCAAGGACAAAATGCCATACATTGCAGCTTACAGGTCCTTTGATGTAGGGGCTTCATTATTTTTCAGGATAAATTCATTTTCTGCAAGTACAGAAAATACCTGTTGATCAGCCAGAAATCTTATGTCCTCGTAACTTTCTATGGATGAAACTGAAATCTCAAGAAATGTTAGTAGCTTTCTCAGCTATCTTATGTGATCGCCAAAAAAGAAACCTCTATGTAATTAAATTAGAAGAGGTGTCAGAGGCCTCATGCACACTGGGCATTTAGCCTTGGTGCATTGGACTCATGGCTAAACGTTGTAGTACCATGCACCAGGGCTAAGCACCCAGTGTGCATGGGGCCCAAGTAATTGTAGTCCAAATTAGAAGAGCAGCCTGTGAGACAGCTGCTCCTCCACAGACACAAAGCAGTGAGTGAGCATTATCACCATTTGGGTTTTACTGCCCCCCACCTAAAGCCAATCATACACCAAAGAGGGGGCTGCTCAAATGTTCAGAGTTTTTTTCTCAGTACCCCTACAAAGTCTCACAAATGACATGTCAATGGTGCCAGTGAAGTCCACTTAATGCAGCTTCCTGTGATCGTAAGGCAACAATGCTGCACTGCTCCTTCATTCAGACCAGAGTTGCCACACTCATGTAGGCTGTGCCTGCATGCACTATAGTTGAATGAAATTTTTTTTCCAGAGGCATGGCTGTCAGCATTGTCACTGCCGAGGTAGCTTGTAAATCAGCACCTGGGCACACCCAGTCCTGCCCCACCGCTTCCTGTATTGACAGCACATCTTCTGTTGCTAAAACCCTAATACCATGGCCTGCAGTGTCAGAGGGGGAGCATGTGAGTTGCAAATAAGGGAAAATTTGGCTGAAATTAGGGAAGGCAAAAGGAAGTGTTTTGTTTTTTGTTTTTTTACTATGAGGTTTGCGCATTACACAGTAAATGGAAACATGTTTAGACTGTAAGGCCCCATGCACACGGGATGTTAAAATAACGTTATGAAAACGCCAGTATCTTTGCAGTGATTTTTTAAAACTTTTTTCAGCGTTTTTGCAATAGCGTTTTTTAGCGTTTTTCCGCACTAGCGGTTTTTTTTTCAAAAAAAATTTTTTTTTCAATGGCTCAAAAACATTAAAAAACGTTGGTGAATGACGTTTTTGAGCGTTTATCAGCGTTAGAGCGTTTTTACAGCTGTAAAACGTCTCTCAGAACCCATTGGTCCTGGGTTTTTTTTACAGCTTAAAAACGCCTATGCCATTTGCAGCTCAAAAACCTCTAGGTGGGCATGAAGCCATAGACTAACATAGACAGGCCTTTTTAAGCTGCAAAAAATGCTCAAAAAAGCGGCTGTAAAAACGTCTGTGTGCATGAGGCCTAATACAGAGGCTTTTAGTTGTACTTTAATAGGCAAACTCAATTACCTGCAGGAAGGCTCAAAATGCAGAAGGGTTACAGCAAGGCCTCACTTTAATAGAAGTCAAGATTTACAAATAACTTTAGCTGGCTAAATATCAACATCTACTGATTTTAAAATGTAAAAAAAGGGGGCACTGTATGGTTAAAGGTTTATATATGACTGCACTACATCCCAAAATGACATTAGGGAAGGAATGAATAAGTAGGATGGGATTTTAAATGTGCCATTTAAGTCCACAAACAAGGGTAATATAAAAACAATAATGTTTTATTTTTACAAAAGGTTAAAAACCATAAACATGTAAACAAATTACATACATATGACAAGAAATTCGACCACAGCTTGCTAGATTATGTTTGATTCCAAACGCACTAATATCTTCTTCAGGAAGTATTTAAGTGCGCATAACAATAATTAAATGAAGAAATGATCACAATTAGTACAAATACATACATAAATCAGTCTGTAAAACATATCAAGTTCACATCATGTAAACTTCCAAAAGGTTGCCCCTATATGGAATCAAGGGCCAGAGATGGGGGGGGGGGGGGGTGTTTGGGGAGAGAAACGTCAAGTCAACCAAAAGCCCAAGGACACGGCCCCAATCCCCCACACATACCCACGCTTTGGGTCAAACATAGAAGGGGCACAAATGACCAGACAAAATTTAGTCTGGTCATAGGTAACATTGAAGTTCGATATAGCATATAGGCCAAGGCTCTCTCAAATAGATTACAGGACAGACTATAAATATACTTACTAAAATCAAATCGAAATCATCCAATGATCTGGGAATCCAAATTGGATTTATAAATCTTATAAAGAATACAAAACAAAAAGGAATGGGGGATCTATGACAAAGGTTCTATGTGTATAACATTTAATTATTGAATAGTAGGCAAAAAAGTTCTATTTGTAAAGCATCCACCTAGTAAGTAGTGATCGAGTGTTGCTTCATTTATAATTTTTAATGGCATGCCGAGCAATTAAAAAGTTGCTTTCATAGTGAATACTTAAAACCTATACACAACGCCTCTATCCCTATAAGTTTTAAATATATTTCCATATTTAGATCATCTCCACTCCTCTATTGGGATGAAAAACGCCACTATCTCCACGTGGAGAAGCGTCCCAGGCTCCAGCTAAATGGCCGCCAGGTGTCCGGCTTTTATGCCCTATCCGCCAGGCAGCAAGTGACGCGGTTGTTATGCTATATCTAACTTCAATATTACTTATGCCATAGACTCGATTTTGTCCTGTGTCGATTGTGCCCCTTGACTGACCCAAAGCGTGGGTATGTGTGGGGGATTAGGGCCGTGTCCTTGGGCTTTTGGGTAAATTGTTGAGCCCCCTGACTCTCTGGGATTGTCCCCCCTCCATCTCTGGCCTTTGATTCCATATGGGGGCAACCTGTGGTAGGTGAAGTGAACATGTCAGAATGATTTATGTATTTGTACTAATTGTGATCATTTCTTCATTTAGTCATGTTATCAGCACTTAAATACTTCCTGAAGCCACTTTGACGAAACATGTAGAAGATATTAGTGCGTTTGGAATCAAACATAATGTGATCGAATTACTTGTCATATGTAACTAATTTGTTTACAGGTTTAAAGTTTTTAATCTTTGTACAAAATATATTCCCATCCTACTTATTCATTCTTTCCTTAATGTGAATGATTTTAAAATGTGATTTTTCACTAAAGAAAGCTTCTACTTACACAGTTGTTAAACAAATACTGAACAGAATTTCCCAGATTTATGACAGATGTACTTTAAAAAAATTAAATAAAATTAATAAAAAATTTCATTATGCATTCACAAAATAAAGCTCTTTGGACATTAACACAGCCCTGTTTCAAAGAAATGGCTTAAAAGGCTTTATTCAAAGGCTTGAAAGTATAACCATACGGTCTTTGGACATAAAATGACATTCTGTTTCTTAGAACACTTTCCAGATAATTCTATTGTAGCGTAGAAGAATAAAGGTAAGATGAGAAACCTTTTATTTACCTGTGTATGTAGAATAATAAATATCAAACATGGACTATATTTGCATACAGTAATATAACCCTAGATAATTATATTTTTTAAAGAAACACAGTGAGTCGTTTAGAAGTTTTGAAGTTTTTGAGAAAACCGGGGGTTTTATTCCTGGAAAGAAAAACACATTGCTCTCAGTAGCAACCCACCTTAATTGTATACATGGTTTTAGGTGGGATTCCCGCATTAAGAAGACACCGAATTTGGTCCAGCCCCTCAAGGAAGTTGAAATCTGTTCTCAGATTACATTTACTAGCTTAACATGCAATGGAGTCCTAATAAAAACACTCCAGTACTAAAACACCTTATTTACATGTAATAGTTGCCCACCTTAACGCTGCACAATGATATCAAATACATAACATACATACACAGTGGAGCTTAAGTACAAAGCTGCAGACTTTGCAAACTGTAACAAGAAATATAAATGAAATATTTCATTGCGATGTCACAGCAAAAACAAACCTGCTTAAAATTATGATCAGCTGTAAAAGTAATACAATAATGTACTGGTTAAGTCAGTCTGAAATGCTCCACAGAGCAATACCAAGACTAGTATTATAAAAATAATTATATCTCTGACAAAGTCAATTTATAATCAATCAGTCCCGTGTCCCACATAATCTAAAATCTATATAGTTTGTATTTTTCTAGATAAACAAGCTAAGAAAAAAAAAGAAGAAAAAAAGAAAAAAAAAAAAACCTTTAATCAATTCAATTAAGGGAATTTCCACATGCTAGACATGTCACAATGTGTGTTAAAGTGGTTGTAAACCTCAGATATGACATGACATACGATCAAAGCATATCCCTTTATAGTGATAGTGTGTTCTTGTCTCAAATAAAAGCACTAAATGTCATTTCTGTCCACTGCCTCATTACTCTGCTATCAGTAATTTCTGACAAGCTTTCCTGACACCAAGATAAAAATGGTGACAGGGGTGGGCATAGTCTGATTGACAGCCTCAACTCCGTTCCTGTGTGTGTGTGTGTGTGGGATGGGGGGGTGGACTGGTCCTTCCAATCAGCTCTCAGAGCCCTCCTCACTTCAGCTCCCCATCCCGTGCTTTTTAGAGCGGAGAGATCCTGTTTAAATTCTGCACTTTGAATGGATGTAGTGAAAGATGACTGTAGATAAACAGGTATAACTTGAGTAGGATAATTTTTTCATCTCTGTGCATCACCTGAGGCAAGTCATTTCACTAGGTATATGTAAGGGTTTACAACCACTTTAAGTCAAAACAGTGTTTTTGCAGGAAGAGACATATATATCAGTCCATTTACTCCTATGTAGTGCTAACTTTCAAGAATTAAAGTGACCCATGCTATTCCTCCAGCTATCCCGTTTAACAATGCCTGTGCTTAGAGTCTGTTCTAAGCTGTTTATTGCTCCCACTCTAATGTCACAGCTCTATTATTATTACACAGGAATTATAAATCACCAACAGTTTTCTCGAAGCTTTACAATACAAAAGGAAGACAGTCAAGTTACAAAACAATTCAATACATGAGGGTTAGGAGGGCCTCATGAAAGCTTACAATTTAAAAAAGGAAGGTCAAGTGATACAAAAAGGTAATAAATGTATGGGATGTGTTTATGTAGAAAGGAAAAATAGTACATTTTTTAGGTAACAGTGGAATAAACTTCTCTAAAGATATGAGTTTCAGGGATCGCCTAAAAGCAAATAGAGTAGGAGGCTAGCTGGATAGATTGGGATAGAAAGTCCCTAGGGTATGGCAGAGACTCTGGAGAAGTTCTGGAGATAACCATGGGTCGAGATAACGAGGGAGCTAGACAGCTGAAGGTCTTAGGAGCCCTTACATTTTTCTGCATACAATGACATCAAGCCTCCTTTGGCATTTAGTTAAAATTATTTGTTTTCTATTGGCTAAATTCAGCCAATATAAAAATGTAATAGTTCCAGCCAATAGGCAAAAGAAGGAAGAATTAAGGGGGAAAAAAAAGAGTAAGCAAATTCATTATTTCAGAGTTTCACAGCTGCTACTATAGGGACTGCTAAAAAGCTGTGATATGAAAAAAAAAAGCATTAATGAGCTTACCACAGCCTTTATACACCAATACTGTTAGACGCAATGGCATGGTTTACGTTACGTTTAAAAAATAAATATATCCAAACCCTTGCTGTATGTAGTTTGTTTTTCCTGTATTTAAAAGGGTAACAACACTTTTGTGGGAAAAAATGCAAAAAAAAAAGTTATAGCATATACAATTGCTACATAAGTCATATTGTAATTGAATGTTATTAAAAATTACCTTTCCGTTTCAATCTGCAGCTCTGTAATTTTGTGTAAAATGCAATATGGCTACCTGGAGGTGTTCACACAGATGGTGTACAGAATGCCCCCAGATATGTCATTTTCTTCTTCTGTGATTGGCTTACTGATTTTTCCAGAAGTCTGCACTAAGATACAAGTCGGATTTTGGGCATCCCTAGCTAAAAAAAGTCATTTGTTGTGATACTCTCCCAAAGGGAAATCATGTCTAAATGATGCAGACCTTGCCACTTTCCTCATTAGAACCCTGCAAATGCAGCAGCTGTTAAATATTAAATCACTCCCATTAAATTCACTTTCAACAGACACAAACAGCTATTTCCTCAGAATAACAAAAGGTAGGAATCTGCAACAAAGGTTGTTATAATCCTTGCAATGTACATAGATCACCCAGAGGGGAATGTTTTTTCTCAACAAAAGTGGAGTTACTCTTCAAGTGGTTTTCTCTCAAGATGCTCTGGCTATATCCTTATAGCCTATCCTCCAGGATAGGCTCCAATTTCCAGGAATGTTAGTTTTTTTTTTTAACCACTTGACTAATGGGGCGGACTTTTCGACCGGACTGGTCTGACGGACACCGACGGACCAAATCCGGCGGACAATCTGATCGTGTGTGGGCTTCACCGGTCCTTCAGCGGACTTTTCCAGTCGCAAATCTGACGGACTTTAGATTTTGAACAGGCTTCAAATCTTTACGTCGTAACTCCGCCGGACCCAGAAAATCCGCTCGTCTGTATGCTAGTCCGACGGACAAAAATTGACGCTAGGGCAGCTATTGGCTACTGGCTATCAACTTCCTTATTTTAGTCCGGTGTACGTCATCACGTACGAATCCGTCAGACTTTGGTGTGATCGTGTGTAGGCAAGTCTGTTCGTTAGAAAGTCCGCTGGAAAGTCTATCGGGAAACAGTCCGGTCGAAAAGTCTGCCCGTGTTTACGCAGCATAACACTTGACTAACCCCTTACTATCAGGTCATCTTTCAGTGCTTCGGTAGTTTGGCCGGAAATTACTCTTTCAAGCAACACTCTACCCAAATTAATTGTATCTCATCTTTTGGTGGTATTTAATAATTCCTGCTTTTTTACTATATTAAAAAGAAGACGACCAAAAAAACATTTCCTTTACTTTCAGTTATAAAAGTTATCAAATAAAAAGACCAGGACAATACGAACACCCCAAGGTGATCTCATCTTTTGCCACAATTTTTCAGAAAGGAAGAAACATGCTGAAATCAAAGTGGTTAAAATGTGGAGCTTGGTAATGGTGCATTAGATACAGTGATTATCATTAGTACATGATTTGGGTGGCACAGTGGTGTAGTGGGTCGCACTCTTGCCTAGCAGTAAAATGGGTTGATGGTTCAAATCCCAACCACAACACTACCTGCCTGGAGTTTGCATGTTCTCCCTGTGTCTGTGTGGGTTTCCTCCGGGTACTCCGGTTTCCTCCCACACTCCAAAGACATGCTGGTAGGTTCATTGGCTTCTGTCCAAAATAAATAAAAAATTGGCCCTAGTATATGAATGTGAGTTGGGGACCTTGGATTGTGGGCTCCTTGAGGGTAGGGACCGATGTGAGCGTGCAATGTATGTGTGGAGCGCTGTGTAAATTGATGGCGCTATATGGGTACCTTAAATTAATAATAATAATAATAATAGATGAGCATATTAATGAGACACAATGTATAGGGATAGGGACAATTGTAGAGACACACCCACACTCACTCAGGTTGAACTGGATGGACTGGTGTCTTTATTCAACCATACTAACTATGTAACTATGATTATTGTACAAGTCATACATAGAGAAGGAGGTGAAAAAGAGGTTAATGTACAGGTCACATACAGTGGGGGGAGGACAGAGATAAGGGTATTATGGTGCAGGAAAGGAGGTGAAGGGGTTAATATACAGGCACCACAGAGACAAAGATATTACAGAGTTACAAAAACAATCCTACAATAACATTTATTAACCCCACTACGCACCCTTGAATCTGCTGCTATCCATCTGAATGAGAGAGAATTCATAGAATTCACCTTCCTCTCTTTACTTCCTTGGCTGTCACAGCTATTACAAGGCACAGTGCCATTCTAAACCAACCCAGGAGGTTTATAAATTAAAAAAAAAAAAACACTCTTTGCATCACTGAGGACTAGTTGGTTCCTGGAGAAGAGGTAAAAAGAAAGAGGAACCTGCATGTCACATGATAACTACAAACTTCCCACCAGACTGAAGTATGTCCTATCAACTCTTTTGTACACAACAGCTGCAATACAAGGCCTTCGGTACAACTTATCCTATGTAGTATTTAAATAAGGACTCCCCCAAATAGGCGCAATTTAGGATACAAGAGGAAATTAAAAAAAAAAAAATAAGGACACTGAAACAAAACAAGCGCGTAAAAAATACATGTATCTGTTTCTTTTTTTCCCAATGAGCCTGCTCAGTAATCCTAGGGACATAGAACAGACAATGGGTCAAACAGCCCACAAAATGGACACATAGCACTGATTGTTGCACTTGTAATCCCATTGACTTGAACTCAGCAGTACACATGGCAGTTCAGAGGCTGCATCTGACCTTTATTTGTTCTGTTTACATGCAGCATGTCCTTTAGAGTAACGTTTGAACTGCACGCAGAGCAGGTCAAATGCAGCCTTTTCTTGTCACGCTACTTTTGCCATTCAAACAGATGCATTTGAATAGCAAAAAGCAGCCCTTCTACATGAGCCTTTTAGGAAAGTCTTTAGGTTCTGTGTCAGACAGGGCACATAGCATTTCTGTGTATAAAATCCATTTTCTAAACATCTAAAGAAATTGGCACGTTAATTTTGTAAAAATCCCTTTGTGCAAACACATTCGTCTTTTCTGAAAAGGTGTTAAATGCTAATTCTAGGAACGATTAACCACAAAGAAATTTCATATATTTTTGGACATTTCTAGTTGTGCAAATATACATACACACATGTCTAATGCCTAAAACGTCCAAAACACCATGTGTTATTCCTCCCAGCTGCAAAGAGAGCGAGGCATTTTGACTGCCTCAAATTATAGGACTGTAGTATAAAAAAAATAAAAAAAGGCATTAAAAGAACAGAGGCTGATAAATCTTTTGTACGCTCGCTAGTCTGGTAAGCATTCTTGCAATGTAATAAACAGCTGATCTTTCCATGACACAAATGTCAATAATAAAAAGTCCGGTGAAGTCACAGTTAATGCCGAAATATAGTGCACAGCACTAAAATAAATGTCAAGAAATGTGTAAAATAGAAAGTGTTTTGCTGCTAATGGACCAGCAGCACAGTGCATAGCCAAAGAGGCAATGAACCTACTGACCACTGAGATGGTCTCAGTAGTGGCAGAAATAGGACGGCCTAAGCCAATTAGTACAATGCTACCTAGATGGCCTGCATAGAGAGGTAACTGCATGGATTTTCTAGTGGGTCACATCAGTACCTCCCTATGTATTTGTTCTTTATCCTCAATGTCTTCCTCAGCCACTTCATTCTCATCACCAGACTCAATGTAAATAGGCCAATCTCCATCTCCTTCATCCTTGTCCATACTTTCAGATGCAGCTTCTGCATGACTTGCTTGGTGGGAATCTTCATTTGTTGTAGTGACACAGGTACAGCTATCACACAAGCCAAACCGCCTTAGACCCGGGGACAGACTGCTGGTGAAAGTACGGCGGCAACCTTTACAAATAATGGGTCGGTTGGATCGGTGAACCTGTAGAAGGGAAAGATGCACAGATAAATGTTACCTATTCATTGCAAACATTATAATGTTTGCATTATAATGATTAACCACTTCAGCTCTCACACCTTTTTACCCTCTATGGACCAGACCATATTTTCACATTTCCGCTATTCATGAGTCTAAGACCCCTTTCACACTGGGGCGGTGCGGGGGCGCTAGCAGTAAAGCGCCACTAGATATAGCGGCGATTTACCGGTGTTATAGTGGCATTTTGGCGCCGCTAGCGGAGCACTTTTAACACCCCCAGAAGGGGTTAAAAAGGGGTCAAACACATTTGCTTACCGCTGCTTTCAAAGCGCTTTTAGGGCACTTTGAAAGCGGCACCTATTCATTTCAATGGGCAGGAGCGGTGTATACACTGCTCCCCCACCGCCCCAAAGATGTTGCTTGCAGGATATTTTTTTCTTGTCCTGCAAGCGCATCGCGCCCAGTGTGAAAGCACTTGAGCTTTCATACTGGGGCTGCAGAAGAGGCAGTTTACATGCGCTATTTTTAGCGCAAAAACGCCTGTAATCGCCCCGGTGTGAAAGGGGTTTAACTTGATAATTAGTTATGATACATATGTCTTTTTTTGGGACCAAACAAGGCTTTCTTGTGATCCAAAGGTCTTCTGAGAATTTTTTAGTTTATTTGCATTTTAAGGGAAACAAATTGGGAAAAAAACATTTTTTTTCAAGTGTAAGCAGCAATATTTTGAACACAAGTATTATTGTGGGGAAAACTTTTACATTTTATTCTATTTACTGCAAAACTAAAATTACATTTCTGGTACAAAGCATGTTACATTTTTTTTTACAAAAAGTTTTTTTTTTAAAACATTTTGCATATATTTAATTTTTTCTCATAATGCAGCAGTAATTTAAAGTTCTGCTTTAAAATAAAACCGATATACCATAAACCACATATTTTTTAACAGGAAACCCTTAAAGTTAATGTATGTATTTGCTTTATAATATATTATATTTTTTTTTTTCAACAAATATTTTGAAATGGAAACTTGGTACAGGAGATAAAACTATGATAAAAAAGTGATTGTAAACACCTTGTAAAACAACTCATTCAGTTTAAAATAGAAACGAAAGGCAAAGCATTTTTGTATGGATATAAAAAGAACATTATAAATACCTTTTTCCCTTTTTTTATAAGTGTTCACATTCCCTCTGTTCTCAGCTGCATAAGAGCTGGGGGAAGGAGAAGCAGCAGCACACTGAGCTTCCCAGTGAAGGGCTGTGCAGTGGAGGCGTGTCAGGACAAGTCTGATCATTGGAGGAGAGCACACAGAGTTCCCAGCATAGCTAGAGAACTGACCAGGCGGTGTTCTTCTGCTTAGTGTGGTCAGTTTTTAATAGAAAAGTAGAGGGACTGGCAGGAACACCAGGGATTTCACATAAAGGAAGCAATACAAAGAGAACAGGCTACTTTCTTATACAAGTACATGGTAAGGCATATATGGTAAGGCAATATCAGGAATATAAAAAAGTTTGGGTAACAAAACGCTTTAAATAGTGCTTATACAGGGCGATCTACTGAAATGAATGGGTTAAATAGAAAAATAAAGTTAAAAAAAGCGTTAACTAGTTCCCTGTGCACGCAATAAACATTCTTCTGTATTAACTGCAGCTCTCTCACTCAGATTGCTGTCTGACAGGGTACTGAGGAAATAAGACAGCTACTGTGTTACCTTTGTTATTGTTTACAAACGTTACACTGAATGATCACTGTGATTGATTGTCTCTCATAGTGATCATTCAAGGAGGAAGGCTTCAGATTGGCTCCCAATTGTAGGATTGGGAGCTCCTCTTTGTACAGACACTGGGTCTTAACGGGCTGTGCATAGGAGCTAGCAGTGAAAAGGAGAAACTACAGGCAGTTCTGGGCATACAGGAGATGCCTTGTGTACAGAGGAGATTTTATGGATGCGTGTAACACGGGCTTTTTTTCAGCTGGAACTTGGTGGAACTCAGTTCCACCACCTTTGGCTCAGGCCCTCCTCTCTCTGCTCACCACTGTCACTTGTAAAAACAGAAGTTCAGCTTCTGTGTTTGCAAGTGACCGCTTGTCTCCTCCTAATGGCTCCCACAGATCTGATCTCCTGAGCGGCTCCCACTGAGTGTAGTGGGGACAAGGGAGATGCAGGTGCCTGGGTTGCAGTGCAGATGCCAACACCCCAGCTGAATACATCAACAAAAGTAAGACAAGTGGAAGATGGTAGAGCATTTAGGAAGGGGGGAAAAGATGGGGTGGGTGCAGAGGGGGGATTGCACGCCAAGTTCAGCAGAAGAGGAGTGAAAGTGAGAGGTGGATGGGGATGCAGAGGTAAGCAGTTGTGGAAGAAGACTGAACTCTGCACTATGTATTCAGTGCACCCCTGAACTCTGCACTAAGTACATAGCGCACACCTGAACTTGGCACTCTCTGTGTAACCCCTCCAGAACTCTGCACATATTGCACTCTTGATATTTAATGCCTCTTTAAGACCCTCCCACATTGAAGGGTGTGAGTGTAGGGGGGGGGGGGGGTTGAGTTCCTGCACCTATTTTCTGAGAAAAAAAAGCTCTGAACACACAAAGGTAGGCAACTGGGTAAAGTAACATATACTTATATATACACACACACACACACACACACAGTACTCACAGTGAGTGAATGGCTCCGCAGATGCTCCTGGCGTGTGAACCTCTTACCACAGATTTCACATGGATAAGGGCGCTCTCCTGTATGTGATCGAATGTGACGTTTCAGAATTCCCTTTTGCTTTGCCGTGTATGGACAGAATGGGCACTTGTGAAGCTTGATTGGAACAACTAAAACATCACCTGAAAGAAAAATGTGAGATGTCTGCTTTCTGACACATTTTCCAAATGGTTAACAATGTATTATAAAGTTTTCTCACAAAACTTCAAAATAGTTTTTTACTGGTCGCTGCAAATGAAAGGTCAGCACCAGGGTTCTATGAACACTAGGGTTCCCCCAGAGGCTGCTAGGGGTTCCTTGAGTTGTGGCCGATTGACCTCCCATTTGATGGTGCCTGAATAGTTCTGGAGCCGACAGCATTTGGCAGAGCTGAACCATAGGTCATTTTAGCCATTTGTAGGTGTAGACAACAGACCACAACTCTATTGGGAGCATTATTCAAATTGACCATCACTGTAAAAACCTTTTTTTTTTTCTGCTGACCCCCAATGATTTGGTTTTATCTGGGCTACCCAGGAGACCTGGAAATTGTTTTACAGATTCCACTGGAGTAACCAGGCTGAGAAAGCCTGATCTAGGCCATTGATGGCCAAAGGTCAAACATATCTTATACACTTAGACCCCTTTCACACTGGGGCGCTTTTTAGGCGTTTTAGTGCTAAAAATAGTGCTTGTAAAGCGCCTCTCAAGCCACCCCAGTGTGAAAGCCCAAGTGCTTTCACGCTGGGGCGGTGCGCTTGCAGGACCTGAGAAAAAGTCCTGCAAGCAGCATCTTTGGGACAGTGCAGGAGCGGTGTATACACCGCTCCTGCACTGCCCCTGCCCATTGAAATGAATAGGCAGCGCCGCCAAATCGCCTGCAAAGCGATTCGACAGCGCCGCAACATGGGCGCTATTAACCCTTTCCTCGTCCGCTAGCGGGGTTTAAAAGCGCCGCTATAACAGCGGTAAAGCGCTGCTAAAACTAGCTGCGCTTTACCGCTGACGCCCGCAGAGCCCCAGTGTGAAAGGGGTCTTTATAAAAAGATTTTTATAAAAATATCTTATACAGATTATGGGCCTGTGTCAACAGGATTTAGGCTTGTGCCGATGCTAGAGACTCTTATGAGATCTTTTAGAAAACATTTACAGGTGCAGCTGCCTTCAAGCGAGTTTTGCATTTCCATAGAATTGTATGGGAATGCAAAACCGCTCGAGACACACAAAAGCCCATTAAACACAGGCCCTTAATCTGATTTTTTTTTAAAATAAATACATTCAAAACTGATATTAGCTTTGGATGGAAGGATGTGATGGTTTAACCAGTGGTATTCAACTAAAAGCAGAAGTTCAGTCAAAAGCTAATCTAAGCTTAAACCTACTCCCACTCTAAGCCTTATACTAACTATCCTGTAAAGGAAAGATGCTTATACTTACCTAATCTAAGGGCGCTTTGGACCAGTCACATGATCAGGTTCCAGCAGTGGCTTCAGGGGAGAGGAGGGACAGTGGACAATGGATGCCCCATAGTAGGTCTATGGGTCATGTCACTGCCTAGGCTCTACAGTCATTATTGCTGCTCTCTCCTCTTCACTACAGGCGGCCGTTGCGGAGATTACATCACTTGACCGGAGTGCACTCAGATTAGGCAAGTGCCTGCTATGCAGAATGTCATACGAGGCCCGGTGATCACCCAAAAAAACATATGAAGGTTTGGTTCTGTTGGATTGATTCTACTGACACACTGAAGGTAGATATTTGAACAGTTATGGAAAGGGTGTGGGAGGGACTATAATCCTGAGGATGGCTGATTATAGGAGGTGCTTCACACACTTTAAAGGTGTTGTTGCATTTTTTTTTTGGGGAGTTTTAGTTTTTAAGTTTGTTTTACTCTGTCATGTTCCCATGTGTTGAAGAAGTTCCCTTTACCCCTTGAATGGGAGGGGGGGGGGGTGAAAACCAGGAAAAGTACTTACCAGGTTGCGTGGAACATGGATGGTGTGGTTTATGTATTGAGGTTGAAAACTTGGCTGTCTATGACATGTATACTGTTTTTTTTGGAAAGCGGTGTGCATTCCCTCCCTTGTGTATTTGTACTCTTATGGACAAGGTTATGTATTGAAACTGATACTGTATGTAACTGCGAGTTCTTAATGGCCAGCCAATCTTCTGGGATCTGTGACATGTTCCAGAAGATTGCAGGGACAGAGGGGTGAGAGGAGGACTTCCGCTCTGTGCCGTGGAGCGGAAGTGGGAGCTGGGTACCTGTCAAAACTAGGTACCCGCTCCCCCGCCCAAAAAAAAATTACATGCCAAATGTGGCCTGTCAGGGGGTCAGGAGTTCTTAAAGTGGAAGTTCCACTTTTGGGTGGAACTCCGCGTTTAACATGAGTTTACAAGTGTCAAACATTTTTTCTGCTAAAACACTGCTGCTCCTGGATGCCCTGGCCATGGGGTTTTTTCTTTTTAGTTTTTTTTTTTTTTCTTTATGAAAACCCCTGGCAGTAAATGCTGCTAAAAGCCTATGTGTTCTTTGACACATAGGCTAACATGCAGGGCAGTCTAGAGACCAGGAAAAAAACATCTGCCGCCCCTCAGAGACGCTTCAAAAATGACCAGTGTTCATAAGGCCTAAAAAGGCCAACATCTGTATCCAAAAGTTGAGTGAAGGGCTGCATCTAAATTTACAAAACAATACATTTTGATTTATTTTTTGGGGGCATGATAAACAATGTTCTTTTTGGTGATAGTGTCCTGTACAAAATATTTTATTTTCTATGAAAGCTATAGACAAATAGTAATAGGAGTAAAATAAAAAACCTTAGCAGCACGAGTTTTGCTACTTTTTAAGCGCTTTACTAAGTTAGTGTTAGTGTTTTTTTTTTAGCAAGAAAATACCTCCCTGCTATTTTCAACTCCCACTTTCCCACAAGGCGTGCGTCTCAAAAATGCTCATAAAAGCTGAAAGACTCCTCTTTAAACCCAGTAGTTCTGGGTTTTTTCCCACTCTGAAACGACCCGTCCAAAAAAAACGCTAAAAAAAGCCTATGTGTGCATGGACACATAGTACAACATGCTGGGGAGTTTACTGGCTGCAGGAAAAAAAAATGATGCCAAAAACAGCAGCTGCAAAAACATCCAGTGTGCATGAGGAGGCCCAATTAGTGTTAGTTTTAAAACAGCTTGCATCACGGTAGATAAAAAAAAAAAAAAAAAAGCCTTTTTGTTTGTAAATTTCCCTTGCTTTATACCAGAATTATATTACAAAAACGTCAACTTTTTTTTTTACATGTATGCATTTTTTGTGACACATTAAAAAAAAATTAACAAAATGATTGAAAATTTTAAAAAGTTTAATTATTAATTAGCAGAAAATTAAAAGCTAATGGGAGTAGGGGATTGATAAATTAACCCTTTAATGCCCAAGCCTACTTTTGACATTTGTTGCTTAAAAGTTAAAATCCGTATTTTTAGCTAGAAAATGATTAGAACCCCCAAACATCATATATAATGTTATATTATATATAATGACCCTAGAGAATAAAATGGCGATCGTTGCAAATTTTTTTATGTCACGCGGTATTTGCGCAGCGGTGTTTCAAATGCAATTTTTTGGGGAAAAAGGCACTTTCATGAATTAAAAAAAAAAAAAAAAAAAGAGAACAAAACAGTAAAGTTAGCCCAATTTTTTTTGTATAATGTGAAAGATGATGTTACGCCGACTAAATAGATACCTAACATGTCATGCTTTGAACCTGTGCACACTCGTGGAATGGCGACAAACGACGGCACTTAAAAATCTCCATATTGCTCTCGCTCTAACGATCGTGGTGATACCTCATGTGTGGTTTGAACACCGTTTAAATTTGCGGGCACAACTTAATGATATGCATTTGATTCTGTGGGATGGGACGCTTTAAATTTTTATTTTATTATTATAATTTTTTTTTTTTTTTTTTACACTGTTTAAAAAAAATTAAAAAATTGTAAACATCCCTTGTGACATTAATAGTCAGTGGCACATACTCTTTATGGAGGGATCTATAAGACCCCAAATCTCTCCTTTGCACTTGAAAGTATTCAAAACGCCAAAAATCGGCATTTTGGAATACTAGAGATTCCTAGAGTAAAACGGAAGTAATGTCATGACATTGCTTCCGGGTTACTAGATAGACCCGATCTGAGCCGATTCCAGCTTCATTCGGGTCTTCGGCCAGACGGCGGGTGTGTTGGATGGACGCCCCTCCCACTCCTTAGGATAACAGCTGAGCGGCTTTTTCGTCGCATTGGTTTTCATCACTAAAAAGCCAACCACCGGCTCTAAAAAACAGTACCGGGGTGATGCCTGCAGGCATTCCCCTGGAATAACCCCTTTAAGCTGAGAACGCATATTTGCGTACAGTCAGCATGAAGGGATTAAGTAAAGCCGAACAGAATTGAACAGAGGTTTATGACCAGGCCATTATTGCGATACGGCACTGCGTTACTGTATGTATGTAATGCTGTACACAAATAAAATTGTCCTTTTTTCCCCACAAATTGAGGTTTATTTTGATGGCATTTGGTCACCTCTGTGGTTTTTATTTTTTGCACTATAAACAAAAAGACTGACAATTTTATTTATTTTTTTTCAAAAAACACAATATTTTTTACTTTCTGCTATAAAACATATCCAAAAAAAAAAAATCTAATTTCTTCATTGATTTAGGCCAATATGTATTCTGCTACATATTTTTTGGTAAAAACAAAAAAAATCCCAATAAGCGTATATTGATTGGCTTGTGCAAAAGTTATAGCGTCTACAAACTATGGGATATATATATGGAATTTTTATTTTTCACTAGTAATGCCGTTGATCAGCAACTTATAGCGGGACTCTGATATTGTGGCGGACAAACCAGACACTATTTTTAGAACCAGTGACACGAATACAGTGATCAGTGTTAAAAAAAAACAACAAACGCACTGTCACTGTACTAATGACATTGAGTGGGAAGGGGTTAACATCAGGGGCGATCAAAGGGTTAAATGTGTTCCTAGGTAGTGCTTTCTAACTGTGCGGGGGGTGCTCCTACTGTGGAAAGACAGAGATCCGTATTTCTGCTTAGCACAAAACACAAGTATACTGCCTTCCCTTGTCACAGAAGGGCGAGATCGTAGTTCTGCCTGTGGCTCGAACGAATGGCGGGTCTCGGGAACATAGCGTTTGCTGGACTCAGAAGTGCAGAATCACGTACCTGTACAGAACACACACATATGCAGTGTCACAGAAGTGGGTCTTTATATGTGGGGTCGCACATATACATGCTGCACAGCGTGCTCCCAGCATAGAGACTGGGCTCTCATTGAGAGCCCTGGGTCTCATACTAATGATCAGGAACCAGGAAGCCTGGTTCCTGATCATTGGCTATCACTAGATCAGACACTATTCAGCCCGTCCCTATGTTTTTTTTCCCTTATGAATAGAGCAAAAGATACATTGTAAAAAAAATAATAAGCAAATAGGCAAAACAGTAATAATAAGCAAAAAATAGCTAGATCAGGGTTTGATCAGGGCAAGGGTCAGTTTTGGGGTCAAATGTCATTGTCAGATTCAAAAGGTCAGTGTATTTTAGGTAGGGTTAAAACATTTTTATTTTACTATTTTGTGCCAGGTGTTCTTTGATAATAAAAAAATAGGAGATAACCATTACCATTTACCACCAAATGAAAGCCCAATTTGTCCTGAAAAAAAAACCAAAACACAGTATAACGGCTCTTTTACACTTGCTTCAAAACATGGCTTTTGGACAGGCTTTGTTAAAGCTCTCTGAACGGCAGTCAAAGCTCCTGTCACTAACACCCCTTTCACACTGAGGCGCTTTGCAGGCGCTACAGTGCTAAAAATTGCTCCTGCATAGTGCCTGTAAAGAGCAGCTCCTGTTTCTCCAGTGTGAAAGCCGGAGTGCTTTCACACTGGAGCGGTGCGCTGGCAGGATGCTAAAAAAAGTCCTGCCCATTGAAATGAATGGGCACCGCTGCAGAACTGCCGGCAAAGCACTTTGCAGGTCTTTTTAACCCTTTTTCGGGCGCTAGCGGGGGTTAAAACCGCCCCGCTAAGGGCCGAAAACCCCTGCAAAAACAACGGTAAAGCGCCACTAAAAAATAGCGGTGCTTTACCGCCGATGGCTCCCATGCTCCAGTGTGAAAGGGGTCAAAATAAAATGGTTAGCTTACAGTCCTGTTTACACCTTACTTTTGCTTGAAGCTTCGGTGAGGCTTTGGTGGAGCTTCGATGGGCCTTCGAGCGAGCTTTGCCATAGATTTCTATGGAGGTTTTGAAGACGCTTTGAAGCACAACTGAAGCTACATGGGGTACAAATTTTTAAAGAGTAGCCGAAGCAAAGCAAAAGCAAGGTGTAAACAGGACTGTAAGCTAACCATTTTATTTAGTGACAGGGGCTTTGACTAGCGTTCAGAGAGCTTTACCAAAGCCTGTCCAAAGCCTTGTTTTGAAGCAAGTGTAAACTAGCCGTTAATGTGTGTTGAAGCCGAAGCAAGTGTAAATTTGCCCTAATTCACATGGCTACACTAAGTAGTTGTAATATGTATAATTTACTTAGGGCTCGTTTACACTTGCTTTAGCATACTTTGTTAAAGCTCTCTGAATGCCAGTCAAAGCCCCTGTCACTAAATAAAATGGTTAGCTTACAATCCTGTTTACACCTTACTTTTGCTTTGAAGCTCCATCGGCTTTGCTTAAAAAATTATACCCCACATCGCTTTAGTGGTGCTCTTCAAAGCGTCTTCAAAGCCTCCATTGAAATCTATGGGAAAGCTCACTCGAAGCACCTGCAGCTTTTGAGAGGCTTTAATTCAGCTTTAGCTTCGCTTCGTTTTTGAGAAATTGCAGGTATGACATATCCACACACATGGGGCATCTTTCCTGACCTGCCAGGCTGCGTGCTCGGATAAGGGTCTGGTATGGATTTGGGGAGGACCCACATTTTTTTTTGGCATAGGGGGTTACTCTTAAAATCCATACCAGACCGAAGGGCCTGGTATGGTCTTGGAGGGGAAACCCCATGCCGTTTTTTTTTTGTAAATTTGGCGTGGAGTTCCCCTTAAAGATCTTCAGAGCAAAAGTCGCATGCCAAAGTCGGATCAGTTAAGACGATGATCCGACTTCAATGAGATTCAATGGGCTGAAGTAGGATCAAAGTCGGACCAAAGTAGTGCAGGAACCCTTTTCAAAGTCGGACCGACTTGTGTCGGATCAGTTAAGACGGTTCCCATGGGGAACCATTGATTTTCACACGTCATGCGACAGGAACTCCCAATGTTGGAGCGTTTGTTGTACCAGTGTGAACCCGGGCTAAACTGGTAACCAATAAAAGCTACGTTTTTACAGTGTATTTGAATTAAACTTCTGGACAGTATTCTGTACATTTGCTGCTCTGA
This sequence comes from Lithobates clamitans, assembly GCA_037952925.1. Taxonomy (NCBI): domain Eukaryota; kingdom Metazoa; phylum Chordata; class Amphibia; order Anura; family Ranidae; genus Lithobates; species Lithobates clamitans. The sequence goes on from JBBGZY010000038.1 coordinate 1,445,013, forward strand.
TAAATCTCACTTGTTATCACAACAGCTAGGATTTTGCTACAAAAAGCAGCGGGGAAAGAGGAACAGGTTGGCCTATTAGACAAATTAAAAAGAAAAAAAACTCGCTAGATCTAAATTAACATTAATGATTAAAAAAGCAAATGAATACATTGACAAATGAAAAATAAAAAGTCCAAAGAGCAGCAGCTTGTTGCGAGATACACAAAAACAGAATAAAAAAAAAAAGAGAGAAGTTGCGCTGTGTGAAGGTTCAATCCAACAATAGCTTGTAGATAGCAAGATATGAATGAGTGACAGTTCAGACGATTCCAAATAAACACCCAAGTGAAACTGATCCACAAATAAGTGCCACCACCTTATAAAAAACCTGCTTACCAGATGGCAAGCAAAACCCAGCGGACGGCTATAGCCCAGCCAAGGCCTTTTTTCTTGTATGGAAAGTATGTCTGGACAGGTGTGGATAAGGATTGGTCTTCAAACGCCCCAATGCCGTGGAACTACGATGGGCCTCAGTAACTCCCTAGGAGGGATCAGCAGTGTGAGAGGGATGTTGCAGGCACACAATGGAGAGATTACAGGCTATGGGGTGTTCTCATACTCTGCACGCACAGCACTGGCCGCACACTCATAACTAGATGTGTCCCATAACACCGAGCAGTATGTTGTCTTCCCATCGGACATCTCAGGCTGAACAGGTGACGGATCCTCTATATACACAATACACATTTTCTCCTACAACCACAGCGCCAACACCGTGGGGAGAGCCTATTAGACAGCCCTGGTCTAAATCATTAACGTGAACCTAATATTTCTAACATATAACGATTTTATCACTGGAGAATCCACACGACCACCACAGACCATAGCATAAATAGCCTATATTACAGTGAAAATCATGGAAAGTAATAAAAACTCAGAAGAAACATGACTGGTATATGCAATGGAAAAAAAAAAAAAGGCAGAGTCCCAGCTTCAGGGAGAGAAAGGGTGGCCAGGAGCATGTAATCAGGTAAGTGGGGGCAAGGGTTAAATTTCAATGCCACTGACCATCAATGCAGGGGGGGGGCGAATACTGTCACCAGTGCTGGAGGTTATGATTGCAGCCACTGACATCAATGTTAGGGGGTTCTGTTGCGTCCATTGACACCAATGCGAGAGGTGGGGATTGGAATAAACTCCTTTCGCCAGAGAGAATCTCGTTGGATTATGGAGTTATGTACCGCCAATGTACCAGGCCTTAATGGTGTATTAAGTTAGAGACCTTTTCTTGAGGGGTTTAGCTCTGGGGTATGTGAAAAGGATATGTAAATTGATTATTATAGGTTACATACTGTAAATGCCATAACATGCAATGTATAACCAGAATCTGTTATGAAACACCAATTTAGAAGGTTCTTTTGTACACTTTTCTCCCAACAGTGAGACAGACTCTCTGAATTGATGTGATGTGTTCTGTGCTTGCTGACAGTGACTGTATCATCCCTTGAGGGTGGGGAAGCATTCTGTCTGCCTTGCCTACCCAATGCGTGCCCTTACCACCATTTAATTTTAATTGCTTTTTAGTTGTATGACCTGTGTTTTATTTATATCAAGTGTCATTTTTAATTGAGCTTGTCTTTTTGTAATATATTGACACACACAAGCTGTGCCTATTATGGATGCCAATATTTCGGCCCTGCGTTGCAATTATGGGATCCCTTGTTCTTACTTGCGCCCATGCGCAGTGGGATTGTGATTTTTGACTGACGTGACTCTTCGTTGCCGCGCTCTTGTGTGGTTTTGATGTAATCACGTTCTTGCACTGGCACAAGCGTGCTAGTATGGGACAGACGTCAGTTGACTCGGTGCCCTTTTTACGGCACGTCACCGACACTCCCACTTACCCATCAGCTGATTTGTTTTGTTTTTTGTTATCTTTAGGCAATGATCGCTTTGACTTTTTATGCCCTGACTGGAGGATAACTTTAAATGACTTCTAGTTTATATTTTGGTGGCTAATTGTCGGTTAACCCATGCCATTCATTGTAGTTTACGTCAGTATATCAAATATATAATTCACTTAAATATAGTTATATATATTTTACTATTTTTATTCTTTCTTGTCATTCTATATAAATCGCACAGGTACTACTATTCCTTCTTGTGACCACTTATGTATTCTTATGTGGGCATCCTGCAATTAAAACATCTGGCTTTGGTTGCCTTTTGACAGTCAACACCTGAACTCATTGGTTCACCAATCACTACCTGGGCCTGAAGGATTGCCTTAGCTTGACGCTGGGACTTGACTTCACTCTATTCTCGGTTTACATCCAGCAGTGAATCTACTTATTTTTTTGACATCAGGTTACATTTATTTTTTATATTTGGTGGTGGGGCCATGACCGCGTGGGTGGTGGTTGCTTCCCCGCCCTCAACGATGCTCACTACATGCCCCTTGTTTCTAATGTTTCTTAGCGTTAATGTATATTTTTTATTATAGATGCACACTGTTCTCCACAAGGGAATGCCCCTGAAGAAAGGACAAGATCCTGAAATGCATCGGGCGTAATCTCTACTTAGGAGACAATACCAGTGTCATTTTGTATTTATTATATATTTTCTGATATTGTTCTTAAATAGTCAATTGTTATGTTACGCATATATTGACTTATTATAATATTTATTAAATTATGTTACTATAAATTTGGTTTTTGTACCTATATTTAGTTGCCTTCAAAGTCCCAACCCTCTTTGGGGGACCTTTCTTCACTGACACCAACGTTGGTGATTATTATTGCACTCACTGACACCAATTTAGGGTTTACTTATTTTATTACATACACTGACACCAATGTTGGGGGTAATTATTGCATACATTGACACCAATGTTGGCGGCAAATATTGCGTCCCCTGACTCCAACCTTGGGGGTATTATTGCACTTACTGACACCAACGTTGGGGGCTATTTTTGTGTCCACTGACACCAATGTTATTGTACTTCTACTTCTTAAAGCGGAACTTCATCCAAAAAGGGGGAATACTTGTAATTTGTCTTTTTTGGGTTGGTGGGAGCGGTACCTGCTCCCACTTGCACTCAGATCCCCTAGGTGATTCAAGTGAAAGTTCAGTACCCCTCCCCACCTGCAACCTTCTGGGACACCTCACAGGTCTCATGAGGCTGCGGGATCATTCACAGGGCGCAGTGGGAAGCCAGATGCAAAGCCCCCAGCTCCCAACAGTTAACATGTCAGCGCCAGGGACCCCAAAGACCACAAAAAACCAGCCCAGGGGAGGACAGGGCTGGATTCCTGAACAAGGGAGTTTCTGTTTATTAAAAGTCAGTAGTTACAGCTTTTGTAGCTGCTGACGTTTAATTTTTGGAGAACCCACTGATGCTACTCTTTAGGTGTGCATTAGGACACACTGCAAAAAATTTAGCATGATGGATATTTTTGGGGCACTGAGGTGCATTACATGTATTATAATATTGAACAGGCTGTCTCAATTGATGCAATGTACCTCAATGCATGAAAATGTGCTGCTATTGAGCGGCCCTCTGGAAGTGTTAAGGGCTGCACATGAGGCCCTCTAAAATTTTATCTAAAGGAACTGTTATCCAGGCTAAAACAATGATTTAGTTCAGGATATCAAGAAGGTTGGCTGCAAAGCAACAGTTCAAATCGTAGGAAACATTGATTAAGAGCAGCAGTTGTTGCAGATAAAGAAGGCTTTGAATCCCACTCTCATTCCCCGTACACACGGTCGGACATTGATCGGACATTCCGACAACAAAATCCTAGGATTTTTTCCGACGGATGTTGGCTCAAACTTGTCTTGCATACACACGGTCACACAAAGTTGTCGGAAAATCTGATCATTCTGAACGGGGTGACGTAAAACACGTACGTCGGGACTGTAAACGGGGCAGTAGCCAATAGCTTTCATCTCTTTATTTATTCTGAGCATGCGTGGCACTTTGTGCTTCGGATTTGTGTACACATGATCGGAAATTCCGTCAACGGATTTTGTTGTCGGAAAATTTTATAGCCTGCTCTCAAACTTTGTGTGTCAGAAATTCAGATGGAAAATGTGTGATGGAGCCTACACACGGTCAGAATTTTCGACAACAAGGTCCTATCACACATTTTCCGTCAGAAAATCCGACCGCGTGTACAGGGCATCAGTGTTACAAACTTTGTCCAGTTCGTCAAACAAACAAAACATAATGACATACTTTAAAAAAATTATAATTTGTTACATTACCTGTATCTTCACCATACCAGTCCCCCTGAATGTCCATCATATTACTCATTGAAACACTTCCTTCCTCTTGCCGGGACTCATAATCACGTGGGAAATGATGCCCTTGATCCTCTTTTCTCTGTGCAGAGCTGTTGCGGAGGAGAGCCTCTAAAAATTGTTTCATATGATAATTATTACAGGCTAGGTCCATATTGGAACTACCCTGTGGACTTTCTTCCCCCTGCTCCATGCCAGGTTGTATCTGATATGGTTGGATACCTTCTGTTACTTCCACAACATCAGAATCAAACTCCTCTTTGGGTTCCACTGTTTTACTAGGACTTTTTTCTTCTGGAGAGCCTGCACTTGGGGGATCCTTCACCATCAATTCCACAGAATTGCAGCTACTACAGTCTCCACAGGGTGCTTCCTTCTGACAGTCCCCCTCACCCGTTTTTACAGTTATATTTCCGAGCGCTGCTCTGCCACCACTTATACCATCACTCCCACTATCAGCCTGTCCAAAGGAACTCTCTCTTTCTATTTTCCTGCAGATATCAAGAGAAGACCGTATGTAAGCCTTACAAAAGTTAACAACATCAGTCATTTGGAGGTAGCTTGCTGCACTCATAACCTCAATTACATTCTCTCCACTCAGGTTTAACTTCCCTGAGTATATAAAATCCAGGATGGTAGAGAAGGCCTCAGAAGTGACAATGTCCAGAGAGGCAGTGCTATGCCTGCCACTGTCTTGAATGTAGTGAACTAACATGGCCCGAAAGTAACCACTGTTGGCAAATAGAACATTTCTGTGCGCTTTAAATATTCGACCTTCCACAATGATGCTGCAGTCACAGAAGAAGTCTCTCTTACGCTGCTCATTCAGCTCTCCAAGAAGTTTGGTGTAATACGACGGCATCTCCATGACTCTGGGACGGGGAATTTTGGATAACTGTAAAAGAACCACTTGTTAATTAAATTTTGGTATTTTTAAAACATTTTCTTCAATACATACCATTGAAAGGAACTCACTATTCAAGACCACGCGCTTTGGAGTATAAAAACCATAAGAAACTCAATATAAACACAACAAATAAAACAATATTAAACCTAAAAATATGTGAATATATTATGAATCATCACTGCTGCTAACCTACATTAAAAAAAAATGAAAGCTCTCAGTCCGTTTTGAAAAAAGGGGTGTACCCTCTATACTACACCAAATCCAAATTAGCGCTGTGACTTATTACTCCATCATAGGTCCGGCCGCACCTAGAGTATGCTGTCCAGTTCTGGGCGCCAGTCCTCAGGAAGGATGTACTGGAAATGGAGCGAGTACAAAGAAGGGCAACAAAGCTAATAAAGGGTCTGAGGGATATTAGTTATGAAGAAAGGTTGCGAGAACTGAACTTATTCTCTCTGGAGAAGAGAAGCTTGAGAGGGGATATGATTTTAAATTTACAAATACCATACTGGTGACCCCACAATAGGGATAAAACTTTTTTGCGGAAGGGAGTTTAACAAGACACGTGGCCACTCATTAAAATTAGAAGAAAAGAGGTTCAACCTTAAACTACATAGAGGGTTCTTTACTGTATGAGCGGCAAGGATGTGGAATTCCCTTCCACAGGCGGTGGTCTCAGCGGGGGCATCGATAGTATCAAATAGCTATTAGATAAGCACCTGAAAGACCACAGCATACAGGGATATACAATGTAATACGGACATATAATCACACACATAGGTTGGACTTAATGGACTTGTCTTTTTTCAACCTCACTTACCTACTATGCGATTAGTAAAGTGCATACACATAACATAGCCCATAAACTTTGCAAAAATAGCGTTGCGCTTCCATCGGGTAATTTTCACACTTCACCATTTGTGCACGTAAAGTCCTTCTCCCCTCAGTAAGAAACTCGCCAGAGCAAGTTGCCACCCATTCTTATGAGTGGCACAAATCGCTTTTACTCCTGTATCCAGCTCACGTGTTACCACATAACATTCGTTTATGGACATTCAAGTTACTTGGATTACTACTACCAAACCATATTCACCTTCATTAAAATGTTCTACAGATCTACACCCTAAAAGGGTTTCCATGACATCTTACAACAACTTAGGCAAGGCCATACATGGTTTAAACCCTGCTGAACTGACCAAGATTCGAAACGCTTATGGGCAAGCTGAATGTACCAAGTTGTTCTATCAACTTAGGTACAACCAGCATGCCAGGTTTTACCTGCAATTATGACTAGTGGCTGCTATAGCCACTAGCAATAGCCCCTGTCATCTCCCGGCAGGGACAGCTTATGGAGAAGACAATGGCCCGGCAGGAGGGATTCCCACATCAACACTGTCTGTGTTGATGGGGGAAATCAATCAAATTTCTTTCCTGCAACAACCCATGGTTGTAGGAAAGAAATTTGAACCATGTATGGGCAACCTTAGAGTGATTTCCAAGCAAAGTCAAACAGAGGTTGGAACGGAACAAAAAAATGGCTGATCTAGATAGCCACACTGGCCTAGATTGTATAAGTGCCAGACAAATGTACGCCAATATGTAGGTTCCATACCTGTAGAAAGACCTGCAGAATACTGCTCTGCCAGTTAAGGAAGCTTTAAAGTGTCTTGGCAAAAGATGGCAATTCATACAAGGTCAAGCCACTTCTTCAAAGTGTGTAAAAGATCAAAGTTGCTCCTGGCAAGACCTAGGAAAATGTTACAAATATATAAAAATGCTTCCTTATAATGAAAAGACCTTGATTAAAGCTGAAGGTTAGTCTTCTTATACTTGCCTTTCTTCCCCCATTAAAATGCTAATAAACATTTTAAACAAAACCTGCTTTCGTTTCATACTTTTTTTTTTTTTTAAACTCAATGATCTGATCACTGAGATCACGAAATGCAAAGTGCCTAGGAGCAAAATAGCGAGGGTTGCTGCCATTTTACTCCCGGGCATTTTGCCACTCTTTCCTTCATACGAAAATAGTTGTGAGGATTCTGCCATTTTGAGTCCTATAAAAGTTTGAGCTACATTCAAGCCCTGATAAAGAGGGAGGGGGGTTGCCCCTGAAAGTATAGGCTTCCTTTTTATTTTCCCCATTTACCTTGAATATAAATGAAGGACTTTTGTTTGGTGCTCTTCCTGGCCCACTTACGAATGGATTTTTAATTCAAGTGACCCCCTTTGTCTTGGGAGGGCTCTCGTTTTTTGACAAGCAGCCGAATTCAAGACATTAGGCTCACTGACTTCTTTTGAAGAGTAAAGATTTGAGTTCAGCGCCTCACCCTCCACCCCCCCTTGCTACATGCCCTTGTTTGTGACCACTCCACCTGCTTGATCTAAAAGTGCTTAATACATCTGTTCTGACCTGAATGGGCACCTTTAACTTCTGCCCTCAGTGAATGCCCCAAGAAAGAACTGAGAGTGCGGTACAACACTGCGTAAGCATTAGTGTTGAAAGCTCTCCTTCTGGATCCAGAATCCTAGTAGAATCAGCCTTAAGCTGAACTATGCAATATGAGAATCTACCTAAACCAGCCAATAAATGTGTGTCCAATCAAGCAGCTTCTTGTACTATTTGCTTTAATAATGTGCCTCATATTTTTTATTGCACTGCTATCTGGAACAGAAGAAGCAAAACCCTAGTAAGAAATAGTGTCAAATTAAAAAAAATGTATTTACATTTTTTTTTAATCTCAAAGAACTTTATTAAACACTTGGAATAAACAGTACAAGGTCCAGAGCATGTATACCGCCCTAAATACATCATGAACTTACATCACACAAAGAATGTTATAACTTCAGGGAAATCAAAAGGTACAATAAGTATAGGAAATAACCGATAAGTTCTACCCCCCTGCGGAAAAAAGACATTCATTCACCCCTAACCCAGCAGCAGGAGGTCCAGAATAAGGTTGAAAGGGGCAAAGCCTGGCATATCCAACCATGGAGCCCAAAGTTTGAGAAATTTACCAAAACAGCCCCTGTGCTGATATATATATTTTTTCAAATCGAAGGGTATCTCCCATTTGGGATATCCATTCTTTCTTTGGTAGGATCAGATGATGTCCAGTGCTGTAAAATTTACTTTAGGGCCTAGAAGAGTGCCCTAGCTAAGACCTGTTTAGGGATATCTTCAGTAAAGAGATCACACAGAATTCCTATAAACATTGTTTTATTTCCTCACGCACCTGGACCTGAAAAACTCAGTTAATAGTAGCTATGACTCCCTTCCAGTAGAGATGTAGTTCTGGACACCCCCACAGAAAGTGCATTAGATCACCATGATCCCTACTGCATCTTGTACAGGTGGGGTTTTCACTCATTCCCATATGGAACAGTCTCACAGGAGTGTGGGGTACCATCAAAAGTAGATACAGTTGTAACAAGCATTGAGCCACATTCAAGGAGCACTGTTCAACTGCTAATAGAGCATCTTCCCACTGTTCTTCAAATGCCCCCACATCCCTTTACCAGCAGGAGACAGCACTAATAGGGTAATTATTTATGTTTTTCACTTGCACGGTGTCAAATAGCCCAACTAGTGTGTTTTTATTTTAGACTTTCTTAACAGGGTATGGGTAGCACAGGCTCTGATGTATTCTAATTATCTAATCAAGTGACAAGATTTAAAGTATATATATAGAGCCAGTGTTGGTTAGAGTGGGTAAGGACTAAAACCCCTGCACATTTATTTTTATTTGTTTGCTGTCTGTGCACTATTGATGACGTTTCCCTTCTCTTCCTGTCCAAGAGATGCAAAAAAAAAAAAAGTTAGAAGGAAAATCCCAAAGTGAGGGTTTTTCCCAGTGTAGACAGTTGACCAAAAAACCCAATGTCCTCATTCAAAGATTTCACTTTATCTCTAGGGACAACTCTATTTTTTTTTTTATAAATGTTTGGCTCCCCTCACTTTATTTTTCTGTGAAAATGGTCACCAGTACAAATAGAGGGGGTTAAACTCCCAAATGGACACAGGGACTGTAATAAAAACTTGGAAGAGATCTAACCTTTCCTATTGTAGAGAGTGGTTTGGCAGCTGTGGCGGTAAGAGCAAGGCAGGGGTGCAGAGTGTATGCACAAGCACCAGGTAAAGGGTGAATTTTGTTAAACAGGGATGCCAGGCATGATGAAGAGAGGGTTGGTGTTGGCAGATATGGTGTTGAGAGAGGGGCCCTGCGTGGTAATGAGAGTCAGGGGGTGTTGGTGAGCGCAGCAGTGAGAGCTGTGGGCAAAGTGGTAGGGAATATTGGATGCAGTAATTGCAGACATGATAGTGATGAGAGCAGGGAGCATTGCCAAAATGGTGGTGGAGTGGGTGTCAGTGGTGGGGGTTTGTCAGGTGCAGCAGTCACAGGGGCAAGTGCTGTGATGGAAGGTGGGGGTGGTGTCAGATGCAGTAGTGTAGGGGCAGGGGTTACAGCTGGATGCATCTTCCCTCCTGGTAAGGTACATCCAATTACAGTGCAAGGAGACATGTTGCTGCAGAGAGGAGCTGTCAGCCAGGGCATCATTCCATCCTAGCCACACTGGAGCGCTATTTCCCAGTCTGCGTCCCTAAAATAATAAAGCCTAGATCTAGCTTAAGTGTTTTACCTTTTTTATGTAGGGTGAAAAAATGACAGCCTGTCAGGGTTTTTTTTTCTTAAGCTGTGTGTCCCTATGATTAAGATTATGCTAGGGCAGAAAGTGATGGAAAATCTCTCCAACAGGGACACATACTTTTTTTAACAGTAAAGTTTCCAACAGGGACACATACTTGATTGATCAAAAAGATTTACATTGTGCCTACAATAAATAAAATTAAAAAACAAAATAGAATAAAACACGCTGAGATTTGGGTTCCATACCTTTAGAAAGAACAGCAAAATACTGCTCTGACAATTAAGAAAGCTTCAAAAGGCCTAGGCCAAAAACGATGGAAATGCATACAAGGTCAAGTCACTTCTTCAAAGAGCGTGTACAAGATCAATATGCTCCTGGCAAGACCTGGAAAATGTTACAAAAATATGAAAAAGATGCTTTCTTACACAGAAACACATGCATTGAAATTAAATATGGCAAAATATTTAAATGGTATGGTTGACCCAGATGTTTTGGAACTACATTTCTCAGGATGCTCATGCACTCTGCAGTGTAGCTGAGCATTATGGGAAATGTAGTTCCAAAACATCTGGGGTGTCAAGGTTCACCATCACTGCTAACACTTACATGTATGCAAATCCTCACATTGTAGGAAAACAAAAACCCATTCTGTTTAAAATACAAAAGAAAAGCAAAACATTTGTGTATAGATATTTAAAAAAAAAAAAAAACATTATAAAAACGGGGGGGGGGGGGGGGGGGGGGACAGCAGAACACTGAGTCTTATCATTGGAGGAGAGCAGACTCAGTTCCAGCACAGCTGACCACGGTGTGCTCTCCTGCTTAGTGTGGTCAATTTTTAATGGGAAAGCAGAGGGACTGGCAGGAACACCAAGGATTTCACACAAAGAGATCAGGATACTTTTCACACAAGTACATGGTACAGCAGACACATATCAGGAATATGAAAATAATGCTTACACAAGCTTTTGGCATTTTTTTCCTTTCAGTCAGTAGAAGCAGCTCTATGTTAGCCTATGTGTCCATGAACATTTGGGTGTTTACAGGCTGAATTAAAAAAAACATCACAAGCGTATTTTTGAGAGGAGCTTTGAGCAGAAAAAAACATGTCCCTAAACATGGCATTTTTGCACCTTAAGATTTTTTAACTGTACATTTTTCTAGTGCCTTGGAGACAAACAGGCGTAAATGCGCCTAAACACGTATACAATTTGCTCCACAGGAGCATCTTTTCTGCTGCCAAGTGCGCTTATACCCTTAAAGTTATTGTAAAGCTTAAAGTTTTTTTTTTGTTTTCCTAAAATAACAAACATGTTATACTTATCTGCTTTGTACAATGGTGTTGTACAGAATGGCCCTGAACATCCTCTTCTGGGGTCCCCTGCTGGCGCTCTAGGCTCCTCCTCTTCTCGGTGTGCCACTATAGGAAGCCATTTCCTATGGGGGCGCACCTGTGGGCTCTCTCCCAGGCTGGGCTGTGTGCGTCTGTAAGACAGCTAAGCCCCACTTCCCCTCACAGGAATTGACAGCAGTAGGAGCCAATGGCTCCCACTACTCTCATGGAGTCCTGTGAGGAGAGGAAAAGAGAGCAGCCCTGGAGGTGGGGGGTGGGGGGGGGGGTAATACAACCAATGAGATATGTTTTACCTTAATGTAGGGAATGCATTAAAGTAAAAATTGCCCTGCCTTTAGAACCACTTTAATCAATCAGCATACTAAGGTCCGATCAGGGCTGCCTGTCAGTTTTTCAGGCGAACCTGATTGGACCACCCATTGCCCTCTATGGAGCAGGGGATGTCAACAGACATGTGATACCGGTGGGCATCCGATCCAATCCTGCACGCCAAAAACAGACAGATGGGGATATTCATTCCCCATCCCTCTGGCAGATCGGATGACAGTTGGATAGAAACGGACAGGAGGTCCGTTTCTACTCGACCGCCCCACAAAGAACAGAGGGACTGTGCCCATGTTCGCTCTGCATAGCGGACCAGATACAGACCTGTCATCTGCCTGCCCAGTGGGGATCAGTGACGAGGTCCCCCGCTGAGCAGGCAGATGCACTTTATGGAGTCCGTCCCGTGTGAAAAGAGGCTTAAAGTAATTGTAAAGGCTCATTTAAAAAAAAATAAAATAAACTTATTATACTCCCCTCCTCTGTGGTTTTGCACAGAGCAGCCCCGATCCTCCTCTTCTCGGGTCCCTCTTCTGCTCTCCTGGCCCCTCCCTCTGGTGAGTGCCCTCTCAGCCAGCAGCTTGCTACAGGGTGCACCCGAGCCGAGTCAGAGCTCTGTGTATCCCATCAGACACGGGCCTTGACCTCGCCCCCCTCCCCTGATTGGCTGACTGATTTTGATTAACAGCCGCAGGAGCCAATGGCGCTGCTGCTTTGTCTCAGCCAACCAGGAGGAGTGTCTGGGACAGCTAAGACACTCGTGGACATCGCTGCAGAGAGAAGGGGTTCAGGTAAGCATTATGCCACGTACACACGAGCAAGCTTTACGGCAGACTTTGTGACGGACTTTACAACGGACTTGCCTACACACGATCAACCAAAGCCTGACAGATTCGTACGTGATGACGTACGACCGGACTAAAACAATGAAGTTCATAGCCAGTAGCCAACTGCCCTAGCGTCGTTTTCTGTCCGTCGGACTAGCATACAGACGAGCGGACTTTTCGACCGGACTCGAGTCCGTCGAAAAGATTTGAAACATGTTTCATTTCTAGGTCCCTCGATCTTTTGGGGAAAAAAAGTCTGCTGGAGCCCACACACGATCGAATTGTCCAACGGACTCCAGTCCGCAGGACCAAGTATGCCGTAAAGTCCGGTCGTGTGTACACGGCATTAGGGGATGCTGGGGAGGCTGCTACGCACAGAAGGTTTTTTATCTTCATGCATAGAATGCATGAAGTTAAAAAACCTTCTGCCTTTACAACTCCGTTATTACTTGTACTGCCTCTCTCAAACTTTTTAACAAGGTGAAACCCTTGAAATAACTTTTAGGACTTAGGGAATTTCTGCTAAAAATAACTATTTCTACAGTTTGCGGTACATTAGCATTACATTAGTAAGAATGCTTGTTACATATAGCTAAAAGGATTAGAGTGGTTGTAAAGGCTGAAGGTTTTTTTACCTTCATGCATGAAAGTAAAAAACCTTCAGTGAGGAGCTCTCCCCCCAATACTTCTCGATCCAGCGATGTGCACAAGACCTGAGGTTCTCCCAGGACTCTCCCTCCTGCATGGCTGAGATGCAGGAGCCATTGGCTCCCGCTGCTGTTAACTACAGCCAGTGAGGCGGGAGCGGGGGGCAGGGCTGAACCGCGCTCTATTTGCATATGGCTTGCTCTGGGGGCACTTGAAAAGGGGGAGGGGCCCAGAGCGCCAGCGGGGGGACATAAGAAAAGGAAGATCTGGGCTGCTCTGTGCAAAACCACTGCAATAGAGCAGGCAAGTATGACATGTTTGTTATTTAATTTTGAATAAAAATGTTTCCTTTACAACCACTTTAAGGTCAGTGGTTTATTATCTGAAAAGCCAAAATTGCCAATTGCTCAAGGGACCCTGCAATAGTGTGAATTATGGCCATAGGATAACCTGGATTTTGGACTGTCTATGCAGATGGGGGAGTGCAGTCAGAAATGGATCTCACTGTGTCTGGTGTGAATGGGCCCTTAAAGTGAACCTTTAAGGACCCATTCACACCTACGCATGTGCGTTACTACTAAGGATGAGCTCGGGTGTGTTCGCACACTCCACGTGCAGAGCCCGCCAGGAAGTCGGCACGGCACTAAGCTAATCACAGGCAGTGAGACATTTTCCCGATGTGCGGCTGCAGAGATCGGGAACCGTCTCACCGCCTGTGATTAGCGCAGCGCCGTGCCGACTTCCTGGCGGGCTCTGCACGTGGAGTGTGCAAACACGCTGGAGCTCATCCTTAGTAACTACGTCCACTGGAATGCACACACAAATCTGTGAATAAGTTCCAAGTGGCATTAACAAATACTGGCACTGCTACCCAGGTTTTCTGCCCTGGTTCTAGGATTTAGGTTGCCTAATGGTCAGTATCTTAGTAAAGCATGTCCAATAATGGGTCTAATTTATTTATTGTTGCCCATAGCAACCATTCAACTTCCTTGATTAACTTTCCAAACCTGGCCTGTTCAAGCTGACACTTGGCAGATGATTGGTTGCTATTAGCAACAAGCAAGGTTACCTTTAGCAGACTTTTCACAGAGTAGGCCCAATGTACTATTACTATGGATGGACCTTGCTCTGCAGCTACAATGGCAGGAAGGGGATTGCTTATGTCAGGTTTGGATGCACAGTTGTTTGCATGGATGCCCACTGAATATGTCTTCAGTCCACCCAGCTTCTCTAACACGTTAGAACAAGTATTATGTGTGGCCAACCCCACAGAGAGAGGTCTCCACTGTGCACCATGGCAGACAAGATATTTGCAGCCAGGGCTTCCTCAATCACTCCTATACAGCCTGCTTCCCCAGCTTTCCTCACGCTGCAGCCTACTACGCCCCTTGCCTCCATCTATCGTCTTCATGATAAACAATGCACAATAACAAAAAATAAACCCCATTCGCCTCACCTTTTAACCAGCCCTTGCACGGTGCAACCACACTTTCCTGCAAGTCGACGTCAATTTTTTCCCCAGCCAATAGAACGCCAGAGAGCCGCAGAGAACCCTGGGAAGTGTAGTGTCCTGGTCACCCGCAGCCCTCTCAGTGGATACCTCTTGCACTCCAATTCCCAGCATGCAAGTGGGCTGCTGTGCTGCAAAAGAAGGGACAGAGGGCCTCCGCGACCACTGGGGGGCGTGAGAGGCACCACTACAGTATAAAAACTGTGTCTTTCAGTAAGCAGTAGTGTGAGGTTACGTGTCGTGCTGCAGGGTGAGCTGTGTAGGTGAGGCTTGGGGGTCTATAGAGCTGGGACTGTGTGCAGTCTCCATGATCAAAGGGAATATCATTATCATACAATGGAAATGACGAGTCCAAAAAAGATAATGTTACACTTGGTGCTGGTCGTTGGTTTAGGCAATGAGCTTGATTTACTAAGGGGAAATAAAATGTTGCTATGGTATTTAACCACTTAAAGAGGAAGTAAACCGTGGTGGGCCTTACTTCCTCTTTATTTCCCGGCAAAGGTAAAGCATAATGCATAGTAGCCCATTATGTGTCACCTGAAAAACGAAGCCTGCGATGTCACCGTTGTCCCCATTAGCTGCGAGCGTCTATGTAGTTGTGCTCTTGAGTGTCTGTGGCACAAGACTGATGCCCCGTACACACAGTCAGATTTTCCGATGGAAAATGTGTGATAGGACCATGTTGTCGGAAATTCCGACCGTGTGTGGGCTCCATCACACATTTTCCATCGGATTTTCCAACACACAAAGTTTGAGAGCAGGCTATAAAATTTTCCGACAACAAAATCCGCTGTCGGAATTTCCGATCGTGTGTACACAAATCCGACGGACAAAGTGCCACGCATCCTCAGAATAAATTAAGAGATGAAAGCTGTTGGCTACTGCCCCATTTGTAGTCCCGGCGTACGTATTTTACGACACCGCATTCAGAATGATCGGATTTTCCGACAACTTTGTGTGACCGTGTGTATGCAAGACAAGTTTGAGCCAACATCCGTCGGAAAAAATCCTAGGATTTTGTTGTCGGAATGTCCGATCAATGTCCGACCGTGTGAACGGGGCATAAGTCTCTCAAAGACTTCAACCAATACAAATCTGCCCTCGAAAAATACTATTCTTTCCTCCACACTGCCAAGCAAACCTATTTTACAACTCTTAACACCTTCTCATCCAGTCCCTGTAAACTCTTCTCTACCTTCAACTCTCTACTTCGTCCTCCACCGCCTCTACCCACTGACTCACTCACTGCCCAGGAGATCGCTAATCACTTCAAAAACAAGATTGATACAATCTGTGATGAAATCTCCACTCTACAGGTATCTCCCCCAGCTAAGACCCCATGTCAACAGGTACAACTGACACTCCCTTTATTCAAATCTGCTACTACAGACAAAGTT
This sequence comes from Lithobates clamitans, assembly GCA_037952925.1. Taxonomy (NCBI): domain Eukaryota; kingdom Metazoa; phylum Chordata; class Amphibia; order Anura; family Ranidae; genus Lithobates; species Lithobates clamitans. The sequence continues at coordinate 1,460,908 of JBBGZY010000038.1, forward strand.
GTTAAACTCCTTTCTAACGCCTACCTACCCACCTCTCCCCTGGACCCTATTCGCTCTCAAATGCTACGGTCGCCCTCTGACCCCATCCTACACTCTCTAACCCACATCTTCAATCTCTCCCTCACCTCTGGCATCTTCCCCAATGCTCTAAAACATGCACTGGTCACCCCCATACTTAAAAAGCCGTCCTTGGACCCTACCAATCTTAACAACCTACGCCCTATGTTCTTGCTCTCCTTTTCCTCTAAACTCCTTGAACGCCTGGTTTACAACCAACTGAGTGACCATCTAATTAAAAACAACCTTCTTGATCCCCTTCAATCTGGATTTCGCCCTCAACACTCCACAGAAACTGCTCTTTTAAAACTAACAAATGACCTACTAACTGCAAAAAACAACGGACACTATTCTGTACTCCTACTTCTGGACTTTTCAACTGCCTTTGACACGGTTGACCATCCCCTCCTCCTCAAAAAACTTTACTCCCTCGGTCTCCGTGACTGTGCTCTTCAGTGGCTCTCATCCTACCTATCCCAACGCACCTTCAGTGTCACTTACAATTCAACTTCCTCCACTCCTCTTCCCTTCTCTGTCGGGGTCCCCCAAAGTTCTGTTCTTGGACCTCTTTTATTTTCAATCTACACCTCTTCCCTGGGTCAGCTGATAGCCTCTCACGGCTTTCAATATCAGTTCTACGCTGACGACACACAAATCTATCTCTCCACTCCTCAACTCACTCCATCAGTCTCCTCACGTATCACTAACTTACTAACCGACATATCTGTATAGATGTCACACCACTTCCTAAAACTCAACTTGTCCAAAACCGAGCTTATAATATTTCCTCCCCCACGTGCCTCTTCCCCTGACTTGTCTGTCAAGAGCAATGACACAACCATCCACCCATCCCCACACGTCAGGGTGTTAGGTGTTATCCTGTATTCTGAACTTTCCTTTCGGCCCCACATCCAATCACTTTCCAAAGCTTGCCGCCTCAACCTCCGCAACATCTCTAAACTACGTCCCTTTCTAACCAATGAAACCACAAAGCTCCTAAATCACTCCCTGGTTATCTCTCGCCTCGACTACTGCAACTCCCTCCTCATTAGCTTACCTTTAAATAGACTATCCCCCCTTCAGTCCATCATGAATGCTGCTGGCAGACTCATCCACCTTACAAACCGCTCAGTGTCTGCTACCCCTCTCTGCCAATCCATCCATTGGCTGCCACTCGCCCAACAAATTAAATTCAAAATACTAACAATAAGTTACAAAGCCATCCACAACTCTGCCCCCAGCTACATCACTACTAGCCTAGTCTGAAAATACCAACTTAATCGCCCTCTCTGTTCCTCCCAAGACCTCCTGCTCTCTAGCTCCCTCATCACCTCCTCCCATATCCGCCTCCAGGACTTCTCCCGAGCCTCGCCCATCCTCTGGAATTCCCTACCCCAATCTGTCAGACTGTCTCCAAATTTATCCACTTTTAGGCGATCCCTGAAAACTTTCCTCTTAAGAGAAGCCTATCCTGCCTCCATCTAACAACTGCACTATTTTCTCCATTAGCTCATCCCCCACAGCTATTACCCTTTTGTATAACTTGACCCTCCCTCCTAGATTGTAAGCTCTAACGAGCAGGGCTCTCTGATTCCTCCTGTGTTGAATTGTATTGTAATTGTACTGTCTTCCCTAATGTTGTAAAGCGCTGCGTAAACTGTTGGCGCTATATAAATCCTGTATAATGATGATAATAATAATAATCTTCACCCCTCTTCCTTCCGGGGCCGCAAACTCTGGTCCTGTGACTGGCCGGAGTCGCGTGACATCACTTGCACGCAGGAGCTGCGAGTCACGGCATGACCTCCTTTAGAAACAGCACCATCTGCCCTTTCTAAAGTGCGCATGCGCCGTAGACATCTGTACATGGCTTTATTGTAAATATCCTCTAAACCGTGGAGGTTTAGGGGATATTTCCAGCACCTACAGGTAAGCCTTAATTTAGGCTTACCTGCCTACAGGTAAGCCTTAATTTAGGCTTACCTGTAGGTAAAAGCGCATGTACAGGGTGTACAAGCACTTTAACCACCTCCTGTCTGCGCTTTGGCCGAAAGACGGCTACAGCGCGGACCTAATTTGCCGGGAGGGCGTCCATAGATGGCCTCCCGTGCTCGAGCGACCTGGGCGCACGCGGTGCGCTCTGTGAGCAGCGAGTCTATCGATCCCGACCCCTTACCACGCGATCAGCTGTCAGCCAATGACAGCTGATCATGTGACGTAAACAGTACAGAGTGTGTGGCGAGGAGAGCCGATCAGCGGCATCTCCACGCAGGGGGACATTTAGGAATGTAATCTGGGCACTCATCATCAGTGCCCTCATTACAATAGTGAAAAACAGTGTCAGCCCACCAGTGGCAGCAATCAGTGCCCACAAGTGCCACCAATCAGCGCCCATTAGCGATGCCAGTCAGTGCTGGCAATCAGTGCTGCCCATCACTGCTGTCAATCAATGCCCATCAGTGCCACCCATCAATGTGCATCAGTGCCCATCAGTACCGCCTATCCGTGCCACCTATTAGTGCCCACCAGTGCTGCCTAACAGTGCTCATCAGTGCCACCTAATCAGTGCCACCTCATCAATGCCCACCAGTTCAGCCTATCAGTGCCGCCTAATCAGTGCACATCAGTGAAGGCGGAAAATGACTTAGTTACAAAATTTACTGACAGAAAAAAGTGAAAAACATTTAGTAAAAGATAAAAAACCCAGCAGTGATTTAATACCACCAAAAGAAAGCTCTATTTGTGTGAAGAAAGAGATGAAAAGTTTGTTTGGGTACAATGTTGTATGACCGCGCAATTGTCATTTAAAGTGTGACAGAGCTGAAAGCTGAAAAATGGCCTGGGCAGGAAGGGGGTGTAAGTGCACGGTAGGCAAGTGGTTAATCACCATTTTTTTTTTTTTTTGCTAAAAAAGACAAAAAATTTTAATTTGCAAATAAGTCATTTTTCTTCTTCACTGATGTGTGCTGATGAGGCAGCACTGATGGGCACTGCTAGGCAGAACTGATGGGGCTGCGCTGATAATCAGTGTAAACGATGTGCTGACAGGCTGTTTACATGTGATCAGCTGATCACATGGTAAAGCACCGCTTTGATTGGCCCTTTACCCCGATCTGTGATTGCTGTGTCTGAAGGACACTGCAGTTACAGAGCACGGCCAATGCAAGCCACGGGATGGGGTTCTGGGAGGGCTTCCATAGATGGATGACTGCACTGTAGCTGTCTTTTGGCTATAGTGCGGTCAGAAAGTGGTTAATAAATGCAGAATTTGATGAGGATGCAAATATACTCTTGACCATTGACTGCATTCTCTAAAGCCTGGTATACACTATTTGTTTTTTCCATTCAACCCAGTGGGTTGAACAAAAAACAACTGTCAGCTCCGGTTGGAGCCGCTGTACTCGCAACGCGAAGTAAGTATAGCGATCTTTCCCACTGGGCTATTGTGTTCTGACAGGGGGATGGCCCCCCCTGCCAGAACACTCCGATCAGCGCTCTCCGTCATTCGCTGAGAGTGCTGATCAGGAGTCAGTTGGCTGCTGGTTTTCCAGCATGATCGTCCGACCGAATGGAGGGAGCATCTTGGCAGCCTTGCTTTGGTTGCAAAGGACCTTGTCTGGTAATGAGACACTGGGCACAAAGTAACAACATAATGAGACACTGGATGCAAGGTAACAAGGTTGCAAAACATAAGCTTCAGTGTAACAGTATCAAAAGAGAAGCGTCTGGGATTGCAGGTTCAAGATAGTAAAAGTAAAACTGTAGGCAATACTTTTTTTTTTTTTTTGTCATTTTGGATAGAGGAAGGGCTATAACCCCTGTCAGATTTGTTTTCGCCATCTGTGTCTCATTGCATAGATTTCCCTTGACTTCCTATCCCCTAGCCAAACAGGAAGTGAGGGGAAATCCCTGCAAATTAGGCCGGCCATACACTTTAGGGTAGTTGAGGAACAGGTCTGTATGCTGTAGTGCCCTGGTGCCCAAACTGCGCCCCAAGAGCCACTTGTGGCCTTTTGGTGGTTGTGTGGCCATGGGACCCCAGCAGTCAGTAGACTTTTGTAGACGTGCAGTGCCAAAAAATGTGTTTGTTTTTGTTTCATTGTTTGTTTTGTTTTTTGGGTCATTCGTTATGATCGAAATTTGTTATTTCGAATAAATTCGTGAATCCGTAAATTTGAAAATGAAAAAAATCCAGAAATTTGAAAATTTGGATATCCGAAAATCTGAAATAACTAACTAATAACTAACTATTAAATTATAGGTATTGGAATTTCCTTTCAACTTTGGTTGTTAGTGAACGTAACAAATACAAATTTATCCGAAGTTCCGAATTATCCAAAATAACGAATGCCGCATCCAAACGAATGGAACGTAATAAATAATATTAATAAATGTATTTTATTAATAATTAGTTACGTTCTATTTTTTTAGATGCAGCATTCATTCTTTTGGATAATTTGTAATTTCGGATAAATTCGTATTTTACGTTCACTAACAGCCAAATTTGAAAGGAAATTCTAATACCTATAATTTAATACTTAGTAATGGTTATTATTAATTATGTCAGATTTTCTTTCTTATTTTTGGATTTTTGTTCTTTTAAATTTTCAAATTTTTCGGATTTCAGAAAAAATGAAACGGGTTTTCGTTAATTCGAATATTTCTGGATTAACGAATTTGTCGAATTTCGTCTTAAATTGAATTTGGAATTAAACTAATTGCACATGTCTAGATTTTTGTAAAGGGACTGCAGTGGCAGTGATCTCCAGCAGTCTCTTGTAACATGTTCCCAGACTCTATCTGTGCCTGGCTTTATGTTTCCAGCCTGCAAACCACCCATGAACATGTCCAGAGATTGTGACCATCTCCTGTGCTGTCCAGACAGTCCTCTGTAGTATTACATAGCATGAACATTATGTGCAGCTATTTGGTGATGTCAGGGGCCACAGCTGAGGCCCCTTATAACTCATAAGTTGACCACCACTGCTCTAGGGGATTCTCCAGAGGATGATGGCCATAACAGGGCAGTGACAATAGTAGCCTGTGTAGGAATCTACTGCCCTCTACTGTTAGCTGCTATTATCACAGCTTTATGTATAATTATGTACAGCATTTCCTGCCACTGCTGTCTGAGCCTAGAAACCAGGAAAGAGGAAGTAGAGGGAGAAAGGGAAAGTCTGTGCCAAATGGAGCTGATGTATTTTTATACAGACAGAAGAGGCTTTTATGTGCTTGTTGATCTTGCTAGGACTCTAGTGATTCCTTAACTTCCTACAGCAAGCTGACAATGCTGCACTGGACTCTCAAACAAGCCCTTCCTGAGGAATCTGTGTGCACTACAGAACACCTCCCCACGGACAAAGTATGTTACTGTCAGGATTGCCTGTGCCAGATAGCTAGAACTGTGTTCCAGGCTGGTTGGATAGCAGCTGGAGTGTCTCCTCATTACTGCAGATCTGGTCTTTAGGTCTCTGACACAGACAGATGCCGTATCATTCCCAGGGACCCCTACAATGGGAATTTGCTGCAGGATTCTTCTGATATCTCTATTAAAACCTATATATCCCCGGGTATATGTGCACAATTCCACCAGGACTCCTATTGGGTCCTTTGCTGATAATAACTGTTTGTACATTGGATGTATGTGCTGTTATTAATCTTCATGCATCTAATGTGCATCTATATACTTATGTTTAATGTCATGCTGGTTGCAGTAGTTCTTCTGCTCCCAGTTACTTTGATTAGATTGATTAATTTCTCATAAAGTGAATCCCCTCAGAGGCCCCGTCCTGGGTGAAGGCACTGCCAACTTTATTATCAGTCCTACTCTTCCACTTAGCGAAGGTTCTGGGTCCCTGATTTACCTTCAGGTGCAATATCCCATTTTGGGAAGGCCATTTCCAATAACCTCCCAAAAGAGGTCTTCACTTGTCTAAAAAAAAAATCTGAACTTACTCAGCACTGGGCAGAAGTGGTTCATCAAGGTCCACAGTGGCAGGACCAAGCTATGAGTTATTAACATGACATATAGTAGAGCTGCACGATTCTGAAGAACGTTTTTATTTTAAAGACTTCCAGTCCCTGAACATTAGGTTATCAAACAAGATGGGAATAAAATAAAACATAATACTAATTGCTTCATTCAAATTTAGAGTAATGTAATGTGTAAAGAAATTTAAAAAAAATGACCATTAAGTTATATTAGAGCATGGGAGCCCAACCACTGATGTGGTCCTCTGATGTGCCTTCTGCTCTGGGATGGCGGGTCAGCAAGCCCAGATTGCGGGTTCCCGACCTGTCATCGCTGAGCATTGGTGGGAAGATCCGAGCCAATGCTTCCTGTATAGTGCCGGTTTCTGTCTCAGATGGCGCCTTTGACCATTCCTGGCTCGATACAGGAAGCATCGGCTCTGCTCTCTACTGCAGCCACATGCTTCCTCCAGTGCCGCTCCTGTCACACTGATGGCAGGTAGGGGAGATCAAGAACCAGCCAGCAGTATCCAGAAATACCACCCACCAGTACCAAGAAATACCAGTACCCAGAAGTACCAGCCAGTACCCAGAAGTACCAGCCAGCAGTACCCACCAGTAGGGATGGGCTGAACGGATCCCTGTTCCATTCGCACCAGAACTTCCGAACACCGCAAAAGTTCGGACCCAAATAACGAACCCTATTAAAGTCAATGGGACCCAAAAACATCAATAAGTGCCCATTTTGAATGCTTATATTCAAGTAATTTCGGCATACAATGGTTATAGAGGTCCAGGTCCTGCCCTTGGGGACATGTATCAATAAAAAAAAGTTTGTGAAAAACATAATTTTTAAATGAGCAGTGATTTTTTTTTTTTTTGATTTTTAAAGTGAAAGCATAAAAATGGAAAATTCCTTCCAATATAGTGCCTGAGGGCCCCCTTAGTCTACCTGTAAAGGCAGATCTGTACCATGTCTAGAATCTGCTTCAGCAATAATTGCGTTTCTAAAGCCAAAAAAAAATTACATTTTCCCTGCAAGCTGCCTTTTTTTTTTTGCTCAGCAACAACTGGGGAGCCAGTGTGCATGATGAGGCTACAATGTAGTGCACTGGCAACAAGATTAGAGATTTTTTGGATACATTCTGGTGTCATGTTGACTTTGGATAGAAGTAATGGGTGCGTAAAAATTGGTCTTTGGGTGTCGTGGCGCCTTCCCACCTTAACCCTATAGAGGTACTCTTGATGAAAGCAAGAATTGGCCTTGCTGTAAAAAATTGCAATGTCAAACAGGCGCAGAAAAATGACTCTTTGGGTGTCGGGTACGCCTTCCCACTGTAACCCATTAGAGGTGCTCTACCAGTGTTCCTCCCTCTCTCTAGGCTCATGTTCTTGTCATCCTCAACCTCAGAACCAACATCTGAATCCAGTAATGGCTGATCATCATCAAGGAGCAAGCGGTTGATGCTGTGGTCAAATAACTCAGCTGACTCCTCCATGGCTGATGTTGGGGCTATGGCAGGAATAGATGTGGACAAGGAGGCAGGTTTATCCACTCTTGCAACTGCAGGGGACTGCACACTTGTCTCTGCTTGCGTGACAGAAGATGAGGAAGGTTTAGTAAGCCAGTCCACTACCTCCTCTGCATGCTGTGGCTGGATAGCACAAGCAAACTCACTAAACAGAGGAAATGATGTCCTGCCTGAGGACTGACCATGACGTTCACCTTTGCCTGTGGACACATTTGTTGCTGGCTCCCTTACAATGCCAAGGGAACGTCTGCCGCTCCTTGTTGTCCTCCCAGACATTATTGGGAGGTAGGGGGCTGTGCTTAAAAGCAAATGTAAAGAAGAAGTTGAAATCTGTACTTAGATGCACTTTAATCAATGTAAAGAGGTGTTTGGTGCACTTTAATTTGAGTACTCACACTACACAGACACACTCCATGGATACACTATATATATTATAATATACTGGAATATAATGCGCCAAACGTACAGTAATGCACAAAACTACATGGCGTTAAACTGGCAGTAACGCACACAAAACTATATGGCGTTAAACTGGCAGTAATGCACACAGAAGTAAATGGCGTGAAACTGGCAGTAATGCACACAGAACTAAATGGCGTGAAACTGTCAGTAACGCAATCAAATAGACGGTGTTCAACTGTCACTACACTGACGCTATCTGAACTGTCCCTACGAGTGGCAGCCCGTGCATTAGGGTCGCACGGGTGCCGCTCCTCTCTCCTGCCACCCCCTCTGTGCGCTATGCATAGATTCATGCATTGCATGAATTTATCAATGGCCGCCATGGCCACCCCCCATTCAGGCATCTGGCCCGTTTTCGGGCGCCTGAATTACAGCGGCGGGGGGTGTTTTTGAAGCATCTGATTAGAGTCATAGGCTCTAATAGGCGTCAAAAGCAGTGACCTGCGAGCGCCATGCTTCACTCAGCTGTGTTTAGGAAAGCGAACTGCTTTCTGAACCGCCAATCAGGTGCTTGGGTCTACATATAAGTATGTGCTTTGCGCTAGGATAATATACATATATATAAAAATTTACAATGAGTGCTCGTATGAAATTCAAAAACAAATACTATATCCAAAAAAAACTAAATTATTGAAAAATATTGCCATTTAGTGATAATAAATTCTACAGTGACAATCCGTGATGTTAATTTAAAGTGCAATATGCATATATAATATAATACCGCTGAAATCAAAGTGCATATATAAATGTAAAAGTGCACAGTGATTCTACATATGCATCAAAAATATGTATGATAATAAGAGAACTCATAAGTGATGAGTGTAAACAATCAAACTTATAAAACAGTGTCCATTAGTGATACCGCCAGCATGCTCATCCAATACGTGTAGATGCCAAAATCATCCTCCGGTGCACTTCTGTGATCCCCAAAGGTTTATGCGCTCACCTCAGAGCGTGTGACACAGTGGCTAGCTGCGTCCAAACACTGGAGTTAGCACGGAGTTATTGAGAAGAAAGAGCGTTACCATACTGCACACTATATCGGCGGTTTTTACATCCTTTGCAAGCCTGATACAGAGTGGTGTACTTACACACCTGTTAAATGTGAGTACCCCGTTGTGGGGAGTGTGTGTTTTTTAATAAATCCTACATTACACTATCAAGTTTTTTTTTTCTTATTTATGGCCAGGAGAGGTATTGACTGAACCAGCTGGAGATTGACACCTGTACTTCATTATTGAGCCCAGGGGTGGTTCCAAAGCCACTGTGTCACACGCTCTGAGGTGAGCGCATAAACCTTTGGGGGGGGGGGGGTCACAGAAGTGCACCGGAGCATGATTTTGTCATCTACATGTATTGGATGAGCATGCTGGCGATATCACTGATGGACACTGTTTTATAAGTTTGATTGTTTACACTCATCACTTATGAGCTCTCTTATTATCATACATATTTTTGATGCATATGTAGAATCACTGTGTACTTTTATATTTATATATGCACTTTGATTTCAGCGGTATTATATTATATATGCACATTGCTCTTTAAATTAACATCACGGATTGTCACTTTAGAATTTATTATCACTGAATGGTAATGTTTTTCAATAATTGTGTTTTTTTTTTGGATATATTATTTGTTTTTGAATTTCATACGAGCACTCATTGTAGATATTTATATATATATGTATATTATCCTAGCGCAACGCACATACTTATATTTTTTCCACTATTTGCACGGTTATGAAACGTGATCTGCATTTGTAGCTGGATATCACCGTCACCTCTATTTATAGGCATTGATCCGTAGTGGCTCGCAAGACCTTTTTTCCTATATTAGGTGCTCGGGTCTGTTACCTGTCACTTGTTTGGCTGAAACTACATGCGCCACTATTGGACATCAGGAGGAGAGGACAGGAGTCGGGAAATGAGGACAGCAGGAGACGCTGGCTTAAAGGACCCAGCTCGTCGCCGATATTGCACATATCACTTAAAGCAGAGTTCCATCCAAAAATGGAACTTCCGCTCTTTGGAATCCCCCCCCCCCCCAGTGTCACATTTGGCACCTTTCAGGGGGGAGCAGATACCTGTCTAATCCAGGTATTTGCTCCCACTTCTGAGCATAGATAGCCACAGTATCCGCCTATATCTACGCCATGTCCGGCGCCTCCTCCGCCCCCCCCCCCCTACTGTCTTCTGGGAGACACACAGGTCCCCGAAGACGGCAGGGACCAGAGGGATCATGCAGTGCGACTCGCGCATGAGCAGTAGGGAACCAGGCTGCACTTCCTGATTCCCTTTCCGAAGATGGCGGCGCCTCCACCCGAGAGCAGAGGGACAGATCAGCTTCGGGTGCCAACATCGCGGGCGCCCTGGACAGGTAAGTGTCTATATTTTTAAAAGTCAGCAGCTGCGGTATTTGTAGCTGCTGACTTAAAATAAAAAGAAATTAGGTGGAACGCCACTTTAACCTCTTGACCACTGGGCACTTAAACCCCCTTAATAACCAGACCAATTTTCAGCTTTCAGTGCTCTCACATTTTGAATGACAATTACTCAGTCATGCAACACTGTACCTATATGAAATTTTTGTCCTTTTTTTCACACAAATAGAGCTTTCTTTTGGTGGTATTTAATCACCGCTGGGTTCTTTATTTTTTGCGCTGTAAAAGAAAAAAGACTGAAAATTCTGTAAAAAAAATGCATTTTTCTTTGTTTCTGTTATAAAATTTTGCAAATTAGTAATTTTTCTTCATATATTTTGGCCAACATTTATACTGTTACATATCTTTGGTAAAAATAACCCAAATTGGTGTATATTATTTGGTCTTTGTGAAAGTTAAGAGTCCAAAAGCTATGGTGCCAATATCTGCAAATTGATCACACCTGAAGTACTGATGGCCTATCTAATTAAGTACAAATACCCCCCAAATGACCCCTTTTTGGAAAGAAGACATTCCAAGGTATTTAGAAAGATGCATGATGAGTTTTTTGAAGTTGTCATTTTTCCCCACAATTCTTTGCAAAATCAAGATTTTTTTTTTTTCACAAAATTGTCATATTAGCGGGTTATTTCTCACACACAGCATATGCATACCACAAATTACACCCCAAAACACATTCTGCTATTACTCCCGAGTAATAGGGTGTCAGGTACGGTGTCATCTCCGGTTTCACCTGCTGGTGGCACTATTACATTCAGCACCAAAAGTGTGTAATTCCAGTGGCCACCAGCGTGTGCCTCTCTGCCTGGACTTCAGACCTGCCATCAGCACACCTGTCATGGGTCTGCTGGACTATATAGACCCGCCCTGAACTAAGCATCATTGCTTCAGAATTCCTCTGCTAAGCCCTTGTCCCTGCCAGTACCTGCTCTTGTTCCAACCTGTTCCTGTTTGTTCCTGGACCCCGTTTGTGTATCCTGTCCTTGTTTCCTGTTTCCTGTTCCCTGCTCCTTGGTCCGCTTCATTATTCCTGGTTTCTGTTCCCTTGTCGCTTTTGCCCATGCCTTATTTTTTATTTTCATGTTTGTTTCCTTGCTCGTGTATTATATTCGTTAGATAGGTGGGTTTGGGGGTTTGCTGTGTTTACTCCATTTACTTGTTTTTGGTTTGCTGTCTTGATTTCACGTGTCTCTATCATTAACAATAAACATACTTTTTTTATTCATTTACTCGTTTGTCCCTGATTCCTTGGTGCAGCCCAGCGATCTGATCACCTGCATTGGATGTTGTGTATAACATCCCCTGACAATGGGGATACCACATGTGTGAGACTTTTACACGGCGTGGCCACATACAGAGGCCCAACATGCACGGAGCACCTTCAGGCGTTCTGGAACCCCCAGGCCAATTCTGACATTTCTCTCCTACATGTAAAAATCATCATTTATTTGCTAGAAAATTACATAGAACCCCAAAACATTATATATTTTTTTAGCAAAGACCCTAGAGAATACAATGGCGGTCGTTGCAACTTTTTATCTCGTATTTGCGCAGCAATTTTTCGAACGCATTTTTTTTGGAAAAAAAACCTGTTTTGTGCTTTAAAAAAAAAACAAAACCGTAAAGTTTGCCCAATGTTTTTGCATAATGTGAAAGATAAAGTTATGGCGAGTAAATAGATACCTAACATGTCACCCTTCAAAATTGCACACGCTCGTGGAATGGCGCCAAACTTCGCTACGTAAAAATCCCCATAGGCGATATTTTAAAATGTTTTACTGGTTACATGTTTTGAGTTACAGAGGAGGTCTAGGGCCAAAATTATTGCTCTCGCTCTACCGATCGCAGCGATACCTCACATGTGTGGTTTGAACACCGTTTTCATATGTGGGCAGGTCTTACGTATGCGTTCGCTTCTGCTCGGTTACAGGGGCGCTTGAACATTTTTTTTTTATTGTTCATTTTACTTTATTTTAGTTTGCAAAAAATACATTTTTTGATCACTTTTATTCCTATTACAAGGAATGTAAACATCCCTTGTAATAGGAATATGGCATGACAGGTCCTCTTTACAATGAGATATGGGGTCAATAAGACCCCACATCTCACCTCTAGGCAGGGAAACCTGAAATGGAAAAAAAAAAAACAATCCTAGCTTCGATTATAATGGTGAGTTGGTAGAAGCACCTGAGGGCGGCGGGAGGGGGGATCCCCTCTTGCCTCCCGTAAGAACGATCAAGCAGTGGAACAGCCGCTATGATCGTTCTTATGGTGTAGGGAATCGCCGTGTCACGTACCTTACAACGGAGTCTGAAATGACGAGGGCGGCCTCTTGCACGGTCCCGGTCCTAGCGTCCCTGGAGGTTGAGACAGGGTTGCTAGGGCGGCGGAAGGGTGCATGTGCCTGCTGGCAGGATCAGGAACCCAGAAGTCTTCGGAAGGAAGCTGAGGTGCTGATCCCTGGATGGATGCAGGAGAGGTCCAGCAGAGGAACTTGCAGGGTCAAGGCAGGCAGGAGTTGGCAACGTGCTGGCAACGAGGTACACAATTGGCAGGCAGATACGTGGACAGGGACTGGCAGAGGTTGGCAACAAACTGGCAGCGGGGTACCGAATCAGGAGACAGAGCCGTAGTCAGGAGTCCAAGCCGGGTTCAATACAGGAAGCAAGGCAGGCAGAGATGTAGGGCTGATCCGAGAGGGTAGTCAAGTCAAGCCGGGGTTCAAGATCAGGGTCAAGTAAACAAGGCAACAGCAAGGGTTCAGGAACGAGCTGAGACAATCCAGCATTGATGCTAGTCTGCTGATCGTTTAAATAGGGCGCCTTGCGCCGTGATTCGTTGGTGTGCGAGCGTGCACGTGCTGACATGCCCTCGTTCGTACGATCGCATTACGTGCGTGCCTAGTCCGGGGCTCGCTCGTTCTTACCGTACGTCCGGCTGGCACCCGGGAACGAGCGTTTGTGATGGTTCTCTGACACGCCGGCTGAAAAAGCTGATATCTGATTCCTGTAGCTGCAGGCATCATTCAGATATCCCCGCACAAAGTCAAGAACGTCGTATGACAGCCGGCGGGCGGGAAGTGGTTAAAACGCATTTTTTTTTTAAACATAAAGTTGTCCATTTATACAATATTTCTAACACATAGCATCTACATACCAAAAATGACACCCCAAAATAGATTCTCCTACTCCTCCTGAGTATGGTGATATCACATGTGTGAGACTTCCACAGCCTGGCCACATACAGAGGCTGAGTACAGCCGAGTATGGCAGAGTATGACTGGGTATCACTGAGTATTGCAGAGTATGGCTGGGTATTGCAGGGTATGGCACGGTATGGCAGGGTATTGCAGAGTATGGTGGGGCATTGCGGGGTAGTGCAGGGTATTGCTGAGCATGGAGGGATGGCTCAGCATGGATGGCTGGATATGACTGCATTTGTCACTGAGCAGCGCTGTGGGCACTACAGATCCAGCCCACAGCGCTGCTGCCATCCGATTCCCCCCCCTCTGTACCGATCGGTACACAGAGGGGAAGGAGGAACCGGCGTCATAACATGTTTGACGGAGCGATAACATGGTAAACGGCCGCGATCAGCGGCCGTTTAACGTGATGCGCCGGGTCCTCTGGAATAAATAGAACAAACGTAGTCAAAACATTAGCCAGAGTTCAGGAACCGGAATGGATAGTCAGACAAGCCAAACATCAGGGAGCCGGAGATGAGCATAGTAAAACAGCAAGCAGGATCTGGAGCCAGAAGGGATGTCAGCCAAGCAAGTCTTCGAACAGGAATGCAGGCGATAGTCTCTGTAATGTTGACCAAGGTGAAGGCAGAGATCCTCTGGGCTGGACAGCTTAAGTAGGCAGGTCTGACGAGCAGGATATCAGCAGCAGCTGAGTAACTGTGGAGAGATAGGAGCTAGCAATTAGGCGACAGCTGAGCAGTCAGCTCTGAGAAGGAAGGGCTGAGCCCTGACAGTACCCCCACCTCAATGACCCCTCCCCCTCGGAGGACCACTAGGCTTGAGGGGAAAACCTCTATGGAAATCGCGGAGGAGGATGGGCATGTACGTCTGAGGATGAGACCCAAGAGCGTTCCTCCGGATTGTACCCTTTCCAATGCACAAGGTGCTGTATGCACCTACGGGAGTCAACAATGGACTGTAGTTCATACTCCTCATGGTTCTCAACCTGTACAGGGTGAAGACGTGGCACGAGGTGGTAAAGCGGTTGCAGACCAAAGGTTTTAATATAGAGACATGAAATGCATTCAAAATACGCATATTAGAAGGAAGGTCTAATGCGTAGGCCACTGGGTTAATCCTGCGAAGAATACGGAAAGGCCCAATAAACCGAGGTGCGAACTTAAGTGAGGGAACACGTTGCGAGATGACAGCCAGACCCTGTCCCCAACCTGGTAGGAAGGCGCAGGCAGGCGTCTGCGGTCAGCATGGAGTCTGTACCTATTGTTAGCATGTCGCAAAGCCTCCTGGACTTGTGCCCAAGTGGAACAAAGACCACGGAGATGCTCCTCTAACACAGGAATACTCTGCGGAACAAATGAGTCAGGCAACATGGAAGGTTGGAAACCATAATTCGCCATAAACGGGGACAATTAGGAAGCAGAATTCAAGGCACTGTTGTGAGCAAACTCTGCCAAAGGTAATAGATCTGACCAGTTGTTATGATGGTCAGAAATATAGCAACGTAGGAATTGCCCAAGGGACCGATTGGCTCCTTTTGCAGCCCCATTAGACTGCGGGTGATACGCAGAGGATAAAGCAAGCTGAATTCCCAACTGTGCACAAAAGCCTAGCCAGACACAAACTAACTACCCCTGTCCAAGACAATCGCCTTGGGTAGCCCATATAAGCAAAAGATCTCCCGAGCAAAAATGGAAGCCAGTTCCTTAGAAGTGGGCAACTTCTTAAGTGGAATAGAATGACACATCTTTGAGAACCGGTCAACCACCATAAGGATAACTGTGTTGCCCTGGGAGTTGGGTAACTCTACAATGAAATCCATAGACAGGTGGATTCAGGGCCTCTCTCCATTGGGTATGGGTTGTAGGAGGCCCACTGGAAGATGTCGTGGAGTCTTACTTTGAGCACACACGAAACAGGCAGCTACGAAGGCGGTTACATCAGCACGTAGACTAGGCCACCAGAACTGTTGGGAAATGGCCCAAAAGAGTTGATTCTTCCCAGGGTGGCCAGCAGCCTTGGGGGAATGGTATGTCTGGAGCACGGCAGTACGGAGACTCTCTGGGACAAAGCAGCGGTCAAAAGGTTTCTCAGGAGGAGCATGGACCTGAGCAGCAAGAATTTTGTCACCCAAAGGAGAAGTCAGACTGGTGCGAACCATAGCCAGAATACAATAAGGAGGAATCACAGGAACCGGAACCGACCCCATCTTGGAAGTGGGGGAAAATTGTTGTGACAAAGCGTCAGCCCTTTCATTCTTAGTACCGGGTAAGAATGAGACAATGTAATTGAAACTTGACAAGAAAAGAGCCCATTGCGCCCTTCAGGCATTTAGCCTCAGACAAGAATGTGAGATTCTTATGGTCAGTAAGAATGAGAACCGGCACAGTGGTACCTTCGAGGAGATGTCTCCTTTCAGGGCTAAAATGATTGCCAACAGCTCTTCGTCACCAATCTTGTAATTGCACACCAGAGGTGACAATTTCTTGGAAAAGTAGCCACAAGGATGCAAAGCGCTCTCAGAGGTAGGACATTGAGACAGAAGGGCGCCAACACCAGTCTCAGAAGCATCAACCTCAAGGATAAAAGGTAATGTAGGATCAGGATGTGCCAACACAGGAGCAGAAACAAAGGCAGCCTTGAGACTCCCAAAGGCCTTAACGGACTCTGGAGACCAACTCTGTGGGTTACCGTCCTTACTGGTCATATCAGTCAGGGGCTTGACCAGAGATGAGAAGTTACGAATAAACTTCTGATAATAGTTGGAAATGCCCAGGAAATGCTGCAGAGGACGTAAACCCATGGGTCCGGGCCACTGTGGGACTGCTGAAAGTTTCTCTGGGTCCATCGAATAACCAGCAGTGGAAATGACACAATCCAGAAATTTAACCTGTTTACGATGGAACTCGCACTCCTGCAATTTACAATAGAGATTGTTCTCTCTTAGTTTCTGAAGCATACGACAGACATCTTTGTGGTGGCTCTCAAGGGACTTGGAAAATATGAGGATATCATCGTGATAAACCACCACACATAACTGCAACAAATCTTGGAGGACATTGTTAATAAATTCATGGAAAACTGCCGGGGCGTTGCAAAGGCCAAAAGGCATTACGAGGTACTCATAATGGCCTGTTCTGGTATAAAACGCAGTTTTGCACTCGTCGCCCTCCTTTGCTCCCTTGAGGCGGTCAAATAACTCTGTAATCAACGGAATTGAATAGGCATTCTTAATCGTGAAGTGATTGAGGCCTCTATAGTCAATGCAAGGTCTCAGTTCACCACTCTTCTTCACAAAGCAGAAACCAGCAACAGCAGGAGACGAGGATTTGCAGATGAAACCTCGAGAAAGTGCGTCTACAACATACTCCTCCATGACCTTATCCTCCAAGACCGACAAAGGGTAAACCCGGCCACGAGGGGGTATGGTAACAGGTTGAAGGTCAATTGCACAATCATATGGCTGGTGTGGAGGCAAACTACTGGCTTGATCTTTGTCAAAGACATCTCTAAAATCTTAAGGTTCGGGCGTTCCCTAGAGGGGTAGGACAAGACTTCAAAAAGTGACCTGGCCACAATAAAGACACAAACTCTCCCTACTTCTAAAGGTTCTCTCATCCGTAGAGAGTCACATGAAACCCAAGTGCATGGATTCATCTTCACAGACTGACTCGGTACCAGGAGGCATGGGAGGCAAGGGTGGGACTGCAAAGTTTGGAGACAAACTTACAGGAAGCTTCCGCAAGCGCTCCTTAAAAGAGTCTTTCTTTCTTTTATTCTGGAGCCAATTAAGATGGCAAACGTGATCAACTTCTCCGGCTCAGTGGGTATATCTCGGCGCATACCTCATCCTTCATGGTATCTGAGAGACCATGAGAAAAAGCAGCCACGAGGGCCTTGTTGTTCCAAGCAACCTCTGCTGCCAGAGTACAGAATTCAATGGCTTAAATGGCAACAGTTCTCGTACTCAGATGCACATGAGGCACTTGGCAGCAGATGCGGGAACGTCAAATACCTTTTTAAAGGTGGCCACAAACTCAGGATAACTCAAGACAACAGGTTTTTGCATCTCCCCTAGAGAGTTTGCCCAGGTTAAAGCTCTCTCAGAAAGCAAAGCTATCACAAAACCTACTTTGCTTCTGACGGTGGGAAACGCCTAGGGCAGCATCTCAAAGTATATCTCAACCTGGTTGAGAAACCCTCTGCATTGGACTGGATCACCCCCAAATCACTGGGAAAGCGGAGCGGAATCAGATATACCCCTTATAGAGGTAATACTCGAGGCGGGTGCCTGCACAGAGACTGGCACAGCAGTAGGGACAGCCTGCAACACAGGTTGTACCAGAGCAGCCACAGTGGGAGATTCTAGGTGAGCCGAGTGGCTTAAGAGCGTTTGTAACGCCATGGCGAACTGATCCATGCGGTGATCTTGCTCATCCAATCTGGTAAAAATATTACCAACAAGTGGATTGACTATCTTCTGAATTCATGCCTTCGCCTACTGTCAGAAACCATGAAATCAGACCGAGACAGAAGTACAGTTAAATCACACTTGTTTAATAATGAAAGTAAATAGAACAAATTTATTAAAAACATAGCCAGAGTTCAGGAACTGGAACGGATAGTCAGACAAGCCAAACGTCAGGGAGCTGGAGATGAGCATAGTAAAACGGCAAGCAGGATCTGGAGCAAGAAGGGATATCAGCCAAGCAAGTCTTTTAACAGGAATGGAGGCGATAGTTTACTCAGTGTTGAGGCTTACGTAGGCAGGTTGGACAAGCAGGATATCATCAGCAGCTGAGTAGCTGCTGATAGGAGCTGGCAATAAGCTTACAGCTGAGCGGTCAGCTCAGAGAAGGAAGGGCTGAGCCCAGCACTGACATTGGCTTGCTCTCCTCTTTAACTTGAATCAGTGCTGCCAGGTGTCGCTTGCACCAATCCACTGCAAATAAAAACATTGGTGGACTCTCCATACTCGCAGTCACTCCACTGCACAGCTTTGCAGTCCAGCAAAACAAAAAAATTTCTTTTTAGAGCACTGTCTCTTTAAAGCAGGTTGCTTTTCTCTCTTGCAGGTTCACACATATTGTGCAGTCTCATGCACTAACACACAGTTCATATCACAGACGAACTTGATTGCAGGGATCTCGGATTGTGCCCCAAAGCACTCCTCCACCAACTGTCAGGGGTTCCAAATGTGGGTCTTTAAGGACACTGCCACTCACTTTTCCTTAATTTAAGGGCTAGTTTTGCTCATTTTTTCAAAAGAAAGTTCAACAAATACAGTAGATTCCCTCGCAGGGGTATTCAGCATACCAGTCCTGCTACAGAAATAAACATTTAGTCCGCTTGGCTAATAACCGCAGCTCTCCTGCTCAGGCCTTATGCTTTAGGCCTTGGTCTGTCTCCCACAGACCGGACACTCAGCAACTCCGTGCATATCGCTAGCAGCTTCGTGCTGCACTTGCTCCCACCTCTCGTCTAGGTGGAGCCCTCCTGACTCCTGTGCCAAACTTGTTGGGCACAAAAGCAGGGTGGAGCCCAGAACGCTGGTCTGGTCATTACTTAAAGTCCAGAACACAGCGGACCAATTAGTGTACTGGCTGTTCACTAGACCTGGTTCCTAGCAGGGTACCGTCCTGCTACAATCAGGGGCGGACTGACCATTAGGTCACTCGGGCCCAATCCGAGGGCCCGGTCGGCCAGCAGGGGGCCCCATGAGACTCCCCCTGTCAGTCCCAATCTCTGCTTATCCCAGAGCCTAGTGCCGGAACAAGTCCCAGCACTGAGCTCCGGTAACTAGGCTGACGGGCTTGCTAGTGTCAGGCAGTGAGTCAGGAATCTCTTCAGTGCCTGGGCTCCCTCCCGCAGTGATTCCCCTTTGTGGCAGCTGAGCGGACATCTCTCACTCCTGAGCCTGAACACAGCTCACTGAGTGAGGATCCTTCTCCTCGGCTCCACAGTACACAGACAGGAAGGGGGAGGAGCTGGGGAGAAGAGATCTTACACTACAGGAGCCGCGCTAATTCTGAGGTCTGTGTATAGTTTGTGGATAGGGGAGGGGGTTGGGGGCAGGTATTACATGGAGAAGGGGGTATAAGAAAAAATGTGCTGGGTGGGTCTTTCAGGGAAGAGGACATGAGCTAGTAGGGGGGATTTAAAAACCGGCCCACCCCTTCCCCAAAGCAAAGAGTTGCCACTTTCCCCTCTCTGCCCCCATTCCAGGGATCCCTCTCTGCCCCCATCCCAGGGATCCCTCTCTGCCCCCATCCCAGGGGCCCCTCTGCCCCATCCCAGGGATCCCTCTCTGCCCCCATCCCAGGGATCCCTCTTTTCCCCCATCCCAGGGATCCCTCTTTTCCCCCATCCCAGGGATCCCTCTCTGCCCCCATCCCAGGGATCCCTCTCTGCCCCCATCCCAGGGATCCCTCTCTGCCCCCATCCCAGGGATCCCTCTCTGCCCCCATCCCAGGGATCCCTCTCTGCCCCCATCCCAGGGATCCCTCTTTGCCCCATCCCAGGGAGCCCTGTCTGCCCCCATCCCAGGGATCCCTCTTTGCCCCATCCCAGGGAGCCCTGTCTGCTCCCATCCCAGGGATCCCTCTCTGCTCCCATCCCAGGGATCCCTCTCTGCTCCCATCCCAGGGATCTCTCTCTGCCCCATCCCAGGGATCCCTCTCTGCCCCCCTCCCAGGGATCCCTCTCTGCCCCCCTCCCAGGGATCCCTCTCTGCCCCCCTCCCAGGGATCCCTCTCTGCTCCCATCCCAGGGATCCCTCTCTGCTCCCATCCCAGGGATCCCTCTCTGCTCCCATCCCAGGGATCCCTCTCTGCTCCCATCCCAGGGATCCCTCTCTGCCCCCATCCCAGGGATCCCTCTCTGCCCCCTCCCAGGGATCCCTCTCTGCCCCCTCCCAGGGATCCCTCTCTGCCCCCCTCCCAGGGATCCCTCTCTGCCCCCCTCCCAGGGATCCCTCTCTGCCCCAATCTCGGGGGCCCCTCTCTGCCCCCATCCCAGGGATCCCTCTCTGCCCCCATTCCAGGGGGCCCTCTCTGCCCCATTCCAGGGATCAGTCTCTGCTACCATCCCAGGGATCCCTCTCTGCCCCATTCCAGGGATCCCTTTTTGCCCCCATTCCAGGGGCCCCTCTCTGCTTCCATCCCAGGGGCCCCTCTCTGCTTCCATCCCAGGGGCCCCTCTCTGCATCCATCCCAGGGATCCGTCTCTGCATCCATCTCAGGGATCCCTCTCTGCCCCCATCCCAGGGATCCCTCTCTGCCCCCATTCCAGGGGCCCCTCTCTGCTTCCATCCCAGGGGCCCCTCTCTGCTTCGATCCCAGGGGCCCCTCTCTGCTTCCATCCCAGGGGCCCCTCTCTGCTTCCATCCCAGGGGCCCCTCTCTGCTTCCATCCCAGGGGCCCCTCTCTGCATCCATCCCAGGGATCCCTCTCTGCATCCATCCCAGGGGCCCCTCTCTGCATCCATCCCAGGGGCCCCTCTCTGCATCCATCCCAGGGGCCCCTCTCTGCATCCATCCCAGGGGCCCCTCTCTGCATCCATCCCAGGGGCCCCTCTCTGCATCCATCCCAGGGGCCCCTCTCTGCATCCATCCCAGGGGCCCCTCTCTTCCCCCATCCTAGGGGTCCAGGGGTGTACACATGTTGCAGCCTCAGCAGAAATTATACACCCTGTCACGCTTGGGATGGGGCTGCTCTGCAAAGGTTGGGCAACCTTATGCAGTACAGCGACCAAGTGGCTAAAGCAGGCTATAAGGAGGCGTTGTATTGCCTCATCACATAACCTGCTTTAACCCCTTGGATCCCACACTAACACGCTGCTACTGCATGCATTACACATGGTTGCTGGGTGTTTGCAGAGTGGCCCTATTCACTTGATTGGGTCACGATCACCCACCAAAAGCAACAGGGGGTATAATTTCTGCCGCAGCATGTGTACATCCTCAGCTGCTGCCTTTGCAGCTAAAGGGGGTTGAGTCCAATGTATGTAATGTGGGCAGTGTGGCAGGGACACAGGGGGGGCCCCATGATCTCCTATTGCCCGGGGGCCCCATGAGTTGTCAGTCTGCCCCTGGCTACAATATATATATATATATATATATATACAAAGTGAGTACACCCCTCACATTTTTGTAAATATTTTATTATATCTTTTCATGTGACAACACTGAAGAAATTTTAAACTTTCCTACAATATAAAGTAGTGAGTGTACAGCTTGTATAGCAGTGTTAATTTTCTGTGCCTTCAAAATACTCAACACACAGCCATTAATGTCTAACCGGCTGGCAACAAAAGTGAGTACACCCCTAAGTGAAAATGTCCAAATTGGGCCCAAAGTGTCAATATTTTGTGTGGCCACAAATATTTTCCAGCACTACCTTGACCTTCTCCTCCATGACGACATCACAGAACTGGTGGATGTTGGAGACCTTGCGCTCCTCCACCTTCCGTTTGAGGATGCCCCACAGATGCTCAATAGGGTTAAGGTCTGGAGACTTGCTTGGCCATTCCATCACCTTTACCCTCAGCTTCTTTAGCAAGGCAGTGGTCATCTTGGAGGTGTGTTTGGGGTTGTTATGTTGGAATACTGCCCTGCAGCCCAGTCTCCGAAGGGAGGGGATCCTGCTCTGCTTTCGTATGTCACAGTACATGTTGGCATTCATGGTTCCCTCAATGAACTGTAGCTCCCTAGTGCCGGCAGCACTCATGCAGCCCCAGACCATTACACTCCCACCACCATGCTTGATTGTAAGCAGGACACTCTTGACTTTGTACTCCTCACCTGGTTGCCGCCACACACATGCTTGACACCATCTGAACCAAATAAGTTTATCTTGATGCCATCAGACCACAGGACATGGTTCAAGTAATCCATGTCCTTTGTCCGCTTGTCTTCAGCAAACTGTTTGCAGGCTTTCTTGTGCATTATCTTTAGAAGAGGCTTCCTTCTGGAACGACAGCAATGCAAACCAATTTGATGCAGTATGCGGCAAATGGTCTGAGCACTGACAGGCTGACCCCCCACCCCTTCAACCTCTGCAGCAATGCTGGCAGCACTCATACGTCTATTTCCTAAAGACAACCTCCTGGATTTGACGCTGAGCACGTGTACTCAACTTCTGTATGGTCTTGGCCACAGTGCTGCAGCTCAGTTTCAGGGTCTTGGCAATCTTCTTATAGCCCAGGCCATCTTTATGTAGAGCAACAATTCTTTTTTTCATATCCTCAGAGAGTTCTTTGCACGTGGGTCTGCGAGTACCCGTGTATTGCCTTGTTGAGTACCTGTGTATTGTATTGTTGAGTAGTAGTGTCAGGAAGCTAGTTGTTAGATAATCTGGACAGGGTATAATCCCAATCTTTATTAAATTGGTAGGTACGATGCCCGGCGGGTGTGGAGATGTGACTCTGTGTACATCTTGCGGCATGTATGCGTTCCTTGATTATCAGATCGAGGGCGAATACTGCTGTGCAAAATGTAAGCACATTGTGTCCCTGGAAGCCCAGGTTCTGAATCTAGGGAAGCAACTGTCAGCACTTAGATGGCCCTTCATACTAAAAGAGAACCGGGGAACGTACCCGGTAGGGGACAGCACAGAGATGGGTGGTGACAAAGAGGTGCAGGCACCAGAAAAGAGTATATGGGTGACAGTCAGGAGGGATAGAGGGGGAAGTGCCAGGGAGGCCGATCCTGGGCTGGAGCATCCCAAAAAGTATGCTCCATTGAGTAACAATAAAACCAGTCAGGGACCAGCCCTGCTGGAGCTGAGGGACTCCCTAGCTGCCAGGGGAAGAACTCCTCCAGTGAGAATGGGGGGGAAGTGAAGGGAAAGGATAGACCGTTTCTGGTGGTAGGGGACTCAATTCTTAGGACAGAGAGGGCAATCTGTGACAAAGACCTGAAGCACCGAACTGTATGCTGTCTACCGGGCGCTCAGGTTCGGAACATCACGGATCTGGTGGTCAGATTACTGGGAGGGGCTGGGGAAGACCTGGCTGTCATGGTGCACGTTGGCACCAATGGCAAAGTCAGAGGCAGATGGCGTGTCCTAAAGAATGATTTTTAGGGACTTGGGAGCTAAATTGAGGAAAAGAACCTCCAAGGTAATATTCTCAGGAATACTACCGGTACATTGAACCACATCAGAAAGGCAGAGGGAGATTAGGGAAGTAAACAAGTGGCTGAGGAGTTGGTGTAGTAAGGAGGGGTTTGGGTTCCTGGAGGACTGGGCCGACTTCACAATCGATTACCAGTACTATAGAAGGGACGGACTGTACCTAAAATGAGGATGTGCTGGGAGTAAAGATGGCCAAAAAGTTAGAGGGGTTTTTAAATTAGGCGATGGGGGGGGGGGGGGGGCGGGGTCCAGAGGTAGAGCTGGTCAGCACGGAACATAGTCCAGAGGGTAGTATTGGGGGCATTAGTGGTAGGTTGACTAAAGCACACAAACCCAAGGTAAGTATAGTAACAAGTTCTAGTTGCAATCTCAAAACACCCAATAGGAGGATAGTATGCAACCGATCTAAACTACGTGGCATGTTCACCAATGCCAGGAGCCTGGCGGACAAGATGGTTGAACTAGAGATACTGTTGTACAAGGCGGATATGGATTTTGTGGGAAATTCAGAGACTTGGTTCAACAGCTTTCATGATTGGCTGGCAACCATTCAAGGGTATACCCTTTATCGCAGGGATGGAGAGGGTTAAAAAGGGGGAGGGGTATGCCTGCATATCGAGAATAATGTACAAGTGAATGTGAGAGATGACATCACTAAAGGAGATAGGGAGGAGGTGGAATCCTCATGTGTAGAGCTCCAAAGGGATGAAGCTAAGGGGAAAATAATACTGGGAGTATGCTATAGGCGGGGGAGGTGGACCTCCTATCACAATTTGGATTAGCAGCAAGGATGTGAAGTGTTATCATAATTGGGGGATTTTAATTATCCAGGAATAGACTGGGAGGAGGGAACCACGCATTTGTCTAAGGCTTGCCAGTTCCTAAATGTCTTGCATGAAAATTTCATGGGTCAGATGGTAGACGCACCAACTAGAAATAAAGCGTTACTAGATCTACTGATTACCAACAATACAGACCTGATCATGGATGTGGAAATATGGGGAAATTTAGGAAACAGCGATCACAGGTCAATTGTGAAAGACACTGAATTTCAAAAGAGCCAACTTCTCTAAACTACAAACCTTGCTAGGAGATATAAATTAAAATAAAATCTTAGGAGCAAAGAACATGGAGGAGAGATGGGTTCACTTTAAGAGCATATTAAATAAGGGCATTAGCCAGTGCATCCCATTGGGTAAAAAATTTAAAAGAGCAAACAAAAGTCCTGGATGGCTTAACGCCAATGTAAAAATGCATATGAAAGCAAAAGAGAAGGCCTTCAAAAAATACAAGGTTGAGGGCTCATCATCAGCATTCAGACTTTATAAAGAATGCAACCAGAAATGTAAGGGTACAATAAAGGCGGCTAAGATAGAACACGAAAGACACATAGCGGAGTAGAGCAAAAGAAAATCCCAAGAAATTCTTTAAGTATGTAAACAGTAAAAAAGGAGGACAAACTATATTGGCCCCATAAAAAATGAGGAAGGATATCTGGTTACAAAGGATGGGTTGATGGCAAAGGTGTTGAATTTATTCTTCTCCTCAGTCTTCATGAGGGTTCAATCTCTGTATTTGCGGACGATACTAAGCTCAGCAGGGCAATCATTTCTCTGCAGGATGTGGAAACCTTGCAAGAAGATCTTAGCAAATTAATGGGGTGGGCAACTACATGGCAAATGAGGTTTAATGTAGAAAAATGTAAAATAATGCATTTGGGTGTCAAAAATATTAATTCAATCTATACACTAGGGGGAGAATCTCTGGGGGAATCTAGGATGGAAAAGGACCTGGGGGTCCTAGTAGATGATAGGCTAAGCAATGGCATGCAATGCCAAGCTGCTGCTAACAAAGCAAACAGAATATAAGCATGCATTAAAAAAAGGGATTAACTCCAGGAATAAAGTGATAATTCTACCACTCTACAAGACTCTGGTCTGGCCACACCTGGAGTAAGCTGTCCAGTTCTGGGCACCAGTCCTCAGAAAGGATGAACTGGAAATGGAGCGAGTACAAAGAAGGGCAACAAAGCTAACAAAGGGTCTGGAGGACATTAGTTATGAAGAAAGGTGGCGAGCTCTGAACTTATTCTCTATGGAGAAGAGACGCTTGAGAGGGGATATGATTTCAATTTACAAATACCATACTGGTGACCCCACAATAGGGATAAAACTTGGGATAAAGTGGGGGAGCAGATGTATGCCCCTGTCGAAGACCTATTGGTCGAAACGCGTAGGATTTTTTTAGGCTTATCGCTCTCCAGTTTTTATTTTTGTGATCACTTTTATACTTGTATGCTGGTTTTTAGAAATAAAATACCATCTTTTTTGATCTACACCATGTGGAAGCATTTTCTTTTTCCACAAAATGCTTCGCTGAGAGTGGCTCCGGAGTCCTGTTGATCCTACCATCAAGATCCAGTTTGATGCACCAAGGATTAGAGGTCCATTTGGAGGTTTTCCGTCTCTTTTCTGGATCCCAGCCTGGAAGTCCTGGACCCTGCTGAGCGCCACACTTTGGCCATTTGTGGCACCATGTCTGTATGACTCTATGTCGCTGACATAGGAGTCCACCTGTTCCGGTAAGGGCACACACACTTCTTTATTATTAATGATGCAATATCTTTGATGTCCACCATTATCCAACAGTGTCGGGTCTTCACCAATCTTCACTAGAAGATCAGCCTTGATTGGACTATAACCCACACACCTGTATATTTTTTTCACATTTTCCAGGGCCCCCTGGTGTTTGGTTACTCATTCACTGAGTTTATGTATATTTATTGGACACTGTATATATCCGATTTGTTGCATCATTTTTCTCCACCACCCTTGTCATTTATTGATTTTTACATACAAATCTTTATGTTCATTAAAATCTTGATGTTCAGCATGGGATGACCAAGAGGAGACTGTAGGCATATGTCCCAGCTGTCAGAATACAATAGTACAGTGGTGAGGATTCCTCCATCCACCTCAACTGTGTGGGTGGAGAAATCCATTCTTGTTTGTTTTTTTTTTTTTTGATCAGCCGGTGATGGTGAGCTTAAATAGTTAATTTCTAGAAGTGGGCCTTCACACTGCAAAACTGTTTTTTGCAAATTCCTCATCCACTTCACCCTAGTTTTCCATTCCCGCCTAAGCGAGAATGACGTGCCCCGCTCTTGCAGCCTCCTGGGATATCCACAGCACAGATCCAGTGAGGCTTCAGCTGAAGAAAACTCAGTGCTGGAGGAGGGCAGACCTGGCTACCCTGGCAGGTGGACCTGGCAGTGCAGCTGTCTGCTGGAATACTGCAATATTTCCAAAAAAGAGGAGAACATAAAAAAAGGCCTGTGTACTTGATGGGAGTCTAAAAAGGAAAAAAAAGACAGAGCGCACCAGCCTTGGGCATTACCTTGGCAACACTTTAATGTATAAAGGATAAAAAATACATACTCACAAATGAGTATTGAGTCAGGCATATAATGTACAGTCCATCAATTGCATCATCCAGCAAGATCAGCTGACCAGTTACAATGATCTTGCTGAATGATACAATTGATGGGCTGTACATTATATGCTTGACTCAATACTCGTTTGAGTATGTATTTTTTTATCCTTTATACAATAAAGTGTTGCGAAGGTAATGCACAAGGCTTGTGCGCCCTCTTTTTTTTTCCTGAGTTTCTTTCGGGTTCCCCCTCACCTGTTATGAGTGGCAGCACAGCTGACGTGGTGGTTTGATTACTGAAGACTGCTATCTCTCAAGCGCAGGAATTTTTGGCTTTTTTCTATACCTGTTCGGAGAACTGGATGTATGGATGTCTTCGTGCAGATGAGGTCGCATTCTATGCTTTTCAGAGAGTTCTGGATAATCCTGTGCAAAGATTTCTGTGGATTCAGTTGTGATTTGTAATGAAGCTTTTTCTGCCCTAGGGAGTGAGGGAGTGAGGAAGTGATCTCAGCAGAGGCTCTTGTAAAGACGTACTTGAAGATTGTTCATTTAGTGGCCGTGAAAACTATGTAAAACACCATCAACACATTTTGTGGCCACATCTTCAGGAAGATGTATGAGCCTTTTTTAACAAGCAGCCATGAACATGTACTAATCCTGGCTTTCATTGTGTGAAAAAAGAGTTTTCACACTATGAATCAGGAAGAGACAGCTGGCTACCTATGATGTCAGAGAGGAAGATGGGGGCTTGGGACCTAGTGTGCAAAAGCAGAGCGGCAGATCACTGCTGGATTTTCTGGGCATGTAAGTATGTTTATTGCAAATCAACCAGCTTAAAAGGTGAGAAAGGGGAAGGGTAAGAAAGGAAGTGAAGTTTCTCTAAGGCCCCTTTAACACGGGCACCTCCGCTAAGCGGAATCCGCATGCTCAGTAGGGGGATCTCTCTGCTGATCCCACTGAGCAGGCAGATGACAGGTCCATGTCCGCTCTGCATAGTGGTCCTACTCTCTTCTACCGAGTAATCAGAATAAAAACCTGTCTGTTGCTATCTGATGCCATCCGATCCACCAAACGGATGGGGACTGGGACCACATCCGTCTGTTTTTGGCAGGCAGGAACAGATGGCGGTGGGTGTCAGCGGACATCTGCCGCTCCATAGAAGAGACTGGAGGGTCTGATCAGGTTCCATCTGAAAAAGTGACAGGCGGAAACTGATCGGACCGTCCGTGTGAAAGGGGCATTGAAAACATGCATTTTGGTGCATTATTCCTGCACAAAAATATGCTGCCCTTGGTAGATGTGGGTGAGTGCCATTGTTAAAGGCACCCCAAATGCATCTAATGCCCACATGATCCGGCCACCAAACTGCATGGTACTGGTTTGATGTGGCATGTTTTTAAAATTTGTGCCTACTGTACTTTTCGTGTGTTCCTGCGTGTTTGGTATTGGGAAAAACACACAGCGAGAGAACGCATGGGAACATACTAAAACGCACCCCATCTGATGTGAACCAGCCCTTAATCCTCCAAAGCCAAACTTTAGTTCAGCATTTCTCAAGTTCCATGGCAAACTTCTGTATCTTACTGCCATCTCATGGAAACAGGTCAGGCATCCTGCAATAGGAGCTATGTGCAGAATCAAAAGAAACAAGTGTCTCTCAATGGATTCCTGTGTATTGAGTGACAAGTTCCTGCTGGTGGATTACATGGTGAATAAATAAACTGATCATTGTGTTAGAGATGCATATTTGAGGCAGATTCCATTAATGGTGAAAACCAACATTCAGCTCTGCCTCTTCACATGCTGTGTTCATTTGCTATTTTTCTTGTTCTCCCTGCTTTCACTTCCATTGTTGTGTATGTAGCCCACTCATATGTATTGTTCCCTCCTGCAGAGCTTCTTACGTTAGGAATTAACTAACGAGAAAAAACAGCATGGTAATGCTCTGATATTAACCAGCCCTGTTCTAAATAACAAAGAGAAAACCTAAAACATCTTTACAAGAAGAAGTCTGTAACCTCTGGTGACTTTCCCATAACCCTTCACCTCAGTCTCTGCCTTAACCTGAAACATCTTGATTTGTGTGGGAGGAAGACAAATGTCCTAGCTTAGACTCAATATAACATGCACATATTTTATTGCTGATCCTACATATTTATGAACACTGTCATTCTCTTTTTTAATCCACCCTCTTCAACAAAACCCACTGCAATGGAGTTATATTGCCCCTATACATACATATGGCCGAAAACAACCACAAGACTGATGTTGATAATATTAGTAATTGAACAATAATGGACATGTTGATAAAGTGCAGTTAGAATATCAGCACACGACCACCATGTTTTAGTTACATTATGTTGAATGTAAAGAAATGAAATAGCTCCTTTACAGGAGAACCAAGTAGCCACTGTATATTTCAATGAATGTGGCCAAGCATGTTTCCAAACGGAACGGTTTTTCAGCAGTCTGTAAATCTAGCTTGGCATATAATGTTTAAAATGACTCTATCCTCAGACAGCTATTACTCAGATAAGAATTTAATTGATTGCTCACTTTCATATGTGAGGTCCATTATTTGCTGCATTATATTTATGCAGCGAGGTTATCAAATGCAGATTTTCAGCAAAAAATATACTAAAATAAATTTTAATGCACACAACAATCCATTTTAGTGCACACAACAATATAATACCCAATTTTTTGGTAAAAAAAAATTAACTGTCCTCCAAAGCAGCTGATCAATAACGGATCATGCTTGAGCAGCTGTTTTCCTGGCTGTTACAGGTCTGAAACCAGATATGACAAAATCATTGTAATTTCCAATTTAATTCATCACAGAGGTTGTTCCTCCATCTCCTATGTGTGAAGGGATCCCCGGCCATTTACTATGGTCCCAGGCTCCCCGGATGAACTGGAGAGCCTGGGTACCACTGTGGGCAGACAGGGATTTGTCTTTTAATAGTGTGTTGCTAGGTTGGCTCATCGCTAGTTAATAGCTCACAAAGCTGCAGGTGAAGCACGTGGCTGTTACCTGAATTTTCCACAAAGGAAGGAAATAAATACTTTAAAAAGTAATAGTAGCAATAAAATGGGTGGTCCTCAGATTAGATCTGGGACCAAAGTTACATACTCTTTTTCCTTAACATCTTAGTGCAGGATGCATGAAAATATGTGGCCTCGCGACGGGTGGGCCTTGGCAAAGGGCGGCTGCATATTTGCGTGAATTAGTGTAAATGCAGCTGTGCCGAGATCGCATTCCCTGCGCACTCCAGGCACAGTTACTAGCGGAGAGCTTTCCGATTATGTGACAACTATAACAGCCAATCATGGCAGTCACAACTAAACCTCTTAGACTATATTAAACTATTGGGGCCGGGAGGCGCCAGCACCAAGAGTGTAATATAGACTATTGTTAAGCTAGCCGTACATGGGGCAGCCCTGTTGGCACCAACTCGCTCCAGGGCCGTCTTTAATATTGATTGGACCCTGGGCAAAAATTTGCTTGGGGCCCCCCCCCCCCATGCAATTTTACTCTCCACCTGCTCTGAGACAT
Organism: Lithobates clamitans; assembly: GCA_037952925.1. Classification (NCBI taxonomy): domain Eukaryota; kingdom Metazoa; phylum Chordata; class Amphibia; order Anura; family Ranidae; genus Lithobates; species Lithobates clamitans. The sequence continues at coordinate 1,491,698 of JBBGZY010000038.1, forward strand.
ACAATAAAACAATAAATAGCAGCTAGACTTAAAATCAGTTTACTGTATCAGATCAGGCAGCAATTGCGATTGGTTGCCAGCGGTTACAGCATATCAATACTGCTTACTGACTGGTTGCTAGAGGTTACAGCACACATTACGGCTCACTGATTAGTTGATAGAGGTTACAGCAAATGATTTCTGCTTGTTAATTGGTTGCTAGAGATTACTGTACAGTAATACTGCTCATTGATTGGTTGCTAGAGGTTACAGCACATCATCTCCTCACTGCAGGGGGGTATGATATACATATGAATGCCGCCTTTATTTACATATCAATGCCGCCGGCCGCAGCTATTTACTTATGAATTCCGGTTATTTACATGTAAACACAGGGTCTGCAGGTGAGTCATCTGTACACAACAATAGGGCAGAGCTGGGCAGCATTAGTACCAGCACTTCACACTGAGATATCAGAGCACAGCACAGGACTAAAGCTTCAAAGGACAAGGGAATTTAAACTGGGATAGTTGGCAAGTATGAGGCAGCTGCTTTGGGCCCCTCAACAATCACAGGGCCCAGGGCAGCTGCCCCTTTTGCCCTGTCTTAAAGATGGCCCTGACTAGCTCCACAAACGTCAATTTAAAAAATCAAAGGAACTGAGTGGAAATTGGTGGTCAAACAGTGACTGCAACCCATCCAAGATCCTGCAGCTGTCTGAATATCATAGCTACAATCCAATGAGGGTGTCAAACATTCAAGAATCCAAGGTTTTTCATGAGAAAATTGGTTCCTAGCAGAAAAAAATCGAATGTGTTTGGGGGCCAAATACACTCCCCCTTCATCAGGGCTTAGGAATTTTGACTGCTTAAATGGACTCAGGTAAGCCTAGCCAATACCAAATAGATCTGCAAATAGCAATAATACATCAGAAAGTGAAAGCAGGAAGATTTGTCTCTAAATAGTGAAACATGCCACATGAAGCATTCACTAGCTTCTGAAAGACAGTAGCTGTACAGATAAGGCAGCCTGTGCCCATACCAGGCCATCTACCATAGCTGGCAGATGAGATACCTGCATCCATGGGCCCATGCTAATTAATGAACAAGTTTTTTTCACTCCTTCAGCCCGCAGGGTTGAGCAAGAAAAACCTAAACATGTATGGCTAGCTTTAGAGACCCATTGGGTGGAACTTCATTATTTGCACAGCATAGGGTTACCTTTGTTTTCCCTGCCCTGGCCTCTGCTGTAGAGCTTGTAGAGCCAAATGAGTGCAACAATGATTTACACACATTTTGTGTCTGTCACCACAACAGAGTTTTTCAAATTACAGTGCAGGAATGTCCATAATATTAGAACTTAGCTTATTATTCCCTCTGACAGTGGTGCACCATTCAGGTTTCCTGGTTGCATAAAATTAAAATGTATATTTAACATACCAAAATGTAATTAAGTCAATTATAAATACAAACTTTGTTAGTGATTCTGTGACTGATTTTCTAGTAGATATTTGACAAACTCTTTTACAATTTAATGGAAATCCCTGTGCCTTAACTAATGGCAATTCTCCACCTATGCATAGAGAGCCATAAAAGAGAAAAAAGGGAGGAGGACTTCAGCACTCTTGAAAACCCCATAATCAGCAATCACAGAGATGCTAATTTTATGGTTCTCCATTTAGTGCTCAGAGGTAAAGAGCCAAACAATACCCCACACTCAGTTATTTATCTACTTTTAAACCATGCTAGGTTTGAAGAAACAAAAGATGGTAGCTTGGGGTGCAGAATATTTAATAGGTTAATAATCTCTTCTCCTCCTAATTTACAGGCAATAAATGGACACTGCTGAATGGACACATCCTCGAAAAATCTGGATTTTGTCTGTGTATGTATAATTTATACAAAGTTGAGCTAAGACTTTCAGTGCCCAAAGACAGCTTTAAAGTACATCCATCAACTATTATGCAAATGTGAAGATGCAAGAAGCACACAATTTATCCAGTGAAAATGTATACAGTACATATTGTATTTCAGCTCCAATAAGCAGAAAATTGTGAAAGAAATGCTTTGGCCATAGTAACCAGTTAAATATTTTTGTTCATTTTCAAACATGCAATGGAAAACAAATTACATTAGGGACTGGATTATGTGGATAGGGCTTCTTGCACAAGGGCAAAAAAAGACAGCGTTTGTAGAATTTTTATCTGAGCACGTGCACATTGTTGTCTATAGAAAAATACACACAGTTGTGTAAAGCTCCATAATACAATGCTGTGTTCAGAGACGTGAACAAGCACATATGCATAAATTGAGACACCGGTAACTAGAAGAGGATGAAAAAGTAATGTATGGCTCTATGCGCACACATGCCTGTACTCGTGTATATAAAGCTGTGCAGCGCTAGAAATACAAACATGAAGAAATAGAAATACTTTTTTTTAAATATAAAAATCCACTGTCATTGAGCGAAAATAGTCCATTTTCCAAGAAATGGCATAACCCACAGTGTAAATATGACAAGCTGAGGTGAACTGTGAAATCCTCCATCGCACACCAACACACCGGGCCTCTTACCGCAGAAAATGGACCACTAGATTATAGGTGGTCAGATAAGCATGATATATCCACTATAGCAAGACTCCACTCTGGTCCAGCCAGCTGAATCTCATAGGGTCATACCATGGAGTGAATCCACAGGCTAATGTATAGGATAAAGGAGAAGTATCTTCTCATAGTGTAGTATGTTAATTCAAGATTATTTTATTAAGTAAAAAGCATACAGGTTACTCACATTTGGAGAATTAAAATGAGAATTTCAGCAACACAAAAAGTCCTTGGTTAACATTTGTTTCCAACCAACGGTCAGCACATATAGTGTCGTGACGTCAGCTCTCTGGGCTCCACCCTATGCCGCGTTTCGTTCAATAAGGAACGTCGTCAGGGCTCTTTACGCTCAATGACAGTGGATTTTTATTTACATAGTTCATGTTTGTATTTCTAGCGCTGCATATCTTTATACATTTTTTTTATATTGTTACCTATATTTTATGCTAGCTGCCGAATAGACTTTAGTGCAGTGATTCATTTTATTTATTGTTCTTATGTATACACAAGATCTTTAGGCTACTTTCACACTGGCAGCGCTGGCCATTAGCGCTAAAGCGCCGCTCGTTTTTGCAGAGCTTTTGCACCGATTTTCAGCTGCTAGCTAGGCACTTTTTACCAAAAAAAAAAAGTCCAGTTTTTGCGGCGCTTTCAAGGTGCTTTGGAAGCGCTGCCCATTCATTGCAATGGGCAGGGCGTTTTGGGAGCGCTAAATACAGCGCTCCCAACCCGCCCCAAAGATGCTGCGTGCAGGACTTTTCGTAATGTCCTGCAAGCGCACCGCCCCAGTGTGAAAAGACACACTGCAATGAATGGGATCTGGTTTTCAGGCGCTTAGCATAGGCTATTTCTAGCACCAAAGCGCCTGAAAATGCCCCAGTGTGAAAGTAGCCTTACAGAACAAAACCTGAATTTTTATCCGACCAGTTCCTTCCAACAAGGTCCTAAAGATTTACTGCTATTCAAGGGAATCAGCAAAATGGCAGCCTCCAGCAAGAAGAAATAAGAGCAATACTGGAGGCAATTTACAGCACACACTGATTTTGGTAGCATTTTTATTATTGTGGAAAGTATGTTCCTTGCTAAAGAACATTATTATTAAGTTGTTATGGGTAAAATTCGTTGAACAAAAAAAGAAAAACACACAGATTCCTCCATCCATACAAATCATGTGGATGTAGGAATCCCCCCTGTCCAGACATTGTATTCAGACAGCGGCTCTTGCTGCAGCCAGAATACACTGATCATCAGCGGCAACCGATTGGCTGCAGCTGCTAATCGATAAAAGTTTTTAGCATGTCCCTTCAACGGAAGTAGATAAAACGATTGGGGACAGCCACACATGGATCAAAATTTGGCTAATCCTTGCTGAACTGGCCACATTTCGATTTGTCAATGGCCAGCTTAAAGCGGAGTCCCCCCCCCCCTGCAATCTTCTGGGACACGTCACAGGTCCCAGAAGATTGCCCGGCCATTCACAGCGCGTGACTCACGCATGCGCAGAGCGTGCCCACAGTAAGAATGCCAGCGCCTCGGAGAGGAGCGGGGCTTTGTATGCCCGCATCGCTGGACCATGGGACAGGTGAGTGTCCGATTATTAAAAGTCAGCAGCTACACTTTTTGTCCTCTTTAAGACAAATGATACAACAGTTAACAATTCTACCTTTCTAACATATTTAACATGGTAAAGGAAGCAAGGTAAGGAAGAGCATATAGCAGCCCCTGTAAATGGTGCTCATTACTCATCTTTATTCCTGAAAATACCTATAGATATCATTAGCTGATACTTGCAATTTTAACACGAACAAGCATTGGTCATGGTATCTAGGTTACTCATTCCCCAGCCATGGCTGCCATCCTTCTCCGGCCACCTCAGACAGAAGTTTCTTCACACCTGATTGTTCAGTTATTGCAGCATTCCAAAAAAAGAATATCGACCATATGAAAAAAGAGGTTTTTTTTCTGGTGAAATCAGCATAAAATTATGGGATCATGGCTGACCGCATATAGGTGCCTTCATTTTTCAAATATCTATTTACAGTGCTTGAACACTACAAGATTTATTTATTTAATTGCAACATCAATAAAAATATATTTTGCGATTCGCCATGTGGGGCCAAGCCACATACTTACTTTTTAATGGAGGCCCCAACAGAGCACATTTAGCTACCTTCACGCCCGCTTTTGGCCTTTGGTAACAAAAATAGGAAGCCCTGTGTAAATGCCAAGTCATGAATTGGACCTTACACAAGGCTGAGGACTCTTTTATTGCCCCTATGTGATAGTGCTGCTGAGTGCCAGAGTGGCCAATCACTAAGCACCCAAGCTTTCAGGGGGTGAGTCGCATGCTTGCCCAGAAGGACCTGGTACTTTTGTTCACTTCCAGCAGCAAAACATGACAGCTAGAGATTAAAGGGAAGGTATTTGCTACTGATGAGGCCACGATTAAAGTGAACCTGTAGTTTTACCCTGTATGGCCCACAATATTGACAGGTATGCTATTTATAGATATTATTTATTCAATAGAGAAAATCTTAATGAAATTATTAGGACAGTAATAGGAGCCATTTCAGTGACTCTAGTAAATCTGTTATATGCAATGTCACATTTATAATTCAGAGTCAGCAGTCTGGATTCAGTGTGTATATACAGTAGTTCCTCTATACGGCTTGCCTTTGGCACACGTCTTCTTTGCCTGACAAGCCACAGAGTTAATTGTGAGACAATTACTTACAAGCCACCAACTCATTTTGTTTGCAGGGAAGTGACCCAAGGTTGGTGTAGACCATTACTCCATAAGGACAGATGTCAGAGGTGCAGATTTACTATATACAGCTGTACATGTGCCATTTGTTTGGTGGGTAACCAGGGAGAATCTGAGTGAATGGGAGTAATGTGTTCAAAGGAGAAGAGACATATAAAGAGAGGGGTTTTTGAAAGTGTGAGCAGCATCATCCTGTTTTTAAGTCATAAATTTCAAACAAAAGCCTCTTCCTGAATAAACTTATTTTAGTATATTCATTCATCTGGAACACTTCAGAACAAGAATTTGCACTACTTGAAAAACCGCATCTAACAAAGAGTATACTTCATATGAGCTTAATGGTGTTTTGTTCTACTTTGACATCATGAATAAATGACAATGTTTTCAGAAGAAGTTTGCATTGTAGAAAACTCCTCTATTTTAGGTAATAAGAATTACTCTAATACAGAATTCTATATACAGTAACCATGATATGTTTATCAAAAGTGTTATTTCTGGCCATATAAATTATCCAGATTAGAATTCTCAATTAAAAAAAATGGTGAAAGTACTAAAAAATTAGTGCATGTCATGAATCCATGCTAACAAAAAAATCCTGAAATCCAAGGAGAGATATATGATTAATGTGAAAACTTTTCTGCATATTCCAGACAGAAATAATGAATGGATGTTCTCATTTGCCCACCTGGCTTAAAATGATTGCAAACCCTAACAATGAACTTCACTTATTTGCTCCTGCTTGGCCTTATAAATATACCACTAAAAGTGTTTTGTCATATCTGTTCAATATGTGCAAATATAAACCTGAACCTATCAGAAATCCACTGAGCTTATGTACACTATGCCTGTGCTGCACTAAAATCTCAAAGCGGTATTAAACCCAAAAGCAAACATTTATTATACTGCAGCTTACCAATTCTTGGATGTGATGGCTGCATTAGTTTCCTTTTATAGGCTTTATTTCTTCTATTTTCATCTGGCGATCCAGCCAGTAAGTCTTTTTCAAAAGAACAAGCTCTCTTCCTTATGTATCAGTTTACAGGGATGAGACAAACCATTTAGCACTGGCAGAGGTGCTTACAGGGTTCAGCTTTTATTTTAGCAAGTGAAAACAGAGAGGAAAAAGCCCCCAAAAAATAAACTAAAGTGATATCACTGTTGCTATTAGCAGTTGCCATTTTTGCACTAGTTGAAACTCTTTACTTGTGGTTCTGTTTGTAAGGCTGATGAGTGTTTTTTTTACAGTTACACCTGCTGCAATGCATTCTAATATTACCAATCTCTTTGCAGAAGCTTTTTTGTGATGTTCAATTATCTTTGTATACTTGACAAAACAGCCACCACATCTAAGGATTGGTAAGCTGCAATATATATATTTGGGGGGGGGGGGGGGGTTTAAAGCAGTGTTCTGAGCCCTACCCAGTTCTTCCCACGTGGACTAAAAAACACCTGTACTTATGAGAAAAGGTGTTCTGTAGTCCAAATCGGGGGGTGAGCAGCCTAACATGACAACGCCACTCCTCCATAGATACAGTACAGTGAGTAAGCATTTTCACCCCCCCCCCTGGATAGGAAGTGTTTAACTGGCAGGATCATCAAGTGAAATAAAAGGGGGGAAAAAGCACCCGCCACATGTAAGAACTGATAAGCTGCAGTACATTATTTGTTGTTTTTGAGATTAAAGCGGTAGTAAAGGATTTCTTTTTTATTTTATACTAAAATATTGAACATGTTATACTTGCCGGCTTTGTGAAATGATATTGCACAGAGCAGCCCCCATGCTCCTCTTCTGGGGTCCTCCAGTTCTTGGCTCCTCCGTTTTAGTGCGTTCCCCTATAACAAGCCATTTCTTAGACAGGTTTCATAGACACACATAGCGTGGCTCAGCCCTGCCCCCTTTCCTCCTCCTTTTTTTTTTTTTGGGAGGGTGCATGTAAACAACACAGGGCCAATCAGCACTCTCCAGACAGAGGGTCAGGGGTCATGCAGCCTCATAGGACACCCAGAGGAGAATAAAAATTCTTCCTACAAGCTTTAACCAGATACTGATAGAAGTCACAAGACTGCTATATACTGCTGATGAGAAAGGGTATTTAGCAGTTTATATTTACTAAAATAATTGCATTTCTATGTTCTGTTTACTGTGGCAGACCAGATATAGTGAATACAGGGTCCTGGGTTAGTAACACTTTAATTTGCTCATAGCCTTAAGTGGCTGTTTTGGAATGATTTGGGAATGGGCACACGTAAATCAATTGTATTGCACTATGCACAGGATGTTCAGACAACCCTTATTTTGGGTAAATAATAGTGATCAAATTAAAAGTCAGAAATAGCGGGTCCAATCTAACAGCAGTTAGCTGGTAATAAACATAACTATCATTACTTTATCAGTTTGTTCCACCTGCAAGGCTCTACACTTCTGAACGATACTGGGCCTGATTTACTAAAGTGTAAAGTAAGGTGAAGTGAACCTTTGTTTACTTCAAAGCAAAGACTTTAAAGGATAAGTTCACCTTTCCAAAAAAAAAAAATAATAAATGCACGTTTTTTTGCAGGCGTGAACCGCAGTTTCACAGAATGAGCAGTTGGCCTTGTCTTGCGGCGGGACTGCACTGGAATAGCCACCCAATGTTGTCCCACCGTTCCTAGTGTGAAGCTACCCTAAGTTTGCATTCAGCGCTATTTTGGTGAAGTAAAGCAAATTATTGCTCGCACTAAAAAAGGGAGGAAGGGAAAAGGTTTTTACCTTTTTAGTAGAGACAAAAGACTTCATTCTCTAAAAGTCTTTTAGATTTTATTGGCTGTTTTTTTTTAAACTGTAGGACTGACTAGTTACGCAGTGTATTTGCTTTTCTCAGACTGGTTACAATGCATCTGTTAAATATTAGGATTGAATTACTTCCTCATTAAATAGATTTCTGCTCGGCTGAACTCAAACACAATACTACACGGCCTTAATACACTGGAATGGAAGTCAACCATCCCTCTCCTGTGTGCAGTCTGCTACCCTGTAAATCAAATCATTTCTAAACACATCCCTGAAGCCATATCCCAATAAAAGTGTCCTATTACCCTTCTCCTGGAAGGTAGCAGAGGAATTCATGAATACCAATCCTCGCTGCCTAAAATACCCATGAAATGTCTTCCTTTCTTCCTTTCTGCATTGATAGACACACTTTCTAGGAGTCATCAATACGTTGAGGATATGGGGGACTGAATAACCCTTTTGAAGCTTCTACTAGAGTTGAAAAAAAACATCTGAACCTTTTCTAATGATTGTGAACAGATAGTTAACCAGATTTTGTGATTGTACTGTGAACCAATGCTTATTGAGTCTGACTTGGAGTAAGGACAGTCAGTATTTTTACATCATATTACATTCATCTTTAAAAAGTACACAATTAGAAAAATATGAAGCAATATTAAATACTTTTATATTACATCGATTGATATAACAAATGGAATTTAAATTATACTTCTCCCATTCTTCATGGGTACGTATACATCCATATTCAAGTTGTATCTGTTAACCACTTGCCGCCCGCCATACAGCAAAATGACGGCAGCAAAGTGGTTTCAATATCCTGACTGGACGTCATATGATGTCCAACAGGACATCAAGTCTCTGCGCGCCCCCGGGGGGCGCACATCGCAGCGATCGTTGTTGCGGTGTGTCAGTCTGACACACCGCAACACCGATCTAGGTAAAGAGTCTCTGATGGAGACTCTACCACGTGATCAGCCGTGTCCAATCACGGCTGATCACAGTGTAAACAGGAAGAGCCATTGATCGGCTTTTCCTCATTAACGTCTGCCAGACAGCAGTAGAGGAGAGAAGATCGGTTGCTCCTCTGACAGGGGGGGTATGTGCTGATTATCAGCGCAGCCCCCCCCCCCCCCCCGAGGATGCCCACACTGGACCACCAGGGATGCCACTAGGACCACCATGGATGTCACCACCAGGTATGCCATTCAGTGCCCACAATGGATGCCAATCAGTGCCCACAATGGGCATCACTGATTGGCAGGCATTATTGTTTGGCACTGATTGGCATCCATCCGTACAATCAGTGTACATCAGTGCCCATTCATGCCCATCCCTGCCGCCTGTCAGTGCCCATCCCTGCCGCCTGTCAGTGCCCATCAGTGCCACCTATGTGTACCCATCAGTGCTGCATATTAGTGCCACCCATCAGTGCCGCATATTAGTGCCCATCATCAGTGCCACCTCATTGGTGCCCATCAGTGCCCCCTTATCAGTGCCCATCAGTGCAGCCTCATCCGTGAAGGAGAAAACTTACTTATTTACAAAGTTTTGTAACAGAAACAAAAAAAAACATTGTTTTTTTCAAAATTTTCGGTCTTTTTTTTATTTGCTTAGCAGAAAATAAAAATCCCAGAGGTGATCAAATACCACCAAAAGAAAGCTATATTTGTGGGAACAAAATTATAAAAACGTAGTTTGGGTACGGTGTTGTGTGACCGCGCAATTGTCATTCAAAGTGCGACAGCGCTGAAAGCTGAAAATTGGTCTGGGCAGGAAGGTGTATAAGTATTGAAGTGGTTAAAATCCCAACTCCATTTGACGTGAATGAAAGAAGTTGGTATAACAAGACTTGTAAAGGTCTTGAATCCTACATGGAGAGCATCTGCATGACTTAAAGTGACACTAAACAATATTCTTATTCTCCAAAGGTAATCCATACACATCCACTACTTATTGGACCCGTAATCTATTTTTCATGAAACGGTTTCCTACTCTGATTTTCTGCCTTCTTGTAATGACCACCATGAGCTCATGAACTGCTTCTTTTCTCCCTCACTCCTCACTTTGTTTGACATGAGCAGTGCACTTTAGTTGCAGTCACGTGCACTGCAATATACACATTATAAATCCCAAAGCCCATAGTATCTAGTCCATCTTGGGAGTGAGTAAGGCCCCTTTCACACTGGGGCGGGGGCGGCAGCGCCGGTAAAGCGCCGCTATTGTTAGCGGCGCTTTATCCGTCGGTATTCGTCCGCTAGCGTGGCGGTTTTACCCCCGCTAGCGGCCGAGAAAGGGTTAAAAACCACTGCAAAGCGCCTCTGCAGAGGCGCTTTGCCGGCGGTATATCCGTGCTGTCCCATTGATTTCAATGGGCAGGAGCGGAGAAGAAGCGGTGTATACACCGCTCCTTCGCCGCTCCAAAGATGCGGCTGGCAGGACTTTTTTTCCCATCCTGCCAGCGCATCGCTTCAGTGTGAAAGCCCTCGGGGCTTTCCAGTGTGAAAGGGCCCTAAGAGAGGGTGGCTACAGTCCTACATACAGAGGGATCATGGAGAACAAATGTAGTCACCCTATAACAGAAACTCAGATCAAAACAGAAAAAAGAAATTTGGAGGAGGCTGAGAATAATAGAAAGTACTTTTTGAGCTAAGAATACATATTTGAAATTATTCTTTTTTAACCAGAGTTTAGTGTCACTTTAAGGTTTCTGATTATTTTCTTTTAGTGTACACTTGCCTCAACAATACTGCCTGCAATGTGCAAAACTTTGCAGAAATGTCTTTCAAATTGCAAGATAATGAATTAAAAGTACAATGGTTTGTAAATTTAGAGGGTACCGTTCCCTTTATATTTGTCTAGAAACCAAACTGATCTTTTTGAATGTAAAAATATTCACAAACATTACATTTTTAAATGGGAGTGCGATGGCCTGGAATTACTTTGTATCAGAAAATTTGCCACCTGTTGGTTATCTAATGTTAAAGCACAATGTAGTTATGCAGCAAACCCAAGGAAATGAAAAGCACAATGGCCTAGTCAAAGTCTTGGCTTAAAGGTACTTAAAGGGTTACTAAACCCAGGACTCTGCATTTACTGTATCTGGTCTCCCACAGTACAAAGAACATGAAAATGCAATAGTTTTAGTAAGTATAAACTGCTAAATACCTTTTCTCATCATTAGTATATTGCAGTCTAGTGCCTGATATCAGTGTCCTGTTAAAGCATGTAGGAGGAGTTTTCATTCTCCTCTGACTGTCCTATAAGGCTGCAGGACCCCTGACCCTCTGTCTGGACAGTGCAGATTGGCCCTGTGCTGATCACATGCACTCTCCCAAAAAAAAAAACTCTCTTGCAATACACACCAAACTGAACATGTGCAGCTTGTCCCCTGGCCTCTGTAATATCCAGAGATGAGTTGGAGACACTAGAAGAAGGTGAGGATCAGAGAAGACAGGATCAAACAGCCTTTTTACATGATGCAGAGGATTAACCCCTTAGGTTCCACAGTGAGTATAGCAAGCATGCTTTACTGCACAATTACACCAATTTTACTGTTGTGGGTTTAGTAACACTATTTAAAAGAAGCTTCCATCTTGTCCTTTCAGGGCAAAGTGATGGTGTCTTTGCAATGCCCTCCCCCAACCCTGTTATACTCCCCTTACTAGCACTACCCATATGCTTCATCTTCTTTCGTAGAGTATTGTAGCAGGCTGTGGAGGAGAAAGAAGAGGCAAGGAAGCAGTGGTAAGGTGTGTCTTTATAGGGGCCAGGGGATAGAAGGGGCAATATCTTTCAGTACCTTCAAACCATATACCATTCTGCTATTTACTTGTCTGGGTTTTTGGCATCAGTATCATGCTGCATTGCTCTTTAGAGCTCTACTCCAGCCAAAAGGGACAAATCTTTTGTTTTCAATACACTAGGAAAAGACTATAACCTCTGCCAGGTTTATAATGCATTTCCAACAGAGGGACACAAAGTAATGTAAATCTTTCTAGAGGTCTGTACTTCCTGCTGAATTCTCAACCAGCACTCTCCCTTCTGGACTTTAGGGGAAATATTACTTTTGGGTGGACTAACCCCTTTGATGAAAACCTGTGCTTTGCTTTGCTCATACGTTGCTCTGTTAATTACAAGGAGCTAAATGAAATACCCAGTACTTTTGGGTAAGGAGGAACAGGTGACTTACTCCATGTGACAGTGCTGTCATTCAAATTCCATAGCCATGTATGTACTTTTGAAAATTGTAGCTTACACAGGGCTTTCCATTCCTTCCAGTGGCTCCTAGCTCACTTTGAAAGCCAATTCCAGTCAAAACTTTTTCTTAGTTTTGGACAGTGGGGAATGGATAGAACCTATGGAATCTCTTACCTTGCAGTCTGTTTTTTTCACTGGGGATAGGAATAGGAAATTATGGTAAGTCAGATGAAATCTTCAATGTGGTAATGGACATCAATACAAATTTGACAGAAGTATTTTGTCTTCCTAAGGCCAGTTTCACACCGCTGCTCTGCAGTTTGGCCACAACACAGTTGTGTGTATAAAGGGCGCTATCTGGGCAAAGGAAAAAACTTTGATATTATAGTGAATTGATAAAAACATACATAAGAAATCAATTAATTAAATACAATGTGTGTGATCAAAATGTGCACAATTCATCAATATACATAAAAGTCCATAAATTTCTATGATAAACGACTCTTCAATATATGCTCCAACACCGTGCTCCTGAAATAATTTGTGCTCCAATACTCTAGAACAGTGGATCTCAACTCCAGTCCTCAGGACCCACCAACAGGCCAGGTTTGCAAGATAACTGAAATACATCACAGGTGATATCACTTGCTGCTCAGTGATTGCAGTATTCTAGTCTGCAACTCCCCAAGGTAATACTTAAAATCTGGCCTGTTGGTGGGTCCCGAGGCCTGGAGTTGAGAACCACTGCTCTAGAACAATAGTGCTTCACCCGAAGTGACTATAGAATACGCTCACCAGATTTCCCCGGCCAGTAAGTGACCATAAAGCATGAAATATGAGAAACTGCTCGGTTCATAGGTCAGTCTCCATCAAAATCCACATCTATCTCTCTCTTCCATACATGGATAAATACGGTCACGATCGGATAAGCAGGGATATGTAAAAGACTCTCTCCAGAACTATATATCCTCCACAATATTTATTATTATTATTATTATAATACAGGTTTTATATAGCGCCAACAGTTTGCGCAGCGCTTAACAAAATAAAGGCAGACATTACAGTTACATTACAATTTGGTACAAGAGGAATCAGAGGGCCCTGCTCGTTAGAGCTTACAATCTAAAAAGGAAGGGTCAAGTGATACAAAAGGTAATAGCTGTGGGGGATGAGCTGATGGAGGAAGTAAAACAGTGTTAGTTAGAAGCAGGATAGGGTTTTTTAAAGAGAAGAGTTTTCAGGGATCGTCTAAAGATGGGTAGATTAGGGGACAGTCGGACAGATTGGGGTAGGGAGTTCCAAAGGATGGGAGAAGCTCTGGAGAAATCCTGGAGGTGAGCATGGCAGGAGGTGACAAGGGAGCTAGAGAGCAGGAGGTCTTGGGAGGACCGAAGAGAGCAACTTGGTTGGTATTTTGGGATTAGGTTAGTGATGTAGCTGGGGGCAGAGTTATGGATGGCTTTGTAAATTATTGTTAGTCATTTGAATTTTATTCGTTGGGCAAGTGGAAGCCAGTCGAGGGATTGGCAGAGGGGGGGGGGAGGACACTGAATGGTTGGTAAGGTGGATGAGTCTTGCAGCGGCATTCATTGTGGACTGAAGGGGGGATAGTCTATGTAAAGGTAATATAATGAGGAGTGAGTTGCAGTAGTCGAGGCGATAGATAACCAGGGAGTGAATTAGAAGCTTGGTGGTGTCATTAGTTAAAAAAGGGTGTAGTCTGGAAATGTTGCAGAGGCTAAGGCGGCATGATTTGGACAGGGATTGGATGTGGGCCTGAAAGGACAGTTCAGAGTCTAAGGTTACCGCTAACACCCTGGCATGTGGGGACGGACTGATAGATGTGCCATTGATCTTGACAGAGAAGTCAGGGGAAGGGGCACGTGGGGGAGGAAATATTAAGAGCTTAGTTTTAGATAGATTCAGTTTGAGGAAGTGGTTTGACATCCAGGCTGATATGTCTGTTAGTAAATCAGTGATGCGTGAAGAGATTGATGGGGTGAGCTGAGGGGCAGAGAGATAGATTTGGGTGTCATCAGCATCTGTCTCCTTCTCCCATCACAGGATTCTGTGGAATTGGCTCTGCCACACAGAGCCACAGAAGGCAGGTATAGTGTAATATTGTTCTATTTAAAAGAAAGCTGCACTTACATATGTCCAATATGATACAAACGGCACAAAGGCAGCTTGAGGGTCTGTAGAATCGGTCCTGCACCGCTGTGTGACACAGCAGTGCGGGACCGATTCTACAGACCCTCAAGCTGTCTTTGTGCCATTTGTATCATATTGGACATATGTAAGTACAGCTATCCTTTAAATAAAACAATCTTACACTATACAATACATAAGGAGCTGCACTCACAAAATTTTGATAAGTGAACAAATGATGTGGAAGTGAATAAATCAATCTGGTAAATGAGTCCAAAAAGATAAACTGAATAAATAATCAAAAAAGAAAAATTGACATATACACATGTAGAAAAAATATATATATATTTTATAGTGAATATGCCCAAAAAATATATCAACAGTCCTAAAGTCCTCCAAAGGTAAATTAATAAGTGATTGTAGCAACACAGTATAGTGAAATCTTCCGTGACTTTTGACAGACAACGTGAATCCACCATCACATAGAGTGCAAGCTTACCAGCTGCACAAGCTGTTTGAGCTTGTGGCTAATACCCAGCCAGGGCCTTTAATCCTCCCAGCATCTCCAGTAGCCGATGAACCAGGCTTTCCTGAATACTGTGGATGTATTCAACGATCAGCAGCCAGCCACTGGAATCAACTCGGTGTGAGTGTTCATAACAATCCGAAAAGAAAATAAAGAGAAACTGCCATCGGTAAAACCGGGTGGTATTTTATTTAAATAAAAGTTATGCTTACATGCATGGAGTAGAAATGTTTAAAAGCAATAAGAAAGCCGGCCAGCAAGCAATAGTACAAAAATGCCTGTGCAAGCGGGATGTAAAAACAGCGCAATGACATTAGCACATCGCTCCTCCTCCCGATGCACTTCGTCACTAATCTGACGTCATCCTGGGGCACAATATTACACTATACCTGCCTTCTGTGACTCTGTGTGACGGAGCCAATTCCATAGAATCTTGTGATGGGAGAAGGAGACAGATGAATATTGTGGAGGATATATGATGCTGGAGAAAGTCTTTTACATATCCCTGCTTATCCAAACCTGACCATATTTATCCATGTATGAAGGAGAGAGATAGATGTGGATTTTTATGGAGACTGACCCATGAACCGAGCAGTTTCTCACATTTAATGCTTTATGGTCACTTGCTGGAAATCTGGTGAGCGTATTCTATAGTCACTTCGGGTGAAGCATTATTGTTCTGGAGTATTGGAGCACAAATTATTTCAGGAGCACGGTGTTGGAGCATATATTGAAGAGTCATTTATCATAGAAATTTATGGACTTTTATGTATATTGATGACTTGTGCACATTTTGATCACACACATTGTATTTATTTAATTGATTTCTTATGTATGTTTTTATCAATTCACTATAATATCAAAGTTTTTTCCTTTGTCCAGATAGTGACTTTTATACACACTTTGATGATATATTAGTATACACTAATTTTAGGTGCAGCACTGGGACATTTAGTTATATTAGCTGGCGCCGCATTACTTATTTTTATTCACACAACACAGTTGTATCCGTGGTTTTCTGACCTGTTTACCTGTGGTTTTAACTGTAGTCCCACAGACTTTCTACACTTTTTTTTTTTGCACATTTTCTGAAAGATCAAAGATGCAGCATATAGGACATTTGGTGCATTTTCAGAAAACACACCAAAAACACATAACCTAATAGAAAGTCTATGGGACTGCAGCCAAACTGCAGCTCAGCAGTGTGAAACCGGCCTAAGTCTACCCAAAACTAAAACAAAAAAAAGTTTTGTCTGAAGTTGTACTTTATCCTTAAAGGTTTCACAACCAAAGAGAGGAATATATAAGGTAAAACATACACTATGAACTGTATATGTTGCAGATTTTAAAAATTACTGACATTTGTAAAATTGCCATATACAGTAGCTCACTTTGATTTTCTTTCTTTTTTTCTCCATCTAAAGTACAACAGTATTAGATATTGCACTAAACATGTAGGATAAGTTTGACAACTGCTTGGCTTTATCCTTGCCAACTTTGAAACAATTTTTGATATGAAAATCTAGCAGCCTTCAATCAATGTGTAGACAATCTATTTTCATTACTCATCTGACATTGCGTGAAAGAGAAAAGGAAGTTTGTGTAACATTGTATACAAGTCAAATGTCTACAAGCAGCACAGAGAGTGAAACAACACAGAGATGAGATCTCACTGGATAGAACTGTGTCTTGTCTGCTTTTGGGATCATTGTGCATATATGATCAAATTATTAGTACACAAACAGTTCCCCTTTACTAACTCTTTAAAATATTTATTTTTCATTGTAAGGTGTATTGAAATTCTAATTATCTTATGTGTACTGCTTTGTTTTTTAAAAAATATATAATTTTATAATGATAAAATGTATGTATTTAGGGTCGCTGTAAGGAGGCCTCTGTTAGAAAGCAGAACTGTGCTGACAACAGACATTCGTCCGTGTAAAATTTTAAAGCCTGCCATCCAACATTTGTCCGCGGAAAATCCGACAATTGTCCGATGGAGCGTACAAACGGTCGGACTTTCCGCCAACAGCCTGTCATCACACATTTCCCGTTGGAAAATCCGATCGTGTACAAAGCTTAAGAACTGTTGCTGGTTGGAAGCCAAAGGGTTGGCACACCAAATATTGATTTGATTTGTTCGCTCACTTTGTAATTTGTAAATTGATAAAAATAAGCAGTTTAAATATATATTTTTGAAAGCATTAATACTTTACAGCATTTTTTCACACCTGCCTAAAACGTTTGCACAGTGCCGTATATTTAATATTATAATTTATATATATATTACAGTATGGTAATACAGTTATCACTGTAATTGGCTTTATTGTCATACTGATATAACATAGTGGGAGTCAATCTGATATACAGTGCCTTGAAAAAGTATTCATACGCCTTGACATTTTCCACATTTTGTCATGTTACAAACAAAAACGTACATGTATGTTATTGGGATTTTATGTGATAGACCAACACAAAGTGGCACATAATTGTGCAGTGGAGAGAAAACTATAAATGGTCTTCAAATTTTTTTACAAATAAAAATCTGAAAAGTGTGGCATGCATTTGTATTCAGCCCCCTTTACTCTGATACCCCTAACAGGTAACTCTAGAGGAGCTGCAGAGATCCACAGCTCAGATGGGAGAATCTGTCCACAGGACAACTATTAGTCGTGCACTCCACAAATCTGGCCTTTATGGAAGAGTGGCAAGAAGAAAGCCATTGTTGAAAGAAAGCCATAAGAACTCCC
This sequence comes from Lithobates clamitans, assembly GCA_037952925.1. Taxonomy (NCBI): domain Eukaryota; kingdom Metazoa; phylum Chordata; class Amphibia; order Anura; family Ranidae; genus Lithobates; species Lithobates clamitans. The sequence continues at coordinate 1,509,435 of JBBGZY010000038.1, forward strand.
ACTTGCAGTTCATGAGAAGCTATGTGGGGGACACAGCAAACATGTGAAAGAAGGTGCTCTGGTCACAGGGCCGTCTTTATTATACTTTGGGCCCTGGGCAAACATTTTTTGGGGCCCCCCTCAATGCAATTTTGCTCTTTACCCCAACATCTCAAAAAACAGACACACACAAAGAATTATCTAAAAAAAAAACCTTCACAGCAGTCCCACAGTTACCTCAGTTCCCTTTCATGTCACAGCACTCCATTACATTGCAGCCTCTTCACATCACAGTTCCCCATTACATTGCAGACATTTCCACGTTATAGTGCCCCTTTACACATCACAGCATCCCAATTACATTGCAGCCATTGTCTCATCACACATTCACATATATGTGTTTTGGCGGCCCACATTTGCCCCGGCACAGCAGCCCATCAATTTGAATGGGCTGCCATGCCTGCAGAATAAAAGTTGCATGCAGCATTTTAAAAATGCAGTGGTCTTGAAATCCATTTTGCTTTTGCACCATGCCACTTACCTGCAGTTCCTGCACACACAAAACGCACTGTGTTTTTAAAAGTGTGGCTTAAACATCTAAAAATGCAGCAAGTTTGCCAGTGCAGGAACTGCAGGTAAGTCACATAGTGCAAAAGCAGAATGGACAGACAGTGCTGTATTTCACTGCTTGATGGGCAAAGGTGCGCGCAGCCTATTACATGATGCATGCACATTTTTTTCAGCAGGAAATGCAGGCATGGCAGCCCATTCAAATAAATGGGCTACTGTGCCTACGCAAATGTGGGCCGCCAAAACACATACCTGTGAACCAGCCAGGCCCAAAATAAGCCCATCAGGCAGTTAAATATAGTAATGCTATGTGCTGTAATGCTGTGTGCTCTGTAATAAAAAATACAGCCACAGACTCATTCAGCCTGGACTGCAGGTCAGCATTTTTAAACTTTCTACACATGGGGAGCCAGGGGGGGAGGAAGAAGACCTACCTTGTCCTCCTGGCCAGCTCAGCTCTGATCATTTCTCCACAGTAGTTTCCCTTGACCATCCAGCACTCTGAAAGCACTCCACTCCGTGGTCTGACTCCTCCTACCGATGCCTCTGCTCCTCCGATCATGTACGCTTGTACAGGCAGCAGTGACTGTGCATGCATAGCAAGGGGTGGGGCCAGAGCATCAGTGGAGCTCAAAGCCCCGCCCACCCGCGGCCCATTCCTTGATCGAGAAAATGCAGCACTGGCACTGCTGCACTGTGCGTGCTGATGCCGGCTGATGCTGCGGCTGCTTGTGACAGACTGTGTGGGGATTTTCAGCGCCGATTATGTGCCAATTTGTGGGCAGCGCGCGGGCTTAAAAGGTGGTTCTACAAAGAATTGACTCAGGGGGGTTAAATACAAATGCACGCCACACTTTTCACATATTTATTTATAAAAAAAATTTTTTGAAAACCATTTATCATTTTTCTTCCACTTCACAATTATATGCCACTTTGTGTTGGTCTATCACATAAAATCCCAATAAAATACAATTACATTTTTGGTTGTAACATGACAGAATGTGGAAAATTTCCAGGGGTATGAATACTTTTTCAAGGCACAGATTGACTCCCACTATGTTATATCAGTATGACAATAAAGCCAATTACAGTGATAACTGTATTACCATACTGTAATATATATATATAAATTATAATATTAACTATACAGCACTGTGCAAACGTTTTAGGCAGGTGTGAAAAAATGCTGTAAAGTATTAATGCTTTCAAAAATATATATTTAAACTGTTTATTTTTATCAATTTACAAATTACAAAGTGAGCGAACAAATCTAATCAATATTTGGTGTGACAACCCTTTGGCTTCCAACCAGCAACAGTTCTTAAGCTTTGTACACACGATCAGATTTTCCGACGGGAAATGTGTGATGACAGGCTGTTGGCTTAAAACTGGGCGAGAAACAGCCAAACTCTGCTACTAAGGTGAGGTTGTGGAAGACTGTTTCATGTCTTCCCCTCCCTTTAGATTGTAATCTCCATGAGCAGGCCCTCCTATTCCTTCTGTATTGAACTATATTGCAATTGTAATGTCCCTCTTTATATTGTAAAGTGCTGTGTAAACTGTTGGCACAAAATAAATCCTGTATAATAATGTCACAGGTCATACACCATGGCAAGACTGAACACAGCAACAAGACACAAGGTAGTTATACTGCATCCGCAAGGTTTCTCCCAGGTGAAGATTTCAAAGCAGACTGGGATTTTGGATATGCTGTTCAAGCTCTTTTGAAAAAGCACAAAGAAAAAAGCAACATTGAAGACCGTAGACGCAGTGGACGGCCAGGAAAACAATGCAGCAGATGAAAGACACATCACGCATAATTCCCCTCAACATCAGAAGAGCCATCAGTCAGCACAGACCTGGTGGAAACCAGTGGGACCCAGGTACACCCATCTACTCTCCAGAGAAGTCTGTCCAGAAGTGGTCTTCATGGAAGAATCGTGGCCAAAAATCCATACCTCCGACGTGAAAACAAGGCTAAGTGACTCAACTATGCACGTCAACATAAGAACTGGGGTGCAGAATAATGGCAGCAGGTGCACTGGACTGAGTCAAAATTTTAAATATTTGGCTGTAGCAGGAGGCAGTTTGTTCACCAAAGGCTGGAGAGTGGTACAATAATAATTGTCTGCAGGCAGCAGTGAAGCATGGTGGAAGTTCCTTGCAAGTTTGAGCAGCATTTCGGCTAATGGAGTTGGAGATTTGGTCAGGATCAATGGTGTCCTCAATGCTGAGAAATACAGGCTGATACTTATCCATCATGCTATACCATCAGGGAGGCGTGTGATTGGCCCCAAATTTACACTGCAGCAGAACAACAATCCCAAACATACAGCCAAAGTCAATAAAGAGGAACCTGGTTTTGACAGGTACCCGCTCCCACTTCCAATCAGATTGCCACAGTGATCTGAGTGGAATCCCCCCCCCCCCCCCCTTCACCTGCATCCTTCTGGGACACATGACAGGTCCCAGAAGACTGCGGGACCATTCAGAAAGTGCGGCTTGCCCATGCTCAGTGGGAAACAGACTATGAATCGGCACGGTTTTACTGCCGGTTTTCCTTTCTTAAGATACCAGCACCTGGAACCAAAGCCGATTTGAAGAATCAGCTCGGGAAGACAACACTGGATCCTTGGACAAGCATGTGTCTTTATATTAAAAGTCAGTAGCTACAGTATTTTTGGGGGGAGACTGGACCTCCTCTTTAAGAAATATCTTCAGTGTAAAGAAGAACAAGGAGTCCTGAGACTGATGGTTTGGCCCCCACAGAGCCCTGATTTCAAAATCATCAGGTCTGTCTGGGATTACATGAAGAGATAGAAAGATTGGAGGCAGCCTACATCCAAAGATATGTGGTTAGTTCTCCAAAATATTTGGAACAACCTGCCGAGTTCCTTCAAAAGCTGTGTGTGAATGTACCTAGAAGAATTGATGCTGTTTTCAAGGCAAAGGGTGGTCACACCTAATATTGATTTGATTGGGATTTCTCTTAAATGATAAAATAAAGTAATAACACTACTATCTCTGAAAGCATTCTTAGCTTTATATATATATATATATATATATATATATATATATATATATATATTTATATATACACACACACTGTACATATATTTGCATCCTTGGATGTCAACTGTAGTCAGGTATATCATGTTATTGTGTTTCTGAAAGTAATATATTGTTATTACAGTGTGTAGGGGGCCTGGGTTTTTCCTGATTTATGTAGAAGGAGGCTGAAATTGCTGTCTACATTTTACAAATGCTACTTGACTGGCTGTCTCGGGTTTAATAGTTTTAGACATTGACCTTGAACAATCATGCAGATAAGAGAATTAGGGTGAAGTCAGAACTCATCAGCTGAATTCTTGCTGCAGGTCAAAGAGGTTGATTTGCTAATGGCTTTGCAGTTAAATTTACCCCAGAGTTTAGTGAAAGATGTGAGGCTCTGCTGACTTCCATCATCCAATCATGTGCAAGCGAAAATGTTGTTACTTATTATTTTCCTTGCATGTGATTGGGTATTCTTTGCAAAATGAAATTTCACTGCATTTATAAAGCTCTGAGGCATAAACCCTTGCAAAATGAATCGACCCCAATGCCTTGAAAAAAGTACTGAAGCTTCAGGATCAGCATGACAACCAGTGAATGAACATACTGAATGGCAGATCAGCAGTGGCATCTTATATATGGTCTCATCACATTTTTCTTTTTATGGGCATATTGTTTATGTAATCTCAGCAATTCTGTCCTCATCACACAGTTTAGTAGTAATCCACATCATTCTCAATACCCCTATTGACCTTCATTGCTTAGAAAATGAAAGTTAAATATACATATATTTTAGCGCTGGCAGAACGAAAGGCTACTGGGTAAGAAAGTATATATCTGTATATTATTAATAATAATATCTTCGATGTAAGTTGGCTTACACATAAAGATGAATAGAATAGTTACAGGACAGGTTAATGTATACATTTTAAGCTAAATGTTAACTGCTGAAGTTACAGCTTTCTTGTGATTGGGTCACCTCTCTGCCAAATTTGGTGAGCTTTCTTTGTGTCTATTGTCAGGCATTGTGTATAAATAACACAAGCACTGCAGGACATCAGTACAACCAGACGGATGGTGGCCAAGATCTTTTCTGAAATACAAACCAGCCTTACAGAACATTTGCAATTCTTATTGCTGCTGACATTTGAACTCAGTAGCCTCAGCATTCATTTGGAAACCACTGCTGATAATGGATTCAGACTGTCAGTCTAGCAGGTCGTCATCACCGGAACTGGAGAGAAGCCAAAGGCTCAATTTCAAATCTGGGCCAATGTTCCAAAAACTGTGTGTGGGTCAGCGCATGCCCACCAGAGGAAAGGTGAAATCCAGTAGGAGAGAGAATCAGGAGAACTTGCATGAGCTGCGTATGAAGGTGAACAGTCGTGAACGACAAAGAATGCATGACCTGAACCAAGCCATGGATGGTCTAAGAGAAGTCATGCCATACTCTCATGGACCCTCTGTTCGTAAGCTCTCAAAGATTTCAACGCTGCTGCTGGCACGTAACCATATTCTTATGCTATCCAACTCTGTTGAGGAAATGAGAAAGTTGCTTAGTGAAGCCTATGGAGTTCATCGTCTGCCTGGCTGTACAAGCTCTTTGCATCGGCCACATATTGCACTGCTACCCCAAGGTATGAGCGCGCAGCCACTTTCAAATGTCAGTGGTTACATAGGACTAACGACACCAGAAATCCATCACACCCATAAAGCTGCTCCTCAGCATTTTTCAGGACCTCTCTGCCCTTGTGTCACATGTCAGCCCTTCTCACATCAACTAGCAAGGACTGCTCCTACTTTACCATTCTCAAGAACCAGCAAATAGACATCTTGTTTTATTGGAGGGACATTTCAGCTTCATATTTCATTAGAAGGATGCCACAGGAACATAGAACATCTTGTGTAAATATGTAAAAGACAGTCTAAATAATTATTATTTGACCCTATGTTATTAACCTATAGACAAATTATATTTTTCATTCTATATCAATGTCATTATTTGCTGTAAACTAGAAGCTTTGTTCTGTGTATATGTCTCTTCTGACTATATATAACTGTTTGGAAGATTTTATTGTATAAATATTTTAGTTTTTAATAAAATTAAAACAACATAATCAGAGTAGTATTGTGTTTTAAGTATATATAGTATGTATATATACAATATAACATGGTTTTCTTGAAATTCATTTATTATAACATTTATTATTGAAATTCAGTAAGTAATACTGTATTGACCCTTATAATGTTAGGGGATTTTGGAAGAAGGTGTATGAAAGATAAACGTAGGCACTAGCCTCAAAAGTTTATGGAAGTCTATGCTTGGATCAACAAACTAAGATAAGGAGGTCAAGGTATGGGCATTTTATATTATAATTAGAAGAATAAATTATTATGGGAAAAGCTAATTTCTTGGAAACATATAACTAAATAGTCTGAATAATCTACAACACAAATCTTGCTCAGTTCATAGGCAATTTAAAAGTATTGTATTTTCTGTTGTAACAAGTAAATTTAAGTTCTTTAGTCTTAAAACTTTATCACATTCCCCTGTAGGATCCATTTCCACCAAAAAAAAAAAAAATCTCTATACTGCAGAAGATAAAACTACATTATGTGTGTTTGGGGGGGGGGGGGGGGGGGGTAGGAAGCCTTGTGGGATCCTCATCCTGGCAGAGTTCCCAAGAAACTGAATAAGCCAGTTGGCGATTTAGCTCTGTCCACACATAACTGAAATATACTTCTTCATGGAGAGATCATTTAAAATATCTTATTTTTTCCAGAAACAGTTGATTTATTAAAACTGGAGAGTACGAAATCTGGTGCAGTGCTGCATAGAAACCAATCAGTGTCTTTTTTTTTTTTTGTCAAAGCTTAATAGAACAAGCTGAAAGTTCAATTTGGGAACATGTTACATGTTCCACCCGTTTTTAGGGTGGAACATGTAACATGTTCCCAATGCTGCAGCTGCTGCCCGCTACCCCCCCCGGCAGCAGTGTTGGAAGAAGTTTCCTGTACTAGCTGTACTAGACGTGTGTCTGAATGAACTACAAGTCCCTGACATCCTTAGCGGCTGTCGGCTTGTATTTCTCAATGAACTACCATGGTGCTGTGGTCTTCCCGTCAGTGTATCTGCCTGCCCGTACGGGATGTTCAGGCACACAGATATACTGACAGATCTGAAGGAGACCTGCATGGCACCAGCGATCTTCTATTTGTGGGTGCAATGCTTTACAGGCTCCAAAAGAAAAAATAATAAATGCACTTTTTTACCTGCAAAAAGATGTGCATTTTTAGTTTGTTTCTAAAAGGTGAACTTATCCTTGAGGGGTTCACACTAGCCGCGGCTCACAGCAGAGGGTCCGGTGCATCCCTGTACACTGATTCAGGTCTGAATTTTTGCCTGAATTCACACCTGAAATGAACCAGAAGACACACAGGACCCTTTTCCAGTGCGGACCACAGTCGTCCCGGAGATGTGTGAACCGCCTCCATTGAGAACCGGTCACACTCTCCTGTCATGTGAATTGGATGTGGGGAAAACCCACATGCAGTTCACATAAGTGTGAACCCAACCTGAAGTTAGAAGCTGATTGGCTACCATTAACAACTGCACCAGATTTTGCACTCCCCAGTTTTAGTAAATCAACTATAGTGTGCAGACACTGGATATCTTATTCCCTCTCTCCCATCATATGCAATTGTAATTATTTCATATCGCTTGCTCACAGTAGAACTATAGGCAAACCTTTTTTTTTTTCCATTTTGGATAGAGTGAGAGAGGGTTATAACCCCTGTCATTTTTTTTCCCTGCTCCCAGCTTCTGATTTTTATTTATTTAGGGGATGTGTTTTATTAAGCAAGAGAGGGTGGGTAAAGAAAGGAATTGCGGGATGCTTGTGCGATGGCATTACTTCTTAATAGTACCCTAATCGCATCGCAATTTTGTTGCGATTGTCGTGCGATAAAATTTTGCTGCAATCACGGCAAATTGCAAAGCGCGCCGCTATCGCTCAAAAGAAGCTCTGCTCCTTTTTGAGCAACAGGCGGCACGTGTTGTGGTTTGCCGCAATTGCAGCGTAACTTATCGTGTGACAGTCACACCAAAATCGCCCCGCAATTGGGGCGCCATTAACCACTTCCCATCCTGCCCATTATCATATGACGTCCGCAGGAGGGATCTCCCATCCTGGGCGGGCGTCGTATGACGTCCTGGGCTTCCCGGCCGTCTGGGGGGGGGGGGCGGCCCCACGCGTCACTTGGGAGCAGGTGCGCGTGCCTGGCGGCCGCGATGTCGGCCTAGCACCCGCGATTCACAGAGCAGGACCGTGGATCTGTGTGTAAACACACAGATACACGTCCTGTCAGGTGAGAGGACACCGATCATGTGTTCCCAGTACAGAGGAACACCGATCTGTCTCCTCCCCTTGTGAGTCCCCTCCCCCTACAGTTAGAATGACTCCCTAGGTAACACAATAAACCCCTTCCCTGCCAGTGACATTTATACAGTAATCAATGCATTTGTATAGCACTGATCGCTGTATAAATGTGAATGGTCCCAAAATGGTGTCAAAAGTGTCCGATATGTCCGCCGCAATGTCACAGTCACGATAAAAATCACAGATCGCCGCCATTACTAGTAAAAAATTAATTAAATAAATAAAAATGCCATAAAACCATCCCCTATTTTGTAGACACTATAACGTTTGCGCAAAACAATCAATATACGCTTATTGCGTTTTTTTGGGTTTTTTTTACCAAAAATATGTAGAAGAATACATATCGGCCTAACCTGAGGAAAAAAATTGTTTTAAAAAAAAAAATTGGGATATTTATTATAGCAAAAAGTTAAAAATGTTGTTTTATTTTCAAACTTGTCGCTCTTCTTTTGTTTATAGTGCAAAAAATAAAAAACGCAGAGGTGATCAAATACCACCAAAAGAAAGCTCTATTTGTGGGGAAAAAAATTATAAAAATTTAATTTGGGTACAGTGTTGCATGACAGTGCAATTGTCATTCAAAATGCGACAAGGCTGAAAACGGAAAATTGGCTTGGGCAGGAAGGGGGTAAAAATGCCTTGTATTGAAGTGGTTAAGAAGTAATGGCATCACACAAGTGTTCCGCCCGCGATTTGGATCACTCAGGTGTTTGTTGCATATTTCTTGCTATTACCATGACCTTTCACCAAAGAACAACATTTTACCCTAACTCTAATGCCGCGTACACACGGTTGGAATTTCCGACAACAAATGTTCGATGTGAGCTTGTTGTCGGAAATTCCAACCATGTGTAGGTTCCATCGGCCATTTGTTGTCGGAATTTCCGATAACAAAAATTTGAGAGCTGGATATCAAATTTTCCGACAACAAAATCCGTTGTAGTAAATTCCGATCGTGTGTACACAATGCTGACGCAAAAAATTCCACGCATGCTCAGAATCAAGCAGAAGAGCCGCACTGGCTATTGAACTTCATGTTTCTCGGCTCGTCGTATGTGTTGTACGTCACCGCGTTCTTGGGGATAGGAATTTCCGACAACATTTGTGCTACCGTGTGTATGCAAGAGAAGTTTTGAGCCAACATCCGTTGAAAATAAATCCAGGATTTTGTTGTCGGAATGTCCGATCGTCTGTATGCGGCATAAACCTGCCACTGACCTGGATCAAACCCTGATCTAGGTATTATTATTTTTTTTTTTTACATACACTGTTGTTTGTTTTACATTTTCCTCCTGTAGCAAGAGAAAAAGATACAATGTATTTTTTTTCTCAATTCAGAGAAGATAAAATAAAAGTGGCGGGCTGAACAGTGACTGGTCACTGTAAGAGCCAATCAGAGGCACAGTAATCAAGTGATCAGAAACCAGGCCTCCTGGTTCGGATTATTAGTGTGAGAGCTTGCTCTCTGTACAGTGCACTTCCATCACAAACACATGTACACATATATATACAGCCTCACGGAAGAACACCCACTTATACTCTATGTGTACAGTCAGCTGCAAATAGTTAAAGTTGTATCAAACTGTAACGCTTTTTTTTTTTTTTTTTAACCTAGCTCATTGAACACAAAAAAAAGACATTTTCTAGTAAAATATTTTTTTTTTAATTCTTAACCCATCACTTGTAGTTTACAACTTTTTCTCTCAGTGCTGCTTCCCTGGACAGTGCAGCCTCCATGGATTTTGTTAGCTTGGGGAAGAGGCGGGGGGAGGAGGGAGGAACAGGGGAGTACTATGCCAGGCAGGGGGCTGAGTGTTGCTATTGATGCACAGAGTGTAGGGAGACACAAATCTAGTCCCTGCATGCAAGGGTGGCTCCCAAGGAAGCTGCGAGAGAAAGCAACCACTCTAAAAAAGGAAACCTAGGGCAGTTATCATGGCACCAGCATAAACAGGCATATAGGCAAGGATTAAAAGATTAAGAAGTTTAGGCTGATTGAAGCCTGTGTTGCTAAAATACAAAATAGAAAACTCAGCACAAGGGACATAACATATAGTTGGTAGGGTGCGTTCTCTGTGCCAGTTCCTCTTCTGTTAGTAGAAATCCTCCTCCATTTATGGGGTTACTACAATGAAGAGAGCATGACTATTTCTGCAGTTTTCACCCAACAGCTTAATTCATAGAAACCATATTACAGCTTCTGTGGATGAAACAGGATCTATGAATGAAGGAGGCGGACCTTTCAATCATCCACCCATCCTCCATTCTTAGATCCTGTTTCATCTATAGGAGCTATAGTACAGTTTGGTGGAAGAGCTGGCTGGAAAGGACGGGCATAGTTGCGCTCTCTTAATGAGAGCCTGTTACAGACCCTTAGTTCTAATAACCCCCAGGATTTTGCACAGAGCAGCCCAGATCCTCGTCTTCTTGGGTCCCTCTTCTGTGATCCTGGCCCCTTCCTCCTGGACTGCCCCCACAGCAAGCAGCTTGCTATGGGGGCACCCCGAGCCGAGTCACAGCTCCCTGTGTCCATTCAGACATGGAGCCATGGTCTGGCCCCGCCCACTTTCTCTCCACATTGGATGATTGCCTTTGACAGCAGCGCAAGCCAATGACGTTGTGCTGCTTTCTCAGCCAATGAGGAGGGGAGCCCCGGGCAGCTGAGACACTCCTGCAACATTGCTGGATCGAGATGGGGCTCAGGTAAGTATTATGGGGGGCTGAGGGGGGCTGCTGCACACAGAAGGTTTTTTTTACCCTGATGCATAGAATGCATCAAGATAAAAAACTTTCTGCCTCCACAACCACTTTAAATCAGCTGCTAAATGTGCTTAAAAAACTGATAATTTAATATCACTTCAGGGAATGAGACAATCACTGCTATTTTGCTGTTGAGATATTTTCAGACAGATTTCTACAACTACTTTAAAAGAGGAACTCCCGTCACAAAAATATTCATTTAAACATATTCCTCAGTAGCCACAAAGGATTCAAATCCATGTTGTGTGTAACAAATACCTTTGCAAACCCTGATATTACTTTGTAACAGTAGCAGTGACATCATATCATCCGACCCCCCCCCCCAAAGGTCGGCAAACAGAACCGGCGGTGGGTGGTACTCACACGGTTGGGTACAGCTTCTGTGGATGAAACAGGATCTATGAATGAAGGAGACGGAGCTTTCAATCATCCACCCATCCTCCATTCTTAGATTCTGTTTCATCCATAGGAGCTATAGTACAGTTTCTAGGAATGAAAGAGCTGGCTGGAAAGGACGGGCATAGTTGCGCTCTTGTAATGAGAGCCTGTTACAGACCCTTAGTTCTATTAACCCCCATTGGTACAATCAGGGGGCCCGGGACCACTGATCTCTGTCGTGCCAGTTATGTACAAAGGACGTGACAGTACATTCCCCTCCTGTGTGACGAATGAAGCTGAAAGTGACAAGGATTTTGTCACTTCCGGTTTACTGTTCACAAGCCGCTACTGGCCACACAAACATCTGACCAAACTGATCTAGGTTTGATTAGATGCTTTTGAGGACAAAGGACAGATCTGGGTCTAATAGAAACACATGTGAGGTATCGCCACGAATATGGGAAGGAGAGCACTAATTGTTTGATAGACTTCTTTTTTAAAGCGGAGCTCCACCCAAAAGCGGACGCTTGTTTCCACCATCCCCCTCCACTGCCACATTTGGCACTTTTTTTTGGGGGGGGGGGGGGGGCAAGTACTTGTGTACAGAACAGGTAGCCAAAAACACTATCTTTTGGTGCACGATAAGAACCCCTCCAAAACCATTTTCCTGGGGATAGACAGGTATAGACCCCATTGGAGGGGTAGTTCATTAATCAGGGGGATATCCCAATTGGAGATGAGCTGGATCCATAAACTTAGGACCTATGCCCCCTATGGATTGAATATCGAGACGGACGTAAACGCTTTTATTGACAACTCTTAAATATTTTTACCTATTTTTTAATGTCATGTTGTTGTGAACTCACTCTGAGATACCAGCTAGTGGACTAATAGGCCGTGGAATCCATGCAAAATATTGCATGCATCCATTTTTAATATTCATAACTATATGATTTTAGTGTATATTCACATCTATTATTATTTACATTTATTTCATTGATTTTTTACACAACATTCAAATTTAAATTCAAATATAATTTTTTATATATTACATTTATTTATTTCATTTTTATTACATTTGGATATGGTATTTTATACATTTTTTAATTTTTTATTTTTTTCATTTTTCTCATTTTTCTCTTTTTTTTGATTTAATGAATTGGGTATTAATTTGCCCATTTCTATACATTCACGTTTAAATATTCACTATGGGCATAAACAGCCACATTTAGTGCACAGGTTAATACATTATGTAACTACCATTTTTTCATCAGATTATTTCTACCTGCATCTATAATCATTTAAAACACATTTTTCACTATAAGTATTATTCAAGGACTAGGGTATTCACTCACATTGGTCGATTTATATGTATATATCAGGTCACATTCATCACTGACGCTATACACATATAAGGTGTTATTGCTATTTTTGTTTCAAAAGGATCCCCCCAATAGGAGATTTCTTTTGTTTTCACTTTCCGTTTTTAGGTCCATTTGCTTTTGTTTTAAATTTCGGCAGTATCCCTGCCAGTTATTCTTCCGGGTTGTGTATATATATAAATTTTTGTTAACTTGCACTTCCCGTTTTAAGTCAGGGCATTTGCCCATTTTTAAGATGGCGTCCTTGCACTTGCACCTCAGAGCGAGGCTTGGTAGCGTATATATGGTGGTGGTTCACTGCGCTGCTCGTCCCCATTGAAAACGTCCGCTTGATGACGAAACGCGTCTGGGCACGCACGCAGTGACGTCACCACGTGAATGTGGAAGGAGGACGAGCTCCGCTTCGTGATTGTTATGCCGGCCGGCGTTTTATCTATACCATGCGATATCTGATCATCTGTTTGTAAGTGTATCACTTTATTCATTAAAGGGTTATCTGAATGTATTACACTATGGTCTATTTATCTCATTTTTGGGTCATATACTATGGATAAGGATTTCCTAACACAGCCACCAATCTCCCAGTGATATAGAGCCTAATGAATACTAAAGCCTGAGAGTTGGTAAGCACAATCTACAGCTGTGGTGGTGGGTTATCACCTTTGTCCCATATGGACAATAGGGTGTTGGTTTCAGGTGCATGCTCAACTTGGTTGCAAAACAATATTATACTATGGCAAGCATTTTTGTTTTTCTTTCGGTGATGAACTGAGGGAACTACGCCTGAACTCTGACAGATCTGATCGGTCCTTATCCCTAAAGGCCCCGGCTGGGTTTAAGCCATCTGCTTATTATATTTTGCGTTCTGGTAAGGGCAATTCATGGTCGTGATCATTTTGGATTATTAATCATTCCTATGCATGTTGTACCATTTGGATGATCTGGAGTGCCTTTTCTTACTCTAAGCGATATTTGGACTATACCATTTTATATACTTCAAATACTTATGTCAATATCCACTAAAGGACACTTAGCGCAGTTTATTTTTATTATTGATATTTTGTGCAAATATTGTGTGACAAAAAAATTGCAACAACCACCATTTTATTCTTCAGGTCTTTTGCTTTTAGATAATAGGTAATGTTAGGGGTTCTAAGTAATTATCTAGCAAAAAAATGCAGGCTTTTTACTTATGTGAGAAATGTCAGAATTGCCCTGGTGAGAAAGAGGTTTACTGCTTGCCGACCTTATACAGTACATATACTGTGGCAAGGCGGCTCTCCTGCGTAGGATCACGTACCTAGAAGGAGATCTGCGTGCCAGTCTAGGGAGCGCCCCCACCGTCCTGGCTGTGCTGTGAATGGCTGCAGCATGAATCAATCAGCGGGTGTTGGGCCCGCTGATTGGTCGCCGGCACCCGACAATCGACTCCGGAGATTACTGAAGAGAACCCTGTGTAGGTAAACAAACACAAAGCTCTCTTCTGACCACAGCAATGTCCTGTTTTTTTCTTCCTAAAAACACCTCACAGACTACGCAGTAAACCATGTTGGCCACACATTTAACCCCTTGATTGCCCCTGATGTTAACACCTTCCCTGCAAGTGTCATTAGTACAGTGACAGTGCAGATTATATGATCACTTTATTAGTGTCCAATGGTGGTCCGTCCATAGGGGGTGCACTGGCGCCGCCCCCCCCCCCCACATCCATGGGTCCAGCCCCCTGATCTATATGCAGGGCACCAGACGCATGGATTCCAATGGGGGATTTTTTTCTCTTTTTTAAGCATGTGAATAGAGCCTGAGGCTCAAATAGGCTTCAAAAAAGGGTGGGCTCGGGGAGCAGAGCACTGCGCCCAAAGCCCACCCAGTTCTGTGACTATAGCGATTGAATATTCGCTATTGTCAAACTGATTCTGCTTCCCGGCCAATCAGGAGGTGGGTCCTGAGACCCATGCCCCAATTGGCAAAAAATAAAAGCTACCCTATTGGCCAAGGGAGGAGGAGGGAGGAGACGCATGGCGAAGACACCGCCATGATGCTGAGCAGGAGACAGACGCTTGTCGCCCAGAGGGAAGCGCTGCCCCGTGTAAGTGTTGTGGGTGACCAACCAACCAGGGGGGGTGGGGTGGGGGTGGTGTCTGTGCACGGTTTGTCATCCCCCCAAAAAAATATACCACCGGCCACTGTTAGTGTCACTGCTTCCCAAAAAAGTGTCAAAAGTGTCAGTTAGGTGTCTGATTTATCACAGTCCCGCTATAAGTTGCTAATCACTGCCATTACTAGTAAAAAAAATAAAATAAATAAAAATCCTATAAGTATAGCCCATGGTTTTTAGATGCTATAATCTTTTGCGCAAACCAATCAATATACGTTTATTGGGATTTTTTTTACCAAAAATATGTAGCAGAATACACTTTGGCCTAAATTGATGAAGAAATTTGATTTTTTACTGGATGTGTTTTATAGCGCAAAAAAAAAAAAAACCCGGCATAGGTGATCAAATATCACTGAAAGAAAGCTCTATTTGTGGGGGAAAAAAAGGGGCATCCATTTTATTTAGATACAGCGTCGCACGACCACGCAATTGTCAGTTAAAGTAACGCAGTGTTAGATTGCAAAAAATGGCCTGGTCATGTAGGGGAGGGGGGGGTTAAATCTTCCGGAGCTGAAGCGGTTAAACATTGTTGTAAGATGCACACCATTATCACTGTAGTGAGGAGGAGTGGACTTCAGGCTGGGTTCACACCGCTGCGGTGGCAGACATCGTATGTGATTCGCAGCGCACTGCTGTTCACATCACATGCAATGTCTGTGCTGTGTGATATCAGCCATACATATGGCTGATATCGCACCGCATTCGGTCCAAACTCGCACAGGACCCTTTTTTTGTTCGGACCAGAATCGGATCGCATGGGTGTTCACACCTATGCGATCCGATACATGTCCGAATTGTCAGTTTGCAGTGTGATATGTGAGCTGAACTGGGGGTGTCGTTAACATTGTATGACACTCCCCAGCAGTTCGCATATGGCAGTGTGAACTGCCGTGCGAGTTGGTGCGGTGCGGGAACCCGCAGTAAATTCGCTGATTTCCCGCACCGCAGCAGTGTAGGAGAGGAGGAGAGCGCAACAATCACGTAATAAAAGAACAAATTGTCATGCGTCACTTTAATTTGGTGCAATAAATGCTAAAAAATGAATGTCTATATACAAGTTTCTGCATTTTTTTCCATGGAACAATCTTTGCTGATTGAGACTGTAGTAGGACATTTTATAGAACTATAATGATATATCCAACTTTATGCACTTCTCACAAATATTGGGGGTTATTTACGAAAGGCAAATCCACTTTGCACTTGGAAGTGCAGTCGCTGTAGATCCGAGGGGGACATGCAAGGAAAATAAAAAACAGCATTTTAGCTTGCACATGATTGGTTGATAAAAACAGCAGAGCTTCCCCTCATTTCAGATCTTCCCCTCAGATCTACAGCGACTGCACTTCCAAGTGTACTTGTAGTGTAAAGTGGATTTGCCTTTCGTAAATAACCCCCATTGTGTCCTTAGAGCTAGGAATGGTCACAGCTACAGCTATGATAATTACAACCAAGTCCAGTCCAAAGGGAATTGCTTGTAATACCTGTTCCAGTCCATAGACTGCTTCTAACGCGTATACTAATGGATGCCAAAATAACAGAGCATGCGCCTTATAACACGCGAAGCAACTTTCAGCTTCCCTCTATTACACGCTTTCTGGGATCCTCCCAACAAGTTATAGGCTCCTCCTCCACACCGCCTGGGATCCTCCCAACACTCTCTAGGCTCCTCCCACACGCGTTCTACGATCCTTCCCACACTAGAATCTTCCCACACACACGTTTCTGGGTTCCGCCCAGCACCCTGTAGACTCCTCCCCAAACGCTCTGGGCACCTCCTACACACATTGTAGAACGAGCCCAACTAGCTCTAGGCTCCTCCCACACGCGTTCTGGGTTCCTCCTACACATACAAAAGCGCTAGGTTCCGCCCACACATTTCCGGCGTGATGGCCACAGCCGGATGTACGGGGTCAGAGGTCGGTAAATATTGGTGATGTCACGGAGCCAACATGGCGGAAGGGTAAGAGTGATGTAGAAGGATGAGAGAAGCTGGAGAGGGTGGTTTGTGGCACCCGGGGCGCCTGTGCTCTCCAGCAGTGGAGGTGTAGAGAGCCTCTTCACCCACAATGCAGCACTGTCACCCCTGCGCCCGATGTCTGCCCTGTCCGGGTGTTACATATGTCGCTCTGAGACACTTGTTTATTCCCTCCTCCCTGTATGAAATACACACGCCTAGACAGGTCCCCAGCAGCCTGAGCTCCTAACACGTCAATATGATTGCTGGAGAGCTCAGAGGATGTTCTTATAAACCAGCCAGGGGGTAAAATAGGCAGAAGCCAACATTTCTACGAGATTTAACCCACATAGATCTCACTTTAGCTATAACACCTTCATGTTTTTTTAAAAGTCATTTTTAATACTTGTAAATGTGCAGCTTAAATAATACCTGGTGATCCAGCCATGAAGATACTTGTTTGGGCACTTCCTGTTATAGGGGACAACGCTCTGTCCCAAAGGGGCTTCTGTATTGTTACCTTGTCACCTGGGCTCCTGATTGAGAATATTAGTGGCCATTTCAACCCACATTATAAAGGCATGGCATACTGTGGTCACCATTAGAGATGGGCTTGGGATCCCACCTGCCCGATCCCAACAGGAAGCCGTCACTGTACAGCGCTAATCACAGGCACTGAAGACATTTCCCGATCTGTGCAGCTGCGGGCCGGGAAATGTATCACTACCTGTGATTAGCCGTGTGCAGTGTCAGCTTCCTGGTGGGATCCCAAGCATGCCTGAGCCCATTCCTGGTCATCATTGGTAAACCTGCCCCGAAAAATGCAGCCATCACGATATACAGCAGACAGGAAGTGCTGCAAAGAGGTTGCAAGAGATCAACAGTACTGAAATGCAGCCGAAGTGAAAAAAAAAAAAGGGCAATTGTTCATGATTAACCACTTCAATACAGGGCATTTTCACCCCCTTCCTGCCCAGACCAATTTTCAGCGCTGTTACGTTTTGAATGACAATTGCGCGGTCATACAACACTGTACCCATATGACATTTTTATCATTTTTTTTCCCCCACAAATAGAGCTTTCTTTTGGTGGTATTTGATCACCTCTGCGGTTTTTATTTTTTGCACTATAAACAAAAAAAGAGCGACAATTTTGAAAAAAAAAAAACAGAATATTTTTTACTTTATGCTATAATAAATATCCCATTAAAAAATCCAAAACAAATTTTTTCCTCCATTTAGGCCGATATGTATTCTTCTACATATTTTTGGTAAAAAAAATTTCAATAAGCGTATATTGATTGGTTTGCGCACAAGTTATAGCGTCTACTACATAGGGGATACATTTATGGCATTTTTAGTGGTTTTTGACACTATTTTGGGACCATTTACATTTTATACAGCGATCAGTGCTATAAAAAATGCATTGATTACTGTGTAAATGTGACTGGCAGAGAAGGGGTTAACACTAGGGGGTGATCGAGGGGTTATGTTTCCTAGGGAGTGATTCTAACTGTAGGGGGAGGGGACTCACAAGGGGAGGAGACTGATCAGTGTTCCTCTGTACTGGGAACACACCATTGGTCTCCTCTCCTCTGACAGGACGTGCGCCCCCTAGAGGCTCAAAAGTAAAAGACGTCATATGACAGCGGCCCAGAGGGACAAAGGGTTCCTGCCGCCGTCATAGGACTATACGCGGTAGGGAAGAGGTTATGGATGAGCTCAGGTGTGTTCGCAACCAGCACGTGCAGAGCCCACCAGGAAGTCGCCACTGCACAGCGCTAATCACAGGCAGTGAGACATTCCTCGATCTATGCAGCCGCGCACTGGGAAAATGTCTTGCTGCCTGTGATTAGCGCTGTGCAGTGCCAAGTTTATAGTGGACAGTGGATGCACTGATTTCCACTGGACACCATTGTGGTGTTATACAGCGTGGTCTATATTTTACGTGTCATTTCTAAAATGCAGGTAGCCGTGTCCCAAGGACTTTACTTTCCCTGAAGGATGAGCTTACTTATCTAACCTCCCCCTCTACATATTTGTGCTTGCCTAGATCCAATGGCCGCAGCCCCCGATGATTGTTTACATTCAGTGATGCAAGTCTCATTCTCCTGGCTGCGCCTGCACATTACAGCAATATAGACTTCTGTGGGGCTGTCTCCTGCCATCTCCTTTAATCTCTGGCATTGTGGTCAGGAAAGTGATATTTGAAGCACTGGATGTTAACAGTCACTGCAGGCCATGGCTGTTAGATCGAGGTAAGTATGCATCTGTGGAGTCGGAATGGTGGGTTTGTTTAGGTCAGGGCAGAGGGGCAAAATTGATAAGTGCATTTTGTCTTAAAGGGCACTTATCCTTCAACATTGTGGGGTAGAGGCCAGTCACATGTTTGTCTTTCTCCTCTCCAACATTCTAAAATAGGAGCGGATTGTTCTCATGTAGAATGCAGGACTACTTGTCCTGCATTGTAAATGGTGATATCAGAAAGCCTTTGACTGGCAGAACAACAAAGGTAAGCGGCTTCAAGGGACCAGTTGCAGGTCGTGGTGGAAGTTTGCTAGAGCAATAAAAGTATTATAGCCTATTCTCTACCTCTAGACTTAAAGTGATACTAAACCCGCAACAGTAAAATCGGTCTGTATATACAGTAAAGCATGTTTGTTATACTCACTGTAGAACCTAAGGGGTTAATCCTCTGCGTTGTGTAAAAAGGCTGTGTGATCTTCTCTGATCCTCCCCTTCTTCCGCAGTCTCAAAACCATATCCTGATTCAACAGAGCCTTGGGGCACTCTGCACATGCTCAGTTTGGTGTGTATTGCAAGAGTTTTTTTTCCTTGGGAGGGTGCATGTGATCAGCACAGGGCCAATCAACACTGTCCAGATAGAAGGTTAGGGGTCCTACTACCTCATAGGACAATCAGAGGAGAATGAAAACTTCTACAAGCTTTAACCAGACACTGATAGATGTCACAAGACTGCTATATACTGCTGATGAGAAAAGGTATTTAGCAGTTTATTTTTTACTAAAATAATTGCATTCCCATGTTCTGTGTACTGCGGGGGGGGGGGGGGGGGGGGGGGGGGGCAGATATATTGAATGCAGGGTCCTGGGTTTAGTAACACTTTAACAAATGTATAACCCATGCAGTGTGGGGAGGCCCTGCTGCAAGAGTCTTTTTTTTTTTTTTTTTTTTGCTGCTTTCCAAAGTGGGGCCTTAAGCAGTGTGCTAAGGCCCCAGTGAGGTCATACTGCTGTTTCTAAATGGGCCCCTAAATGTCATTCAGTTACATTTCATTTAAAGTGTATGTCAAGGCAAAAAAATGCAATACATCTACAATTCCTGTGTTTTATCCCTTTAAAAACCCTGTAAGTGCAGAGAATTACCTGTTGATCTGCCAGGCATGCGCTTCTAAGCCTTTTGACAACACACAGCATTTTTGTGAAGTGGTGTCAGCCCCTGCCCAATTTCCTGCTGAACTACTGAACCACTCTCACTTTAAGATCTCTTCAACATAAACACTAATCATTCTCAAGGTAACAACCAGTAGGGTTTAGCACACTTTGAAATGAACACAAAAAAGTGTGCAGAGGATAATGGAGAGCTCTGTCTTTCTGACAAGATCAAAAGGGTTTTTTTTTGCACTTGTAAACAAATCTAACACAATGCTGCCAGTGGTGTATTAAGCAGAGAAAATAATTGCTTAGGGTTTACATGTACCATACATTTTAAGGCTATTTTAGGTGGATCAATGGTATTTTGTTTCTGACATTAGTTTGGGATGTGTTTTTGACAAATGTGAAAAGCAGTGTTTGTAGTTTTAGTTGGATCTCGTGTATCATTGTAAACGCAAAAGGCAGTTATAGCTCTCTGCACCCTGGCTATATCAGGCTGTAGTGGTGAGTGCCCCCATCCATCTGATATACTGTATATTGGGCTCATTGATCCCTACAGGTACTAATGTGGTGCTGTGCACTTGGCTCTTTTGCTGAGTGCAGTGCAAAGCATCCAAACATGTCTTATTAAGGACCTCTACACTGCACTTGCCAAACTGATACGCGCAGGGCTGAGATTATCTGTTTAAAGTGTTGCTAAACCCACAACAGGAGAACCAGTCTGTATATGCAGTAAAGCATGCTTGTTATTTTCACTGTTGAACCTAAGGGGTAATCCTCTGCATTGTGTAAAACGGCTGTTTGATCCTAACTTCTGTGACCCTCCCCTTCTCTTACTGTCCCTATTCCATCTGCTGATAGAACAGAGCCTTTTGGGGTAACTCTGCAAATGGTCAGTTTGGTGTGTATTGCAAGAGGTTTTTTTTTTTCTTGGGAGGGTGCATGTGATCAGCACAGGGCCAATCAGCACTGTCCAGACAGAGGGTCAGGGGTCATGCAGCCTTATAGGACAATCAGTGCAGAATGAAAACTCCTCCTACAAGCTTTAACCAGACAATGATAGACTGCTAGATACTGCTGATGAGAAAAGGTATTTAGCAGTTTATTTTTACTAAAACTATTGCAATTCCATGTTCTGTGTACTTTGGGAGTCCAGATATAGTGAATGCAGGCTCCTGGGTTTAGTTACACTTTAATCATAAATATACACCTGCCAAAGATGACTTTATTTGCCCAAATACAGTAACCTAAAATAGTAAATGATGCTTGTTTCTACTGATAGTAAATGAGTCGTGTTTCCAGTGTACTGGCTTTCAGTTATAATATACCTTGATTTACTAATTTTGGTATAAAACCTTAAACACTGGTCATAGAAATGGCCACTCTTTTGTGTTATTTTTTGTTGTAACAGTAGTAATAAGCCATTTTTCCAGCCTCAGTTATCTGCCTTCTCTAATGTAATCACTTGGACTTTATTAAAGGAACATTTTGTTGAGGAAGTATGGAGACGACCAATGCTAAACCTCTAAAAAATACTAGTTATCTGTTACTAGTTACTTATTAGCGTAACCATTTTTATTTGAGATATCATTCACAGGTTGATACACAGAGGATAGCGCAGCTTCTTTTTTGTTGCACTTACTTGGCCCTAGTGCTGATCTAATAACTCTGGTGTTTTGATTTGCTAACTTGGAATTAGCATGTCCATCGGCATTTTGGACTTTTTCTTACTTAATTTGTTTGGTCTAGGGTAAGAGACTCAGAAAAAGTTGAAATTAGATGACCTGCATCACAGACAACCAGAAGTGTTCAGAATGAGGGTGGCAATGGCTGTCCCCACAGTTTGCTCAACATACTGTTCCTTTGATCCTGCTAAGTGAAGTAAGCTCTCATCCACATGCCTACAGTGCCCTGGGGGGTCCAAAACATAGGAAGCTCTAGTATGCAAATTGCAGTCCAGATACTGTGGCCAAGAGCTGGGCACTGCCTGTTTTTTGAGGTCTTCATTCAAAGAGATGGACTAGTAGTGAAACAATAGATGGCATGCCCCAGGTCTCACACTTGAGACAAGTTGTTTGCATATCTGTGTCATGGATTTTGAGGCATCTGGGGTGGTCTGGAAGAAAGTTGACTGACATGGTCTCTGGAATAGCTTAGTTCTCTTAGCACAGTCCTCCTGGTGGAACCAAAGGTCGCAGAAAGTATTGGAAGGTCACACCATGCCACTTTTCCTCGTGATCATGCCTTGTGTGACTACAGGTTGCAGCAAATTTTGGGGGGGGGGATGGGGGTGAGGCACCTCACACCATTTTCCTTGTGGGAGCGGGGGTCACTGGCACATTTATGGGGAAATCTGCTGGGGTAATTGGCAGACAGCTGCTTATTAACTCAGCGCCCTCTTGGCTGACTTGGACCGCTGTTCCCAGCAAGGGTCCCTATATACACGTCAGCAGGCCTTTTCTCATTGATGGCAGAGAGGAAGTTATGCAGAAAATATCTTCCAAAGGTAGACAGGAAAGTGGATACAGGTCCCCGTGCAGTGTTCCCTCAGGGTCATTTTTTTTTCCCATTCTGCTCTGACTCTTTCCCCCTATCTGGTATTTCCACTACTTCTGGGGCACCTTCCTCTAGTTCCTTTGTAAAAAGGAAGGAATTCACATCTGCTATTGGTAGTGTACAGCAAAATCTTTCCAGAATATTTGTCCGTGTGAACCACCTTGGTCGAAATTGGAAGCATTCCCCCTCTCCTCCCTTCTCCTTATTAATCGGAGGAGGAATCAGTAGGAACTGGTAGAAGGGGATGCAGAAGAATCCTCATCTGAGGAGTCTACTCCTGAAGAACCCCTACTTCTGAAGAAGTCAGGGGTCACAAACTGGCAGCCCTCCAGCTGTTGCAAAACTACAAGTCCCATGAGGCATTGCAAGGCTGACAGTTATCAGCATGACTCCCACAGGCAGAGGCATGATGGGACTTTGAGACTCCTGCCCTGGGACATGGTTTATCTCAGACCCAAAAGGCCTTTAAGTTTTCTTGAAGAAATTAGAATAGGATCACACAGTAACCTCAATCCTTCTTTGTACATCCACATTAACCACTTCCTGTCCATAGGATGTAGCCGTATGTTCTTTGAAGGGAAAGGTGTTATCTCGGTCATCGCCTTTTTTTAGAAAGGAGTTCTGATATGTAAGATTTCAAAAGTGTGCCACATCCCATGAAGAATAGAGAGAAAAAGAACCACTGGGGGTGGGATTTTATAGGCACTACCACAAGACAATACAAATTAAAAATAATAATTTTAATTATTTTATAGAAAAATACATGAAATATTGAACATGTTAATGGACATTGAAGAATCAAAATATGCAAATTGGCGATACAAAAATCCTATACCCAATGCGCTTCGGAGATGAGTGTTGTCTCCTTCATCAGGGGTTAACAGGAAATATATATAATATCTTGTTCAATTGCACATCCATATTCATTTTAAAAGACACTGTCATCACATGGAGTTATCCCACCGTCCTGTCCACATTATAGCTACTTGAAGTGAATCTCTGTAATAGAGATATCTCCAGCCCAGAGCGTATAATGAGAAAAAAAAAAAAAATATATATATATATATATATATATACATATATAATCTGGATTATGCCCCAAATCAATAGAGAGGGGTTTAACCCCAATTGTGGTGAGCCCACGTGTACTGGGGCCTACAAAATGAGAATCCCAAAATGTGAGGTCACATCAAACACTGGCAGCCAGGCTTGGAAGGACAGAAAAATCAGGAGATGCTGTAGAGTGATCCAATAAGATAAATCACTGTTGTATTTAAGTGTGAATGAATTTAATCTCCCATCAGCATCTCCGGTTGCGTCTCCCTGGTCGCCCTTGTTGGCGACCAGGGGAACGCATCCGGAGATGCTGATGTCACCCTGTTTTTTCTCCAATCTCTGAAGTTGATCTGGGACTGAACTTGAGTACAATCAATGGTTATATTTGCCCTGGGCAGTCTTTCTTCAGAGACAGGTTGCTTATCATTCCTTTGTGTGTGCCTATGTGCAAGGTATTATGTGTGTTGTTCCACTGGTAAGGACTCTGCGGAACCTTAACTTGGTACTTCCAACTGGGAAGGTTATCTTTCTGGTTTCCATTACTTTAGCTTGCAGAATTTTGGAATTGGCTAACCTTACCCGTAAGGAACTGTTCCTGGTGCTCCACAGTGATGAGGTGGTTTCTACATTCCATCTCAGTCAGGATATTCTGTTCCCATTTCTCTGTCACAAGCTACAGATACGAGGGAACAAGGCTCTTCACACTTTGGCTGTGGTTCGTGCCATCAGGTGTTAGCTGAAGTCAGCTGCTGCTTTTGTCAGTCAGATTCCTTTTTTGTGCTTCCTGAAGGCCCAATGAAGGTTCACACAGCTTCCAAGGCTACCATTTCTCAACTGATCTTTCAGTTTATTTCTCAGACTTATGATCTAAAGGGCAAGGTTCCATCCATCATTTTCAGTGACAGCTCATTCAGCTAGGAGTTTGGGTGCTCCTTGGGCTATTTGACATCAGGCTTTGGTAGTTTAACCGCTTCCATACCAGGCCAATTCTGGCATTCCTCCCCTACATGTAAAAATTATCTTTTTTTTTGCTTGAAAATTACTCAGAACCCCCAAACATTATATATACCTTTTAGCAAAATGGCTGTCTGTGCAATTTTTTTATGTCACACAGTACTTGTGCAGCAATTTTTCAAACACAATTTCTTTTGGAAAAAACACTTTCATGAATTAAAAAAAACCCAAACAATAAAGTTATCCCAATTTTTTTCACATAAGGTGAAAGAAATTATGTTACGCCGAGTAAATAAATACCTAACATGTCATGCTTTAAAATTGCGCACAATCGTGGAATGGTGCCAAACTTCGGTACTTAAAAATCTCTATAGGCTACACTTTAAAAATGCGCAAAACAACGTACCTGTACGTCGTTGTGTCATCCGCAGCTAGCGGGAATGCGCACGCCTGCTGCGGGAGCGTGCCTGCGGATCCCGCGGACTCGATGTCCGCCAGTGGCCCGTGATCGGGGCACGTAGGACAGAACGGGGAGATGTAAACAAAGCATTTCCCTGTTCTGTCTAGCAACATGACAGGGATCTACTGCTCCCAGTGTTCTAGTGAGCCCATCCCCCCTACAGTTAGCACATGCTGAGGGAACACAGTTAACCCCTTGATCGCCCCTGAGTGTTTAACCCCTTCCCTGCCAGTGACATTTACACAGTAATCAGTGCATTTTTATAGTACTGATCGCTGTATAAATGCCAATGGTCCCAAAATAGTTGCAAAAGTGTCCGATCTGTCCGCTGCAATGTCGCAGTCACAATAAAAATCACAGATCGCCGCCATTACTAATAAAAAACGCAATAACTTTTATGTCTAAATATGTAGAAGAATACATATTGGCCTAAACTGTGGAAGAACATTTTTTTTTGGGGGGGGGGATATTTATTATAGCAAAAAGTATAAAATATTGCTTTTTTTTTCAAAATTGTTGCTCTTTTATTGTTTATAACGCAAATAAATAAAAACCACAGAGTTGATCAAAAACCACCAAAAGAAAGCTCTATTTGTGGGAAAAAAAGGACGTCAATTTTGTTTGGGTACAACGTCGCACGACCGTGCAATTGTCAGTTCTAGCGACGCAGTCCTGTATCGCAAAAAAGGGCTTGGTCAGGAAGGCGTAAATCCTTCCGGGGCTGAAGTGGTTAATTAACTCCTTGGAGCCGGCGGGTGCTGGCCCCTTAAGGGGTTTTACGTGCAGGGGCGGGGCTTAAGGTCATGTGACCACGATTATTTTGTACGGCGCTCACATGAGCGGAAATCTCCCGATGGCATGAAGTGATCAGGAGTTTTCTGTCAGGCACTGGCAACTGTACCGGGAGTGCGCAGGGCACGTGCTGTCCTTGCATCGCTGTTTGAACGAATGCACCAAGGCCCAGCCGCCTAGAAGCTGCATGTTTGCGTGCGGCCAGCGCTAATGAGTTAATATAATGAATTTAAATGAATATGAAGTTATTGTCGCCCATTATTGGCACCTTTAGCACAAGAAAAGTTTAAGAAAAATGTACCCCTTTTTAAATTCTATGTATGTCCTTCAGACACAGCTGATCACAGATCGGGGTAAAGGGCCAATCACAGCTGACCTTTACTACGTGATCAGCTGTGTCCAATCACAGCTGATCACAATGTAAATCCACTTGCCGGTTATCGGCATTCCTTTCCTTGCGCTGTCACAGCGTGAGGAGAGCAGAGCCGGTAACCGGCAAGCGTGAAAGGGGACATCTACACTGATAATCAGGGCACTGATCACATTCACCAGTGTCCTTATCAGTGCAGCCCCAACAGTGCCCATCAGTGTCTCCTATCAGTGCTGCCTATCATTGCCCATCAGTGCAGCCTCATCAGCGCACATCATTGAAGGAGAAGAATTACCTGTTTGCAAACATTTTTAACAAAAAAAAAAGAAAAACATGGTTTAGCAAAAAATAAAAAAACCCAGTGGTCATTAAATACCACCAAAAGAAAGCTCTATTTGTGTGAATATAATTATGCTGCATGACCGCACAATTGTCATTCAAACAGCGACAGCACTGAAAGCTGAAAATTGGCCTGGGCAGGAAGGGGGGAATGTGCCCTTGTAGGCAAGTGGTTAACAAAAAAAAACATTTATTTTGAATAGAGTATGGAGGGGTTAGCATCCCTTTATAGCTGGTATTGAACACCTGGAAAGCAAGCGACTATAAGAATATTTTGACTGTATAATAGTTCTACTTAAAATGATTCTTCATTATGTTAGGGAAGAAGGCAGCCTACTGTAACTACATATATTTTCATCATGATCTGTACTAACACAAACCTTTATGCACATAAATTTGTATATGTCTTTCTTGCCAGGGAGGATGGAGGCTGGTGGAGAAGCTGGCTACAGCAGAGTTACAACAGCGTACGAGACAAGGTAAATGCTGAATCTCATATTTCTGAACTCAGTTAAAGTTGTGAATAGCAGTTGTTTTTAAAATAGTTTATCAGAAAAAAATGACTATGTCAATACACTATTAAAGTGATTCTACTGGCTCACCTTATCTTGTATGGTTGCACCACTAGATGCCTGCTTGTCAGGTTGGCTTATCTTGAAGGGGGAATGGTGGGATAGTATGGGACAGTTATTGATTTGCTGATAGCTATCTCCTACAGCTGTTAGATTAGTATTTTCATTATTTCCACAACTTTGCTTAAGCCGGCTATACATTGATCAAAATTTGTCCGGTTCAGCAGGGACCGGACGAATTTCAATCCATGTATGGGCACTACCAATCGACTTCTGTACAACCGCCCTGTTGGATTTTCCCCACTCAATTAGTGTTGCAGGCTATGGCTGGCAGCGCTGATCAGTGTATTCTGACAATAGAGAAATCTCCCTGCTCTCAGAATACAATAGCTCAGGGTGAGGATTCCTCCATCCACATTGAGTGAATGGGCGGGGTAATAGGGTCAGTGGTCACTGGTGGAACAAAATACTGACTTATCAATGGTCTACCTTTTAGAGCAAGTCTAAAGCCGGGTACACAGTACAGTTTATTTTTTTTGTACAACTCTTCAGGTTGCATGAAAAAAACCTTGACAGCTCCTGTTGGAGCCACTGTACTAGCCATGCAAGGTTAGTTCAGCGATCTCCCCCGCTGAGCTGTTGTGTTCTGATCAATGCTCTCTGCCATTGGCTAAGAGCGCTGATCGGGAGTCAGTCGGCTGCTGGTTTTCCAGCATGCACGTCTGTCAGAAGCCAGCAGAACAGACAGTCATCCATCCACGCGAACAGAATGTCGGCCGGTGTTTTTTGTACCAGCAAATGTCTCCCGACATTCTGCTCATGTGTACGGGGCTTTAGGTTAGGTCCACTTTACTCACTCATGCATTAGAGAAACTGGAACACATCAAAAAACATTATTTTGGACTTTACTGACATGACAAGAAGCATACAATATGTACGTAAAAAAATGCTTTCTCCTATCACCTTCAAGGACGGCACACCTGAGAGATGAGGGCTCCTCCCTACAGGAAACACAATCACTTGACAGCTTGTTATAAGTCCCCACCCTTCCCCTTGATCCTCAGTATTGATTGTGTTTCTTCGGAACACAGCAGCATGTTTGTTTTGTTAAAGACTGAATGACCGGGGAGGGTCTGATGGTCCCCTGTTGAGTCAGGTTTTAGGGAAGCTGGGGAGGGCTGAACTAACCTGCAGGCTTGTCCTTTCTCACAGGTCGCCCCCAAGTTTGCACCAGCGCTCTGGCCGCAGGGAATGCGTGCCATCACTGGGACTGTTTGAATCACCACCACCATCCGCTCTCCTTCATTGCCTAAAAAGTTTCAGGAAGTGCTGCCTTCTAAGCTTCACTCTGAGGCACGGCCGCATCACAGGAAGTGGGCGGCGCTGAAGTCACAGCGCAACCCGGAAGTACTAGAAAACGCCAGAGAAGCGTGGAGAGCAGGCAAGGCAGTGAGAAGCTGTCGGCTGGCTGTACTCTCCCTGCTAGCGGTACCAGCAGCCCAGGACCCTGCCAACCTCCTCATGGAACAGGAGGAAGGGAAGGCAACTACAGCTGCGGGCAGATCCAGGTCGAGGCCTGGTGAGTACAACCCCTCTTGGAAAGGGAGGTGGGGAAGGGGGTAAAAGATCTCAGATTCTAGGTGTAAAGATTCATGAAAGTTGTCAGGACAGGCTGGACATTACCTTACCCTTCCTCCCTCCCCAGTACAAGCCTGCAGCTAGGGGGAAGACAGATAATGTTATATACTATGTCTCTTGTCTTACAGAATCCCCCAGTGGACCCCAGGAGGCCCCAGATAAACACCCTCCTGCCGATACAGGGCATAGCTCCTCAAAAAAATGTGGGTACTGTAGGGACAAACTCCCCAAGTCCCACTCAAAGCCCTTCAGCTATAAGTGTATAAACAAACTAGCAGGAAAAGAAGCCTCTGCATTGATGAAAAAGTTTCTCTCATCTATGCAAACGGAAATGCTGGCAACAGTTAAAGCCTTCCGTGATGCCGCCGGGCAGCCAACAACTCAGGGCCATGAGGCGGAGGAGCTCACCCCTAGAGAAGGCACATCCTTTCAGTAAAGCCTCTCTGGAGGGGGTCCCAGTGCCCTTCTCCTACCCTCGCAGTCACTCCCTCTTGCCCAGATAGACAAGGATGATGAGGATAGAGGGGACATGGAAAGCCAGGCTAGATCTGAATGCAGCTCAGATGGTGAGCTGGATCCAGATATATTAAGCCAGACTCAGGAAGAGTCCAGGTTAAGGAGACACCTCTTCACCGTAGAGGATCTGGATGGACTCCTACAGGCAATATATGCTACTGAGGAGATTCCAGAAGCCCCTCGAGTGACCTCAGCACAAGACAAGGTATACAGAGGTCTGGGCAGGGCTCAATCCATGGTGTTCCCACTCCATCAATCCCTGAAGGAGCTAGTCCTACAGGAATGGAGGGAGCCTGAAAGGAGGATTGTCAGACAGAAAACTTGGAAAAGGAGGTTTCCTTTTAATCAGACTGATGAAGAGACATTTTTTAAGCTCCCAAGATTGGATGCCGCCCTGTCTCAAGTCACCAAGCTGTCTGACCTCTCCTTTGAGGACACTGGCAGTATCAAGGATCTGATGGACCGTAGAGCAGAATCTCTTTTGAGAAAGGCTTGGGAAGCTAATACATTAGCCATGGGTCCAGCTTTAGAAGCAGCCTGCGTAGCCAGGAATGCAGATTTCTGGGTGGAGAAATTGACAAAACACCTAAAGAAACAAAGTGATGCCAAGATCAGGGTAGGGGGACGGCTGTCCCACTTTGTCCCTCAGTGGGAAAAGATCTCAGACAGCAGTTAGATCTGCCAGACCCTGCGAGACGGATATCGTCTGGAGTTTTCGGCAAAACCCCCCTATATGATTACCCTAACTCATCTCCCCAGGGATGTCCTGAAAAGAGCTGCCCTCCTGGAGGGTATCCAGGAATTGGTGGAACAGCGAGTGGTGGTGCAAGCACCAAAGAAACAACAATATTTTACTATTCTACTCCCATGTATTCGTTCGCAAGCCGTCAGGAAAGTATCGGCTGATAGTAAACTTAAAGAACCTGAACAGGTATCTGGAATACAAAAAATTTACTATGAAGAGTATCTACTCTGTACGAAAAAACCTCATGAAGGAGGCTTTCATGATGACTCTGGACCTCAGGGATGCCTACCTGCATGTTCCAATTCATATGGATCATCAGGCATTCCTGAGGTTCACAGTAGCAGTCAGAGGAGAGATTTTTCACTGGCAGTTCATGGCCCTTCCGTTTTGAGCTAACAGCCAGCCCAAGGATTTTTACAAAAATCCTAGCCAAGGCAGTAGCCTTTCTACATCTCCAGGGTATATCTCTGATTCCATACCTGGACGATCTATTGATCTCCGGACCATCAGTCACACAGGTCAGATCAGATACCAACAAAGCTATGTCGGTTCTAAAAAACCTGGGCTGGATAATCAACATGGAAAAATCCTCCCTCGAACTAGAACAGGTCAAGACCTTTCTTGGTTACAGGGTGGACACCAAACTGCAGAAGCTCTTCTTGCCAGAGGACAAGGTGGCAAAACTAGCTTCTTCGGTGAAGGATCTGATAAATACCCCGTCACGCTCCAGAAGGGAGGTGTTGAGAACCTTAGGTCTGATGTCGGCAAGTATACCAGCCATAGTCTGGGCACAACTCCACTGAAGAGACCTTCACTTCTTCCTTCTGTCTTCATAGGACAAGAAGAAGGAGTCCTTGGATCAGGAGATATTACTAACTCCTCAGGTCCTGTCTTCCCTGGAGTGGTGGACAGTCCCCAAAAACCTAAAAGGGGGCAGGCCGTGGGCTCAGTGGAATCCGATAAAAGTTATCACCGATGCCAGTTCCTGGGGGGTGGGGAGCCCACCTAGGAAAAGAGAAAGCCCAATGGAACAGCTCGCTAGGTCGGATGTCATCCGACTACAGGGAGCTCAAAGCAGTGGGGGAAGCCCTAAAAGCCTTTCAAAAGAGCATTGGGGCAAGGAGGTTCAAGTGAGCTCCGACAACGCCACTGTAGTAGCATACTTGAGTCACCAGGGAGGCACCAGATCCAAACTCCTGCTAGAACTGTCCAAGCAGATCCTGGGGTGAGCTGAAGGAAGGACTCTCTCCATCTCGGCTGTCCACATAAGAGGGACAAGCAATATCGAGGCAGACTTCCTAAGCCATCAGCCGATAAGACAAGGGGAATGGGAATTAAACCCATAGGTATTTCAAACCCTGGTGCAACGCTTCGGAAATCCAGAGATAAACCTGTTCGCCAATCGGCAAAGCAGGACGGTAAAGAGTTATTTCTCGATTTCCAAAGAAAGGGAGTCAGAGGGACTAGACGCACTGACTCAGACTTGGCATTACAAACTGTCATATGCCTTTCCGCCACTAGCACTGATTCCACAAGTTCTTCAGAAACTCAACCAGTCCCCCGGCCAGCTCCTTCTGATAGCACCCTGGTGGCCGAGGAGAGCTTGGTTCGCAAACCTAAGGTTGATGGCAGTGACAGTGCCACTGAAGCTCCCGAACAGGCCGGACCTTCTCAGGCAAGGTCCAGTACTTCACCCAAGGCTGGAATTTTTTCAGCTGACGGCCTGGTTAGTGAGCGCCAGATCCTAGAAAACAAGGGCTGCTCAGAGAGAGTAATAAATACCCTCTTCCTGAGTAGAAAAACAGTGACTAAAAGGATTTGTTCTAAAGTGTGAAAGACCTTCTGTTCCTGGGGTAAACAAAGGCAGATAACCTCCACCACTGTTCTAGTTATCTTGGACTTCCTCCAGGACGGAGTAGACCTGGGCCTAGCGGTCAGCACCCTTCGGGTTCAGATAGCGGCCCTCTCAGGCTACCTCGATATAAAGTTAGCAAAAGAAAACCTTATCAAACGTTTTCTGTTGGCCAGGAAAAGGATTTCCCCTGTAGCCATGGGATTTAACTAGGGTATTAGAGGTGTTATCTAAACACCCTTTTGAACCTGTAGAAGAGGTTCCCTTTAAGTTTCTAATTTTAAAGTTATCATTTTTGTTAGCAGTTACTACGACCAGGAGGGTCAGGGTCCTGCAAGGGCTGTCCATGAAGAAACCCTTCCTATTGGTACAGCCAGATAGGGTCATTTTTAGGGCAGATCCCTTATATCTACCAAAGGTAGCATCTTTATTTCGCAAGACATAATATTGCCGTCCTTTTGTGATAAACCAAAAAATAAGACAGAAGAGAAATTTCATTGTCTAGATGTAAGAAGGTGTCTCCTTACCTATCTAAGAGGTCCAGTCACCTGCTAGTTTTGTACGCTGGATCTAGGAAGGGGCTTCAGGCTTCAAAAGCCTCAGTTTCTAGATGGATCAGAAAAGCTATCTCAGTAGCATATGAGAGTTCTGGAATTCCAGCACCAGCAAAAGTTAAGGCTCATTCAACCAGGTCACTAGCAACATCCTGGGCTGAGAAAGCAGGGGGCTCTTGGGAACAAATCTGCAGTGCGGCCACCTGGTCCAGTCAGGATACGTTCCTAAAGCACTACCGTGTGGAAGTGTTATCACAGCAAGACTTGGCTTTTGGTCAGAAGGTCTTACAAGCTGTGGTTCCACCCTGAAGGTAGGCCTGTGTTTACTTGATTATCC
Source organism: Lithobates clamitans (assembly GCA_037952925.1). Lineage (NCBI taxonomy): Eukaryota > Metazoa > Chordata > Amphibia > Anura > Ranidae > Lithobates > Lithobates clamitans. Next base: position 1,542,241 of record JBBGZY010000038.1, read on the forward strand.
TCTCAGGTGTGCCGTCCTGGAAAGTGATAGGAGAAAACCTACGTTAGACTTACCGGTAATGGTATTTCTACGAACCTTCCAGGACGGCAGGCCTACTTTCCGCCCTATGTGGAGGGAAAGAAGCTAAAAGCTAGGTGGTAAGTACCTATGTAGAGCAATGCTCCTTGTGAACCAGTTCAGGATTACTTTTACATACTGAGGATCAAGGGGAAGAGTGGGGACTTATAACAAGCTGTCAAGTAATTGTGTTTCCTGTAGGGAGGAGCCCTCATCTCTCAGATGTGTCATCCTGGAAGCTTCGTAGAAATACCGTTACTGGTAAGTCTAACATAGGTTTTTATTGCAAGACTTGTGATAATAAAACATTGAACCACTACATGAGTTTATAAAAACTGCAATATAGAGCTATGTGCACAGATCTTGAGACCACCTGCACATCATATGAATTTGCAATTAGTACAAATACATAACTGATTGCCTCATTCATTAAAATAAGGTAATTCCTCATGGGTTTGATGTTTTTCATGTGTTCTGCTTTTACAGAACTCATGAAGAGAACAGCAGTGGTCACTATGTAAGACAGATAAACATTGAATACAACATATTTTTGCTCATTACTCATACATTAGTTTGCAGCAATCACATGATTCTGTGTCAGTACCCACAGTGCCAAGATATTTTGGCTTATGGTACCTAACATGCTGGCTTTGGATACTGTCTGCCATTAGCTAGAAAATACAGTGCTAGTTCCAGGGATGTTACTTTACTGTGTGTGATGTATACAAAGCTATGATTTGCCTGAAAACTACCATCAATCAACAGGGGTGACAGTGGCAGCTTCCTCTATTGGATGGAGTCTTATCTGTAATGTAAAACATTTGCCACAAGATGTCCCCTTCAGGACATTTTTTTGGAGTACATAAACTTGTTTCCATTTGGATTCAACTAATTCAAAGCGATAGCATGTAAAATGTGCCTTTTCTTTTTATGGTCAACACATACTGACTTTACTGTGTGCTTAGTCTTCAGAGGCTTTGGAGTTTATGAAAAGAGATCTATCAGAGTTTTCCCGGGTCGTGCAGCATGACACAGCTTGCACTATTGCTGCCACAGCCTCTGTCGTCAAAGATAAACTGGCGGTGAGTGTGAAACAATTTATAACAAGAATAAAAAATTATGTTAAGCTGTTGCTTAGTTTGCATGTATTTACTGATTGATCGCTTTGCCTCAGATAAGCTGTACCTGTGAATTTATTCCATGAAGGTATGTTCTGAATGATGCAATGATCATGCAGTAACCTTTTATTATTGGGTGACAGATCTTCAAATTATAATTGTGCAAATGTGTAATTTGTGTTCTTCTGTTTTCTATTGCTTAGAAATGGCAAGTAGCACATTTTGTGTTTTGCAGGTTGAAGGATCTTCAGGCACTACAGAAAAGGTGAAGAAAGGTCTTTCAGATTTTCTAGGAGTCATTTCTGACACTTTTGCTCCATCTCCCGATAAGACGATTGACTGTGATGTTATTACACTGATGGCCACACCTTCTGGAACGACAGAGCTATATGACAGTACTAAGGTATAAATAATTGTAATCTTTTGTGGTAAGCCACGAACAGTATTATCATTTTTTTTAACATATTTTCTTTTTATCCCTTTTCAGGCACGTTTATACAGTTTGCAGTCTGATCCAGCAACATATTGCAATGAACCTGATGGTAATTCTTTCAATGAAAATGTTGAAATAATGGCCAAAATACTAACTGAATACACATTTGTAGCTCATTACAATCCCTAACTTCACTAAGGGATAGTTAAAGCTGAATTCCTGTTACTGCATTATTTGTGTCAAAATGTAATGCATGTATTATACCTAATAGGTGGAGGGGGGGAAGCAATAGGAGCCAGTCAGGTGTTGCATACTGTATGTGCTGACAACAAATATGTTGACAAAGGGGCAGATCAGAGTGAGCAGTGGTGTGAGCGGATTCTGCTCCTTCACTGTACAGTCACAGGCTGGGGACAGTGAGGCGAGCTAGCTGTAATGCTTAACTGCAGCATATAAAAATCAGGTCACCAGGCTGGTTGTGCTTCGTGGCAGGGCTGTGTAAGTCTCAGGTCTGGATGGACAGAAAAGAAAAAGATTTGGCAGGTAACACATTTCTCATATGTATTTTAGCTACTTATTTAGTTGTTTGCCTAGTGTTCAGTTTTAAACATCAACAAAAGAGCTTGGGCCTGCAAAGTAGTTTCAGTTCATACTATTTAAGCTGTTAAATTGTATTTATCTGCATGGAATCCAGCATTCAGACTTTGCTTCCAAAAGGACCAGGCTGATAAACAGTGAGCTGAAGGAGTGCCAATGCTGTGTTTTCTTTATTGCAAACCATAAAAGCATGTACAAAACGTTCACTTACAATGGAAGGTGCCCCCTCCTAGATATATTATTGTGCTGTCGCGATGGAGTGATGAATCCCAGTGTCCCAGCCTGACTGACCCTGTCATGACTTGACAAAGGTGCAGTGGCCCCAAAACATGTGGTTATAAATATCAGGTGAAGCTTTTCACCCTCCAGAATTTTCCTGCACTGTGACAGTGACGTCAGTTCTGGCTTTCGGTTCCCAGTATTCTTGCAGTCTGGCGCATGTTCCTTCTTGCTTGCAGTGACTCTTCCGTCCTCACCTGCTCACGTTTTGCTTGTGGTGTTCCTCCCCTCTCCTATTTAATTGGCCACACGCTTGGGACACTGGGATTCATCAATCAATCATGGCAGCACACTAGCCTATCCATGAGGGGGCACCTTCCATTGTAAGTGAACATTTTTGTACATGCTTCTATAGTTTGCAATAAAGAAGACACAGCATTGGAACTCTTTGGGTTCACTTTTTATCAGATTTGTGGTCTGGTCCTTTTGGAATCAATATAGTGTTTCCAATAGCCCCTATAATGGGATGATATGGAAGAGCAGTGACACAGAAACTTGTTGGGTGTGTCAGCATATACAAAGCATCCAGTATGAAACACTTCCACTAAACTAGGTGCTTTCCCATTTGAGTTCCTTTTTACCGCTCCTGATGCTCCTTGGTTATTGTCAGCAGCACCAGTATAGTTGATTTCATCTTGCACAATCATCATTATTTTTTTATATTATTCATCCTTTACCATTTTATGTTTTGTTTTTTGGTGCTATTACATTATTTGTGTAAAAAAAATGTTAGCGGGTAGAGTTTTATGGCAGACTTTGTATATCTCTATCTAGGGAATAAGTCTGAGAGTGTAGTATGCTTTAAATACTTGCAGGTTATAGCAACTGCTCTAGGAGTCATGCTGCAAATTACGTTTTGCTTCAATGACCTCATAACAGAGTATTTCTCCCCTGATAAAGGTACTGGTACATACTGTAGTTAAGATGAGGACTTATAGATATTCCAGCATTTGGCAGCACATAAAGGCATAACCTTATGCAGATTACATAAAGTGGATCTTCACTGTATCTGAGCACAACAAACCAAAAACACGATTTCATTCATTTTTAATATTCAAAGTAACCTATCCCATCCATCCATGTCTCCATGCTTTATTTTGTTGATAAATCACTTTGGAAAACACCCCCTAGCATTTATTGCCATGGGCAGATGATTCATGTAGCATTTACTTCCTGGAATCCATCTACTCTTAACTTAAGCATGCTTGTAAGAGAGTGTGCTTAGCTGAGAAAACCTCTTCTCCTCCTCTCCTGAGATGTGTGACATAATTTGCCTAGGCAAGAAAAGCCAGGAAGTAACTGAAGAAATGTAAAAAAAAAAAAGTTTAAAACAAATAAATATGATATACTTTCCTATATATTTACAAATGCTAGCAGCGTGAGGAATACAAATAATCAATGTTGGTTAGGAGAGTGAAGTTCCACTTTAAGCATCTACAAGTAAACTTTTATGAGGGAATCGACTGCCTTGTCTGAGCGCCTGCACAGGAAAGGAAGCTGTGAAGCAGGTGAGCTGTGACTGAGTTTGAAGAGGAGGGGTAGCTGTAAGTTACAAGTAAGGATGGGCTCGGGTGTGTTCCACATGCCTGAGCCCGCCAGGAAGCTCACACTGTACAGCGCTAATCACAGCCATTGAGACATTTCCCGATCTGTGCAGCCGTGGATTGGGAAATGTCTCACTTGCTCGTTCTTTAGTCACAAGCTATTCTCTTGGCTGGTTAAAAAGCAGAAATATTTTTTACAGAAAAAAATGGTGGATTTGATTTAAATCAAGTTAATTTCATTCCCAATTTAAATTATGATTTAAATCATTAGTAAACAGGCTTGATTTAAATAATTTTTAAAGAGCAGCTGTCATCTCCTCCTCTGACCCGCTTTTGACTCACCGACAGTCCCATTCACTTTAATGGTGATAAGACAGTGACACAACAAGGTGAAGGAGGTGGCGGCAGCAGGTGAGTGGATGCTCGCTAACAGGCGCTGCCATGGTGGATCTGAAATGACAAGTGCTCTTTTTAAATGTAAGGACTCATTATTGCTGGTAGTTAGAATCTTTATTATTTGCAAACAAAATTAAGGCTTCCTATTTAGAATAATAAGCTGTCAGGTTAGTAAAACAGCGATATCAGAACCAATTCAATCATATCTTATCTCAGCTTGCAGAGCTTGGATTCATTGAATGAGTTTACCAAAAATGTAAATATTGCAGAATATGTAGCCTAATGCTACGTAACTAAGCTCCATTTTATGCTGTAAACTAAATTAGTTTTCTATTTAAGGTACAATAATATCTTTAGATAGATTTTTACTCCAAAAGCAGTTTATTAAAATAAATTTGATAAAAACAAAAAAATTCATTTTTAAATTTTAAAAAAAAAAAAAATCATCGAGAAAAAGGATATTGTTCAGATGGAATTTGCAGTCATTTAAGGGTTAGATCTTATATTGGTGGGCTGCTTAACAGCTTGTGTTACTTGGGGACTGGCTTGAATATACAATATTTTGTGCATTCTATTTGGTATACTTCTGGATTTACAAAAATATACACCTTTCTAAGGCTGACAAGTTAAAATTGCTGCCTCATGACTTGGCCCTGGTTACTGACATTTTGAGAAATTTGTCCAGACTTCCATGATTACAACTCTTACAACACATAATTTACATATGACAGGCCCTCTTGAGCTGTTTGATGAATGGTTAACCCATTGGAACCCGGAGCAACGGAAAGCAGAAATATCCGAACTTCTAGTTTCAAGCCCATCAATCCGCGCACTCTACACAAAAATGGTATGTGTGTTTTTGTAGTTCTGTTTATACCATTGTACATGCAAACCACCTGCTCAGCAGGGTAGTTCCGAGACCTGTAATGTTTCTCCTCCTGCAGCAAATATCTAAGTTGATTGAAAAGGTAAAACAGAATGGAGATTGTGGCTAGGATTTTAAAAGAGAAGTATGGGGTTGTTTTTTTTTCAGAACCATACTTACCTAGGTGGATGCAGCATCGGTCCCCCCGCCGATCGCTCGGTTCTCAGTGCTCCCTGAGCAGAGAGCTGGTAACTGTCAGTCACCGCTCTCTGCTCTGCCCCCCCCCCCCCCCCCACTCACTGAAGCGCTGAGCTGTGGAGGGGGCAGGAGCAGGTGGCTCAGGCTCTCAGCGGCAGGCTGAGCCGGATGCGGTCCAGGCATGTGGGCGGATCAGACTTCGTTATAGCGATCTTGCCTGACCCCGGACCGACTCTGTAATGTCAGCGGACAGTGGGCTTTAGCCACAGGAGAAGTACAGCCAAACAAGCTTTGGCTGTACTTCTCCTTTTATGAGGACAGTGTAGAAACAAGTTCTTCCTGGGAACACCTTTTGGTATTTTGTCATCATCCAGACAGCTAACAGGTTCAGTTGTAAAGTGCAGAGCTAATATGCCTGTTGGAGACCCCTCACACCTATACACTGTATAGCAAATACGGGTAAGCTCTAATTCATCCATGCAAGTGTTTTGTTACACTACCCCCAGGTTATAGAACTTGCTTTTTTTTTTCTGTTTCAGTATGTTAAAGTAGAACTTTAGGCAAAACTTTCATTTTGGATAGAGCAAGGGAGGGTAATGACCCCTGTCAGATTTTTGCCATCTGTGTCCCTTTTGTGGAGATTTCCCTTAACTTCCTGTCCCATAGCCAAACAGGAAGTGATAAGAAATCCTCGGTAATTAAGGGTAGTTCTTTGGGCCCCCCAGGTCACCAGAACTAGTGTCCCCATTGGAAGATTTACCCGCTATTACTTTTCTGGGGGTAACCAAAAATTTGGGATTTTCTTTTATTTTCACTTTCAATGATAATGGACTGGACAAATAGGGTGAATCTCCTTAATGGGGACACAGACTGCAATAAAAACTGACAAGAATTCTAATCCCTCTTAACTCTATCCAAAAAATAAATAAATTGCCCTTAGTTATACCTTAATTTAAGTTTTAAAGCCAATACTACATTACAATACAAACTTTTATCTAACATCTCAATAGATATTCACTGTAGCTGATACAGTTGTCAACTATAGGAAAAATATAAATGAATCATGTATTCCGTAGTGTAGAAAAAAACATCAATAAGAAAAAAATGTATATTGTTTGGAGTTGTATAAACTTGGCTAGTAACTATAAGTGGGGGAGATAGAAATTAAGCAAAAGAGAGAATTATGAGAAGGAGGGCAGCTAGGGGAGAATTGAAAAAATGAGAAAATAACTAATGTCACATAAGATCTTACTGTTAATTATAAGTCTTAAAGAAAATTTTCGTCTATGAATACTTGTACTGAAAGCTACTGGGAGGTTGTAGTTCATTCTATCATAGAAGAAGTAACGTATAGCTTATTTTTATGAAAGCGGAAACTAAAGTTCCGCTGTCACTTACTTTGAACAGGCAGGCTTTTTATTGCAGAAGAGAAATGCAGTGTCTTTTCTGCAAGAAAATACAACTACCTGCCTGCTCATGGCATTCTCTAGCTCAGTGTTTCCCAACTCCAGTCCTCAAGGCACACCAACAGGTCATGTTTTCAGGATTTCCACTATTTTGCACAGGTGATTTGATCAGTTTCATTGCCTTAGTAATTACCACAGCCGTTTCATCTGAGGGAAATCCTGAAAACATGACCTGTTGGTGCGCCTTGAGGACTGGAGTTGAGAAACACTGCTCTAGCTTCTGAACATAGCTGCGCATGCACATAGGCCAAGATGCCAGTGTGGGACAGGGACAGTTGGAAAAGAGGCAAGTTTCGCACCCTTTATTTTCACTTTAATTTAACACTGTTTACTAAAGAAAATTGAACAAAATAAACATATATTGTTCAATAAAATAACCCAGAATAAAACCTTGATAAAGTATTGGGTTTGACCTTTTAATAGAGTAAATGCAATTAACGGAATTAATTTTGTGAAAATGGTACTATAAAAAATATTTCCTAGGACCGAACAGTTGTTTACCTTATATGTACCGGATCAATTTTGACATTTCAGATGTGTGCATATTGATGTGCAGTAACGTTGTCATCAGGTATACCACATTGACACGTTTATGGCTTTGAGGAGCTTTCTTTTGCCAATGTTATCTTGATGATTCGGTTTTGTACAATTAAACAAATAGAGAAATAATTCATCATTTTTTTTAACAATGTTATTTTGCTAAATGGGCAAAGTGACTCTCTTTAAAAGATGAGTTCACCTTTTATAACATGTTACATACATATTCAGGGTGTAACAAGTAATATGTTACAAATGCATCGTTCCCCGATCCCCCACCGTGACAGCGATCGCGGATCCCCCCCCCCCCTTTTTTCGTTGTCACAATTTAAAAAAAGGTGGCCGTGTGGGGCTTAATGTGATTGTGAAAACTACAAGTGCTGACAGCCTTTGCTGCTGTCAGGTTGTTGTTCTCAATGAACTTCCATAGCACTGTTGAGCGCTGTAGTAGTTCATTGATTCTTCCTGTCAAGTGTCAAACTGTCTGCCCTTACGATGTACGAGCAGACAGATACACTGACAGTCTGTAGGAGTCCTGCATGGCATCCATGAGCTGCTGATCATGGGTGCAATGATTTCTAGGCTCCTACAAAAAAAATAGTAAATGCACATTTTTTTTTACCTGCAAAATAAATGTGCATGTATTATTTTATTTTAAACGTGAACTTATCCTTTAAGCTATGGTTAAAAATTACGTATTTCGTTATTTTTCTCTTGCAGTTATGCTTCCCAATTTACTGCTATAAAATAATTTCTTTACAAAGTGGTTATACTTACTGGGCCACGCTCCAGTGCTGTCTCCCCACAACCGAATGGAGTTTCCCGGTATGTGGGATTGTGCTTCTGCCCAAGTGGCTATTCTCTAGGTCCAAATACTGTTTGGAGGGGTCTGATGTCATTACCCTGTCCAAGGGAACATAGACAGGCTGCAATGCTGCAGTAGAGATGCGGCGTGAATGTGTCTCAGCAAGTATGAAAGGCTGGGGAGGGGAATCTACTGCAGATACTGTCAGTTTGTCCTGATTAAATAGCAGAAATTAAGTAATCATTCATCAATGTAGACAATCCTTTCCTGCCTTTTTTAACGTCTTATAAATTTTGTGCTGTTATGAATATACGATTTGTAAATTGTATAAGAGTAATGAGCAGTAATTTTGCGTAGTATGTCATGGCAAGTAGTACACATTCCTCTTTCACTAAATTGACAACATGTGAATGATATCTATTTGTTTTGGATTACTTTATTTTAAATACCATTGCCCTTTACATGCCTTATTGAAAAGTTAGATTGCTCATATGTCAGTTATCATATATTTGGTACTTGATGCAATCCTTAATGTCTCACAGGTTCCTGCTGCTGTTTCTCACTCTGAATTCTGGCAAAGGTATTTCTATAAAGTGCACCAGCTTGAGCAGGTACGTGTGCATATCTTACAATAGAGTAACACAAGCAGCTTATACTGCATAATGTTCGGTTTTCTCCTAATTGATACATTTTTTGTGCAAGGAATTTATTCTAGGTATGCAGTCTAATAATTGTTTAATAGTCCAGTGACTGACATTTATACTGCAGTGCAGTGATGGTGGCTGAAGGTGCACAAAGAGCTCTGATTTCTAGGTGATCAGGCCAAGAAGATTTTTCAGCTAATATTGCTGCATTTTACTTTTTGCACCCTGTGATATTCAAGGAATCACACCACACAGGCTTCTTATACAAAACAGGTTTTATTCAACTTAAATAGGTTGTCGGCCACAAAATAACATTCCCAAACAGCAAACAAACTCAAAGGCTCTTCTTGAGGTTAACATAAATTCAAGATAAACAGAACTATGCTTACTTCAGCGTGAAGATTTTCCATGCAACAAAAGTCCTAGCCACGGAAGCACAACAGAGCCCAGCCAGCAACAGGGGTTTTCTATAGCTCCACACAGGTGCACACGCCCAATCTAACCCAACTGCTTCTCTTAAAGGGCCCAGAACTTGCTGCAAAAAAGTGAGGGTATACATACCTGCCATCCAGGACGCATCCCCTTTTTATCAGCACAACCTTCACAATAGCACCACTGAAAAAGGCCCACATACATGGAGGCACAGAAGATCAAGTCAGAAGTCCTAGTATAAGTGCCGTTTTAAAAGAGACGATGACTAATATTGCTTCTTCTCAGGATCATTTATTTTCTTCCCTGTGAGTTAGCAGTTTTCCAGAAGCCTGTGCTGAGAGATCTCTGGATCACTAATATGGCAGATTGTCCAGCCTGCTGAAGGCCAGTGTAAGTGCAGGTGGTACTAGAATTGTTTGCTTGAGGTTTGGAGACCAGGTTGCAGCAGACAGATGCAGGTCTGCCATCCTCTCTGGGACCATATCCAGGGAAGCAGCCACTGAGCAGGTCATTTGGATGCTGAAAGCTGTTTCCAGCCCAGTCATAGCCTCTGAACAGAAGATCATGCTAGTGAGCAGATTCTGGGACCCAGTCCTGTGCTACCTAATCTGAGGTTGGAGATTAATTATCTAGGTGCTCTAATGGACTGCATCGTTTTCTTCGCCTCACAAATAGTGGGTAGACAAAAAACGATATCTTCCAAAACTAATGCAGAATTGAATCAGCACCAGCAACTCATTCAAACAAAAATGTGCATCACAGATTTCACAAAGCATAAGTTTCCAACAGTACTGCTATTTTTAAATGGCTTATATTCTAGGCACGTGCACAGAGACACAAGGCCTGGTATAAACAGTGCAGAAACAGGACATGTGCAACCCTACACTAAAGTCTCATACACACAGTACGATTGTTGGCCAATCGAGCGTCTGATTTTTGTCAAAAGGGCATGTGCCAGGATCTTATCTTGCATACTAACGGTACACAATTGTCTTGCCACAAACACGAACGTAGTGACGTACTACGAGGAATTTCAGCTCTTGAGCGCCACCCTTTGGGCCCCTTCTGCTAATTTCGTGTTTGGTGAGCATTGATTCCGAGCATGCGTGTTTGTACTTTGGACTTTTGTGTGACAGATTTGTGTACCGACCATAAGAAAATCTGACGTCAAACCGGTGTCCGCTGAAAATGTATTAGCTTGCCATCCAACATTTGTTGGCCGAAAGTTGGACAACAATTGTCAAAAGGAGCGTACGAACGGTAAGGTTTTAGGGCAACAGTCTGTCAATGGACAATCCCATGCCAACATTCATACCATGTGTACGAGCCTTTAGGTTTATGTTTGAAGAGAGGCAAACGATGCCTTCAACACAGTCTGTTGTAAGCTATTTATTATGGTGGGAGACCCATGCTAGTACGGGTGATCATTTTGTAGAATCTATTATTCCTGATTGCTCAGGATCGTTTTGTAAAGGCCAAAAAATAAAATGCTATTTATGCTATGATAATGCTAAAATGCTATGATAGTACCCATCTCCCAAACAGTGTTTTCAACAATTCATTAAAGAGACACTGAGCTCCTCGTAAACATCTACACATCACTGATCTTTTATGGGAAATTCTGGAATGCAGAGAACAAAGTATTTTTATCTTGTTTGCCCTTGAATTAACTGTAGGCTTCTTTTTTTTTTTTTTCTTTTTTTTTTTTTACAAAATCCCACATCGCCTACACAGTTCAGGATCTGCATATCCTTCCAAGTAATTGGAAATTGTGAAGGCAAAGGGTGGATCCCATTCCATGATATTTTTATATATTATTGGGTTTCTGTTATTTTACCAAATCCCTGTAAATACAACAAAATATGTTTTGCGTTCTTTTTATTGGTATTTTTTTTATTTCTACTTCAATGAGGTAATGAGGATGAAATGTGTTACTGCTTTTCTGTTTATCATCAAGGATTAAGACAAATTGTAATTCATTTGAGGGTACCGCTAAGGCACAGTTAACATTTGTAGATGTTCCAGCAAAACGTCACCTTTTTGATTTTAGGTTCCCTTTAAAGAACTGCCTCTGGAAGCTGTGCCCAAAAAAGACAGGCTAAGGATAAATGACTGTTCATTAGTATTGCCATTTATCTTTTCTTGTTACCAATTTACCATGCCTTGTTCTGCACTGTGTCCCTTATTTACTTCAGATATACAGGATACACAGGATTGCCTAGGCACCCTCACATACCATGAAAATGCACTTCTGTTTTTCAGATATTTCCATTTCTAGATTTTACCCTGTAAGATATCAAATCTTCACTTTTGGGCCTCTTGCACACTGCAGCTTGAAAAAGCCCAGTACAGCTTTTTTTTTACTGAGCTAAAATACAGCCCCTTAATCGTAATGTGCCTATGCACACAGGCGTGTAAACAAGCGCTGTGCATTCTTCAGTAAAAAAAAAAAATAGAAAAAAATCTGCATTTTTGGTCAGTAAATTACGCCTCGTGCGCAAAGATGCACGATTGTGCGCAAATGCCCATTTACATACTCTGCAGAACAAAAACGCGAGAATAAGTGCGCGCAAATGTGTGTGGAATTGCGCAAACACATATGCGCGCAAATACATACAAAAAAACGCCTGAAAAAGTAGACGCTCAAACAGAAGTATCATGTGCAAGAGGCCTTGAGCTCCGTTGACAAATCTGCTGATTAAACAAATTGCAATCAGGTTTGCACTGAAATAGGTTCAGAGTAGTAAATTTCCAAGAGATATGAGAATTGCCCTGTTTTGAGGTGTTTAAATGTCCTGTGTTGTTGCTGTGTATTTGAAACTAACTTTCATTTTATATCACTTCCCCAGGAAGAAGCCAGGAGAGATGCTCTGAAGCAGAGAGCAGAGCAGAGTGTACATTCTGAGGAGTCGAGGTGGGAGGAGGAAGAAGGTGAGCATATAGCGATCTAATGCCTAGCAGTCTTATAAAATCCATGTTTGTGTATCTGTCTTCATAGGGTTAGTTAAATATGTAGTGTGAGGAGCAGGGATGCACAATGACCAGCGAGAATCACACATAAATTAGCTTTCAGTGCTCTGCTAACTCTGTCTAAATATTTGAAAGATGTTTATTGATAGATTGCTGAGGATTACCAAATATCATAGGTGCTTGCATCACATTAACTGTTTATCCAATATGTTTCCAAATATTTTCAGAGTGGTTTGAAACATTCATTTTTGTAGCAGGCTTAAAGTGACTGTAAAAAGGGTATTTTTTTTTTCTTCTTTAAATGATAAACATGTTAAACTTACTTTCTGTGTGTAATGGTTTTGCACAGAGCAGCCCCGATCCTCCTCTTCTCAGGTCCCCCTAGGTGCACCTGGCTCCTCCTTTTCTCAGTGTGCCTCCATAGGAAACTGCTTCCTATGGTGGCACACCTGTGGGCTTGATCCTGATATGTGCTGCCTGTGTTAATGGACAGAGACAGCGTGGCTCTGCCCCACCCCTGTTTCTCATCAGGATTTAATTGACAGCAACAGGAGCCAATGTCTGCCCTGTGAGGGGGAGAGAGCCGCTGTTCTCGGGCACAGTGCTGGATCGAGGAGGGGACTGGTGGGGGAAGCTGTGCACAGAAGGTTTTTTTACCTTAATGCAGTGAATGCATTAACCACTAAAGCCCCAGAAGGGGGCTGGCCCCCTTCCTGGCCAGGCCATTTTTTGCGATACGACACTGCGTCGTTTTAACCGACAATTGCGTGGTCATGCGATTTTGTACCCAAACAAAATTGATGTCCTTTTTTCCCAACAAATAGAGCTTTCTTTTGGTGGTATTTGATCGCCCCTGCGTTTTTTTATTTTTTGCGCTATAAACAAAAAAAGAGCGACAATTAAAAAAAAAAAACATTATTTTGTACTTTTTGCTATAATAAATATCCCAAAAGTTTTTTTAAAAAAACAATTTTTTTCCTCAGTTTAGGCCGATATGTATTCTTCTACATATTTATAAATAGCAATAAGCGTATATTGATTGGTTTGCGCCAAAGTTATAGCGTCTACAAAATAGGGGATAGATTTATGGCATTTTTATTATTATTATTTTTTTTTACTAGTAATGGCAGTGATCAGCAATTTCTATCGTGACTACGACATTGCGGCGGACAGATCGGACACTTTTGACACTTTTTTGGGACCAGTGACATTTATACAGCGATCAGAGCTAAAAATAGCCACTGATTACTGTATAAATGTAATTGGCAGGGAAGGGGTTAACACTAGGGGGTGATCAAGGTGTTAACTGTTCCCTAGATGTGTTCTAACTGTGGGGGGATGGGACTGACTAGGGGAGGATACTGATCGGTGTTCCTACTTAGTAGGAGCAGACGATCTGTCTCCTCATCCCTGAGAGAAACGGGATTTGTGTGTTTACACTAAGGCTGACTAGGGACACTCTAGTCAACCTGTATTGTCTGTTGAATGATGTTACTTTTCTGGTTGTACTGTGGTCAAGAGCTACAATTGCAGCACTGCCATTTGTTAAGCCTGCTATAGGCAGATCGAAATTGGGTCTGTTCACCAGGAACTGGACATATTTTGATCTATTGATCAACTTCAATACAACCAGTCTGATGGCTTTTTGTTTGTTTTTATGATCACTACCTGCGGCTATAGCCACCAGCAGCAATAATTGTATTCTAATGGCTGGGAATCCTCCCGCTGTCAGAATACAATAGCGCAGCGGGAGGGATTCCCCCATCAACACTAACTGTGATGATAGGCAAATCGAGCAGTTTTTTTTCCTTAAAACTCTAGTTGAAGGAAAGAAAATTGAATAATGTATGGCCAGCCTTAGTGGAAACAGAAATCATATTGCTATCGTTTGGGAGAGGGGCTTTATGAGCAATATTGTACCTGAATGATTCTGACTGCCTAACAGTGTAATCAGTGCAGTGACAGACCTAAAGTTGTTGTAATACCCAGTGAAGTGACTGGGCTCAAGTGATTCACAGAGATTAAACAAATCCTCCTACATAAGTTGTACCTGTTTATCTGCAGTCTACTTTTTCTCTACCTCCATTCAAAGTCCAGAATTTATAAAGGTTGTCTGAGCTGATTGGACGGAAGGGACACACACACCCTTTACACAGCACACAGAAACAGAGCAGAGGCTGTCAATCAGCTGGAGCTCCCTCCCCTGTCCCTTTTTTTTCTCTTGGTGTCAGGAAAACTTGTCTGAAGTGCTTCATGCAGATGGCAAGGAAATAAGGCAGCAGACTGAAATGACACCTAGTACTATTATTTGAGACAAGTGCACACTATAGAGGGATATGCTTTGTTCATATTTCATGTCTGAAGTTTACAAACACTTTAAGCTAGCCATACTGCAAAAGAAAATCAGTAGATTCCTTTATCCTGTTCAGAGTGGATGATGAAATGTACACTACTGGCAATTGTATTCAAGCAGCCACAGCACATTGCTGTAAATATGGCCTAAAAACATATTTTTCCTGTCTTTTATTCCCCAGAGGACTTTATTGGATCTGGATCACCGCGTGTTTCAAATATTGAGAAGTTTAGGATATCTTCAGCTGCCATTCCAGCCCTTAATGTGCAAAGCAGTTCTGAGGAGCCAAACATACAGTGCAAAGAAACTGTTTGTCTGACAAGCCCCTCTGAGAGCAGTGAAAGCATCTCCCCAATCACTCAGATTGACAACCCTGCTTACCATGGACCCAAAGCTCCAGCTGAATCCTCTGCTATTCCAGCTGTAGTAGCTGATGAGGTACAAGAAGACAAACCAGATGTGAACTTAGTCCTAGACTCCGAGGAACATTCAGTGGCCAAAGTCAATACACAGAGCTCTATTCGAAAAGAAGATCAACCCTCTGACCTTCGTGTGTTTGAACTTAACAGTGACAGTGGCAAATCAACACCTTCTAACAATGGACAGAAAGGTGAACGTAGTAAAATATTTATTTGGAGTTCTATTATGTCTATAGCCATGTAGCAGACTTCTGTTTTAAGTAATCATTCATCAGTTACCTATTCAGTTCACTTTTTTGGTGTTATGCACTTGTGGGTTCCAGTTAAATAGTTTTCATCTCTACTCTCAGGGTCCAGTACGGACGTCAGTGAGGACTGGGAGAAGGACTTTGATATGACAGAGGAGGAAGTACAGATGGCCTTGTCTCGTGTAGAGGTGTCTGGAGAGGTGGGTGTATACTTACAGTTATTGTTAGGACATTGGTGTATGACAGTGCTTTTATATATAGAATGTAGTTTGACATGAGAGAAGTTCCTACAGATTATTATGCTGTATATCATACTGATTCTGTAAAAAAAAACAAAAAAAACACATACTTGTTTTAAGTGTCATTTTCGCATTTAATAGATTCAGGATTGGATAATATAATTAAGACTGGATTTTCTTTTTAAAAGCTATACTGATATGGGCTATAAGAAAAATTGTGTTAGGTGCTATATATTTCTTTTTTTATATATTGTGTTAAAAAATCCTACACAGATTACACATGTCCATTGATCAAATAACTATTACAGACTCTCAAGATCAGGATATGAAATTCATACTAAAGAGATGCCATTGGGGGGGCGTGCCTGACTTCTGGTATGTAAGCAGCTTTTTTCTGGATCTCCAGACCGCGCCGAGATCCTACATCATCTTTTGCAGCCGAAAAACCCTGATTTTCAGCTCCACACTGGCCGGATAACTGTCTGAACATCCCAGACACTGGACCCTAGTTAAATATGGACTGAACCCGCAGCAGACACCCGCTGAACGGCTTTCCCACTTCGCACACGAGGAGGGACAAAAGGGCGCCCAGGACACTCGGGACCCACCGCGGTTTCCTGCCGTGGATGAGAGCCCTGGGCTAAAAGTAAGACGGAGTGGATGGCCACCACGGATCCTCTGGCTATTCCAATAGCCTCTCCATCTGCAGATTCCACTCCAAGAACAGTGGGCGATAAGGTAGGAGAGCTGTCCCTGTCACAGATCTTGGACATAAAATCCTGCCATGCGTCTCTATCCACACAAATAGAGATCCTCAGAGGGGATTTTGCAATCCTTAAATATGATGTGCACAAAGTCAAGCATAGAATATCTAACGCTGAGCAACGGATTAGTGCATTGGAGGATGACCTCAACCCCCTTATGATAACAGTGAGAGAGGTGGAGGCGGACCACAAGTCCCAGGAAGCCAAACTGGGGGATATTAAGGACAGGCTCAGCAGGAACACCTTGCGGTTCCTGGGTTTCCCCAAGGGCTCAGAGGGTAAATGCCCTAAAGAATTTCTACTCACCTGGTTAAAACGAACCTTTGGAGAAGAAAGTTTCTCCTATTTGCCATTTGAGCGCGCTCACCTGGTCCCTAACAGATCTCTCCATCCGATGCCTAACAGATCTCTCCATTTCTTCAAATGCATATGCCCACTGATTCTCTTGCCCTTCTTGGGGCCTGAAATACATATTTGATGGCAAGGAAAAGTTACACAACTCTTCAGGTGGCTTGTGCCACATTCTTTTGCTAATCGGTTGTCCACATTTTAATGCTGCGGTCCGTTGATGGTTTGCCGCTCACCGTATTAACACCCTTTTCTTTCTTTCTGGACGGACAAAGAAGAATCCCCCCTCTAGGGTGACATTGTTTTCATGATGCTTGGGGGAAAAGCCTATAGTGTTTGGGACTATGGACAGGGTGGGGGGTTGGGCAAAGTTTCACTGTTCTGTGACATTTCAAAATGAGATTATCTTATCTTGTGGTTCGGTTATGTTTTCAAATCTTTTCTTTTGTGTTTATTATGCAAAAATGATGTGCTTTATTCATTGCAGCATGTATGTGATAATAGTCACCCTTTTTCAAACTGTATGAAGGAGACGCGGATTTGTGTGCTCTGCGGACCCCTCGTCAACACATCCTAACAGTCAGTGTATATTGTTCCATAGTTATGGCAAGCCGCATAAAAATTTTTAACCTAATTAATGGAACGTATGGGGTCTGAACTCTGTGGTTAAATGAGCACTGGTATTCAATTATATACAGAAACATAAGCCCCATGTTATTTTTTTACAAGAAACCCACCTGATGGGATCCAAAATTCCTGCTCTCAAACAAGCTTTTATAGGTCAAGCCTTTCACTCCCTGTACTCTAATTACGCTAGGGGGGTTTCCATTCAGGTGTCCAAATCTTTAACATGTACTCCTAAGATCATTGTTACGGACCCGTACGGGAGGTTTGTGGTGGTGGTCCTCCTTATTAATGATACGCCATATACTTTTGTGACAGTATACATTCCTCCGCCATTTACGTTGGCGGTATGGGAGGCTGTGTTGATGGGGGTACTGCAGGCGGTGGAAGGCCCAATTATTCTGGCCAGTGATCTGAACACGGTGTTGTCACCTGAGAAAGACAGACTGAATGCCAAATCCAACTGCAACTCTCCACCAGCTTCCTGTATGTCTCAATATGGCATGGTGGAGGCCTGGAGATGGAAAAACCCAGATACTCTGGCTTGTTCTTGCTACTCCTCTACCTACAATACACTCTCGAGGCTAGATATGTGCTTTCTAACTAAGGATATTTTACCCAGGGTGGTGACAGTACAATACCTTCCGTGGGCAATTTCGGATCATTCCCCCTTATCATTAACGGTGACCGTTGGTCATTCCTCAGGGTACAACCTATGGAGACTGAGCCCCCTGTGGCTAAAAGAGGAATATTTTGAAAGATCTTCCACTACCGTTATCGGTAAGTTCTGGAAGGATAACAGAAATGACGTCGCCGTCGCCCTGGGTGTCAACTGGGATGCATTTAAAGTTACCCTTAGGGGCTCCACTTCAGGGGTCATTAAAAAAATTAGAATGGACAGGGAGTGGAAACTTAAGGAATTTGAACAAACGGCCACGGATGCTGCGGTAGAATATATTAGAAATCTGTCCTGCTCTAACTTTAGGGTATGGCAAGATTTTGATCGACAACTAGAGCTGGTATTGGTGGAAAAAACTCAGAAAAAATTACTTTATCAATCTCAATGAATTTTCGAGTTTGGAGACAAGAATAGTAAATTAATAGCTTACTTAGCCAATTCGCAACATGCATCTGTCTCTATTCCCCAAATCTATTATGAACACCAAGCTTTACGTACCTCCCCGGAGCGAGTGCATTCCTCCAATTTTATTCTACTCTGTACTCATCCTCCGTGAGATATGATACAGCAGAGGTGCAGAGTTTTTTGGAGCAGATTCCACTTACAGCTCTGTCTCCGGAGGCAGAGGCGGAGCTATATCTTCTAGTCTCGGTGTTGGCCGGATATCCAGTGAAGTGGTACTGTACGTACCAGGAATTCTTAGCCCAAAAATTACTGGAAGTGTACAATGATGCCTTTGAGAAAGGTTTGCTCCCAAACTCACTCAGAGAGGCATTAATAGTCCTAATTCCCAAGCCACACAGAGATCACAATTTCTGTGAGTCGTATCGCCCTATCTCATTAATGTTGATGTTAAAAATCCTAGCTAAACTCCTTGCCAGGCGACTCAATAAGGTGATTGCTTCCATCATTAACTCTGACCAGACTGGCTTCATACCAATGCGCTCGACGGCTATTAATCTACGCAGACTGTTCATGGTCCTGCAGTCTACGGGGCCTGACCCTGACACACGCATTGTGGTGTCTTTAGACACCCACAAGGCATTTGAGTCTATCGAATGGCCTTACTCTTAATGGCATCCCTCGAGCGGATGGGTTTTGGACCTAAATTTATTTCTTGGGTGAGATTGCTGTATGCCAGTTCTCTGGCCCACCTACGAGAGAACAATATCATAACTGACACTTTCGAAATATTCGGGGGCACACAACAGGGGTGCCCTTTATCGCCTCTGTTTGCCATTGCGATAGAGCCGTTGGCGGCCATGATTAGGGCAGATAGCACAGTTAAGGGTTACAGACTGAACGACTTGGAAGAAAAAACGTCCTTGTACGCAGATGATATGCTGCTGTACCTGGCAGATGCTCAAGGCTCTGTCTCTCAAACACTGCACATAATATCTAGTTTTGGTACATATTCTGGGTTTAAGGTTAATTGGGGCAAATCCATAGTCTTCCCGGTGGACCACCTCTTTACCCCTAGATGCTCCTTTGCAGGTGATGAATAAGTTTCGTTACCTGGTAGTGGAGATCCAATTACCCCTTAAAACTTATATCCCTAATAATCTCACCCCCCTTATGCAGCGCCTGAAAACAAATCTGCAGACCTGGTCCAAACTGCCTCTCAAATTATTAGGCAGAATCAACATTGTTAAAATGATCTATCACCCTAGTTTTCTTTATATCTTCTGGCATGCCCCGATCTATATCCCCCAAAAATTTTTTACCAAAATCAATGGGACATTCACCTCTTTCTTGTGGGGCTCGAGACCACCTTGTGTGTCTCTGGAAACCTTGCACCTACCTATTGGGGAAGGGGGGCTAGCCTTGCCAAACCTCCATGTTACTACTTAGCGGCCCAACTGACACATATCCACTGGTGGTTCTTTTCGGACCTTGACATTGCATCGGTAGACACCCAAGCTGCCTTAGTTCACTCCTATGAAGCGTTGAGAAATGTAATGTATAGAAATGGCCCATACCCCATTGCTGGAGCCAGCATCCTTAAACTCTCTTACAAAATCCTTCACCTATGCAACAAAAAGATGGGGGACTCCTCTTTGAATAAATCGCCCAACGCCCCTTTCTGGCTTATTCCCCAATTACCCGAAGTATACAAAATACCTGATGGAATGCGATGGGTTATTACGGCATTAAATATGTACAACAATTTTTCTCCGCAGGGGTCTTTAAAACATTTAGAGACCTTCAGTTAGAATACAAGGTCCACAACAAATATTTCTTATCGTACATCACGGGACACAGAGCCATAGTAGTTGCTGTGTGGGTTATAGGCCACCTTCAGGTGATGGACACTGGCATGCCTTAAGACAAAAAGTGCCCTCCCTATATAACCCCTCCCACTACTGGGAGTACCTCAGTTTTTTTGCCAATGTCTAAGGTGTTGGTCACAGGTAAAGATGTGCTGTGCTGAGCTCCACTGGAGCAATCCTTGCTGGGGCTAGCCATGCTGACGGGATCCATTCAAAGTGTCTCTTCTGGCCAAATTGAATAGTACCTGTGCCTCGTATCTGAAGAATCGAGATTTTGCCTGTGAATGCTTCTCTTTTTAGAGAGCTGGACCCCAGGATCCAGTACTTTTTGGTAGTAAGGCCATAAAGTTTTACTGGCGGGGTGCTGTTGCAGGTCAGGATAGTGGGTTTCCTGAGGAGCCACAGCTCCTGAACATTTAACGGAACCCACCGTGAAGGGTGAAGATTGGGTCTGTTGGTTTACCACAGAAAACCCTGCGGTGGGAAAAGTGAGTAGTTTTCTAAGATTTTTTTTTAAATTTTCTTATGAATGTCTCCTTTAAAGATCAGTAAAATGTTGTCATGCCTATGTGTTACCCCTGGGGGCTCTATTGAGCACTCACCACTTCACGCTGAAAGAACACGCTGTGTCGGAGAGCTGAGATGCTTCTTCCTCTAGCAAGACAGCAGGACCTCCGGTAAGCTTGAGGGGGGGTTCTTTTCCCCGCTTATCGCACCCCTGTGCTGACAGTCTCCCTCTCTTGGGGTCTTGGGGGAATAAGCGCTCTAAAGTTTCTAATAAGCGTTCTAAAAGCAGAGAAACTGGCGCGATCAGCGCGCTGCTCGGCGGCTTGCAGCCCCCCCGCGCCATGCTGTTTCTTCCTGTGGTACGAGAGGACCTGTAGTCCGCCGCTCGCGTGGGAAAAAGCTTTATTTTAAGAAGGGGGAGGAGCCGTAGGCAACGCGGGGCTTAGCGGCGTCGGCGTTCTCTGACGCCCTACACGAGGAGGCAAAGTTTTAAAAGCACCTTTGTGTGTTACTGCAGGCTGTGGAGGGACACAAGAGCAAAAGGTGGCGTTAACAGGTTTGGTGACACAGGCATTTTCTTTGACACATTTTTTTACTGCTGCATCAGGCTGGGCATTAATAGCAGCAATTGTGCTGGACTATAGCCCAAGCAGTGTATGCATTCCTTCTGGTAGTGCCTCTGCTTTGTGCATCAGGCTATGAGCGGAAGGAGAACAAGGAACACCTCAAAGGGTTCTAGAGCAGTGGTTCTCAACTCCAGGCCTCGGGACCCACCAACAGGCCAGATTTTAAGTATTACCTTGGGGAGTTGCAGACTAGAATACTGCAATCACTGAGCAGCAAGTGATATCACCTGTGATGTATTTCAGCTATCTTGCAAACCTGGCCTGTTGGTGGGTCCTGAGGACTGGAGTTGAGAACCACTGTTCTAGAGGGTCTGTTGTTTCACGACAACCTAGATCCATATCTAAAAAAGATGGCATCCTCCTCTGAGAGTGATGTGGCCGGTCAGAGTGAGCCAGTGGGGGGGACTGGTGTTGCAGCAGCTCTGGACACTACAGCCCCTATATATATATCACTGAGGAGGTTTTTTCTTCTACCATTTCAAATTTGGAACGAAAGATTGATGCCTTATTCGCTTCCCATAGTGGGCCTAAGCGTAGCAGATCCCCGTCCATTGCTTAGGACCCTCATACTGAGGAACAAGGGGCGAGAGATCATGAAATGATCATGAAATGGGGCTGCCAAGAGCACATACCTTCACATGCTGATGTCGGTCTCAGTGTTTCCACGCTGCACAAGCTCCTCCGGCCGGTTCAGGTGGGATGGGATGGGGGGCTCTCCCTAGGGATATCTCCCCCCAGACTAGGGGGAGGCCGCACGTAGTCAGTAGAGAGGATATACAACGCATTTTCACCGCCGCCGCCATTTTGCCACGTGTAGGCCCCATCACTACAGGCCTCTCTCCATCTCCCCCTCCCCAGCCTTTCCTCCAGGCTGTTCCGGAGGGTCGGCCCGCGCAGGAAGCGTGCGGTTTTCGAAAAAAGAGGGGGGGGGTTGGGATACCGGGCGTCAGCACAGCGTCCAGCGTGCTCAGACGCCCACAGGGCCGGCTGCAGGCTATTTAGGCACAGATTACAGGTGCACTAAGCCTTCTGGGGGGACACAGAGCTGACGGTCGCATGTAAGGTGGGACACGGGCATTCTCCTAGGCAGCATTTACTAAGGTAACACCAGACTGGGCATTTGGTAGCAGGGCTTTTAGCCGGACTACATCGCTCAGCAGTCAGTGTTCATTTTGTGATACCTCCACCTTGTTGCTTTGCACTATGGGTAGTAGAGGTTCAAACACCCCAAGAACCAGAGACTCTAGGGGATCTCGTTCAGGTTCTGAGAACCCCTTTCTGCAGCATCCTTCCCCCCTGAGGGGCCAGGGACGGCTAGTCAGGGGGAGCCATTGGGGTCAGGGGCTACACCTGCTTCTGGCACTTCAGCCCCTGTATACATTACACAGGAGGTTTTTTCCGCAACTATTAATGGTTTAGAGGAAAGATTAATGGCCGTGATTACATCTTCACTCAGTGGAAGAAAAAGCACTAGGCCTTGCTCTATTCCCCAAGACCCTCAGGCAGAGGAGCTCTGGGATAAAGGAGAAGAATCCCTTTCAAAGGATCAGGATGGGATGGATGATTCCTCTTCGGAGGAATCAGGTGAAGAGGGGCCCTCTGCGGCTTCTCAGGAGGAGAAAGTCTTAGTGCAGATCCTTACTGGATTGGTCCGCTCCACATTTAAGTTGCTTGTATCTGAATCAGTTAAAGAACCCTCTTCTTCTTTAGGGTCACTGAAACCTCCTCAAACAACACATGCTTTTCCGGTTCACAATTTACTTGAAAAGCTTCTTTATTCTGAGCGGGATCACCCAGATAAACGTTTTTTTCAGCTGAAAAAGTTTTCAACACTTTATCCTATGGAAGAAAAGTTTGTTAAAATGTGGGGAATACCGGCCGTTGATGCCGCCATTTCCTCCGTAAATAGTAGTCCGACTTGTTCTGTAGACAATGCTCAGATGCTCAGGGATCCGGTGGATAAAAAGATGGAATCCCTATTGAAGGATGTTTTCTCCTTGGCAGGTTCAGTGGCTCAACCTGCAATTGCAGCGATTGGAGTCTGTCAATACCTAAGAGACCATGTTAAGCAGGTCATCAGGGTTTTACCTGAACAGCAGGCCTAGGGATTGGCTAACCTTCCAGCGGCCTTATGTTATGTTGTTGACTCCATCAGAGATTCTATCGTGCAAACCTCTCGTCTTTCACTGGGGTTGGTGCATATACGTAGAATCCTATGGTTGAAAAATTGGTCAGCCGAAGCACCATGTAAGAAACTGCTGGCTGGGTTTCCATTTCGTGGTGCAAGGTTGGTTGGAGAAGGTTTGGATGACTATATCAAGAGAATCTCTTGTGGGAAAAGCACTCTCTTACCTGTTAAGAAGAAGAGTAAGCGTCCCTCTTTCAAACGGACTCTATCCCCAGCGCTAGGGGGGTCAGCCTCCAGGCAGTCTCAACGGCCTCCTCTGTCTGGGTCCAGAAACAAGAGTCAACCCCAGGGACCAAAGAAGTCCTGGGGGAAGAAGCCTATTAGGCAAACACTAAGACCTCTTCATGAAGGGGCGCCCCCGCTCGCTCAAGTGGGGGGAAGACTGTGACAATTCTCAGAGCTCTGGCAGGAGGACTTCCAGGACAGATGGGTAATCTCCACAGTAACCTTAGGGTACAAGCTGGAGTTTCAAGGATTTCCCTCTCCTCGTTTCCTCAGATCAAGTGTCCCCAGAGATCCAGAGAAGAAGCAGTCGCTCCTTCTAGCGTTAGAGCGACTTTTGTCGCAGGAGGTCATTATGGTGGTTCCCGCAAAGGATCAAGGATTGGGCTTCTATTCCAACCTTTTTACGGTCCAAAAACCAAATGGGGATGTCAGACCCATTCTGGATTTAAGGCATCTGAACCGATTCCTAAGGATTCAGTCCTTCCGCATGGAATCAATTCGGACAGTAGTCTACACCCTGCAGGAGGAGAATTTCTAGCATCGATAGACATCAGAGATGCATATCTGCATGTGCCCATTTTTCCCACTCATCAGAAGTTTCTGCGTTTCGAGATAGAAGGGAGCCATTTCCAGTTTGTGGCTCTGCCTTTTGGGATAGCCACTGCACCTCGAGTGTTCACAAAGGTCTTGGCCCCTCCTCTGGCCAGATTAAGGGCTCAGGGTATAGCTGTCATAGCATACCTAGAGGACCTGCTCCTGATAGACCTGTCGGTAGCCTCCTTTAATGAGAACTTGAGGACCACAGTCAAGTATTTGGAACACCTAGGTTGGATACTCAACCTAGAAAAATCTTTTCTAAAACCAGTAAAAAGACTGGAGTATTTGGGTCTGATCATAGATACAAGCCAGGAGAAAATATTTCTACCTCAGGCAAAGATCACTGCTTTAAGGGAGCTGATTCTGGCAGTCAGGACCAAGAAGGGTCCTTCTGTCCGCCTTTGTATAAGGCTGCTAGGAAAGATGGTGTCTTCATTCGAAGCAGTTCCTTATGCTCAGTTTCATTCAAGACTGCTGCAACACAGTATTCTGTCAGCCTGGAACAAAAAGGTTCAGGCATTAGACTTTCCGATGCACCTGTCTCATGCGATGCATCAGAGCCTCAATTGGTGGCTCATACCCGAAAACCTGCAGAAGGGGAAATCCTTTCTACCGGTTACCTGGACGGTGGTAACAACAGATGTCAGTCTGTCGGGTTAAGGATCAGTTCTGGAACAGTCTGCCGTTCAGGGGGTATGGTCCAAAACCGAGAGGATCTTACCCATCAACATTCTGGAAATTTGTGCGGTATATCTAGCCCTAAAGGCCTGGACTATCAGGCTACAGGGTTGCCCGGTCAGGATCCAGTCTGACAATGCCACAGCGGTGGCTTATGTCAATCATCAGGGAGGCACCAGGAGCTGAGCTGCTCAAAAAGAGGTGAACCAGATCTTAGTCTGGGCAGATAAGCATGTGCCATGCATATCGGCAGTTAACAAAAAGATAGACAGATTTGTGGCAAGAACAAAAGATCCTCTTGCATGCGGGACGGATGCGTTGGTGATTCCGTGGCATCGGTTCTCACTGATTTATGCATTCCCGCCTATTCTGCTACTGCCACGACTCCTTCGCAGGATCAGGCAGGAAAGGAAGTCAGTACTTCTGGTGGCCCCCGCTTGGCCCAGAAGGACATGGTATGCGGAAATAGTAAGGATGACGGTGGGTTCCCCGTGGACACTACCAGTACGCCCAGACCTGTTATCTCAAGGTCCAGTGTTCCATCCTGCATTACAAACGCTAAATTTGACGGTTTGGCTATTGAGACCCACGTTCTGAAGAGTCGTGGGCTTTCAGGTCCTGTGATATCTACCTTGATCAATGCAAGGAAGCCAGCTTCCAGAATTATTTATCATAGAGTCTGGAAAACTTATGTATCCTGGTGTGAATCCAGGGGTTGGCATCCCAGAAAATATGTGATAGGTAGAATTCTTGATTTTCTACAATTGGGTTTAGAGATGAAGCTGGCCTTGAGTACCATCAAGGGCCAGGTCTCGGCCTTATCAGTATTATTTCAACGACCACTTGCTTCGCATTCTTTGGTCCGAAACTTTATTCAGGGGGTGACGCGTCTTAATCCTCCGGTTAAGGCACCCCTAAACCCCTGGGACTTGAACTTGGTTCTGTCTGTGTTACAGAAACAGCCTTTTGAACCAATACGTCAGATTCCTTTGGTCTTGTTGACAAGGAAATTAATTTTTCTGGTAGCCATTTCTTCTGCTAGAAGAGTATCAGAATTAGCAGCTATTTCCTGTAAAGAGCCTTATTTGATTGTACACAGGGATAGAGTGCTACTGCGCCCTCATCCTAGTTTTTTACCGAAGGTGGTTTCAGATTTTCATTTAAACCAGGACATTGTTCTGCCTTCCTTTTTTCCAGGTCCCTCTTCTCCGGAAGAAAGATCACTACATTCTTTGGATGTAGTAAGAGCAGTCAAGGCCTATCTGGAGGCAACTGCTCAGATTCGCAAAACGGATGTTTTGTTCGTGCTGCCAGAGGGCCCCAATAGAGGACAGGCAGCGTCAAAAGCTACCATTTCTAAATGGATTCGACAGTTGATTATTCAGGCTTACGGTTTGAAACAGAAGATTCCTCCGTTTCAGATCAGGGCACATTCCACAAGGGCTATTGGTGCTTCTTGGGCAGTGCATCACCGGGCCTCTATGGCTCAAATCTGCAAGGCCGCAACCTGGTCTTCAGTACATACATTCACCAGATTCAGGTGGATGTGAGAAGGCATGAGGATATCGCCTTTAGGCGTAGTGTGCTGCAGGCAGCAGTACAGGGTCCTCAGGTCTGATTGCACCCTACTTGGTCGTGGCCCCCCCCCCTCAGACAACATTGCTCTGGGACATCCCATCAGTAATTACTGAGGCTCTGTGTCCCGTGATGTTCGAGAAAGAAAATAGGATTTTTTATAACAGCTTACCTGTAAAATCATTTTCTTTCGATGGACATCATGGGACACAGAGGTCCCGCCCCTCTTCTAATACACTATATTGCTTGACTACAAAACGGAGGTATCCCTGCAAGGGGGAGGGATTATATAGGGGGTTGAACTTTCTGGTAGGGTGTGCCAGTGTCCAATCACCTAGTGATACCTATAAAACTCATCAGTAATTACTGAGGCTCTGTGTTCGTGATGTCCATCGAAAGAAAAGGATTTTACAGGTAAGCTGTTATAAAAAATCCTATTTTTGTTTGTATTGCCAGACGGTCCTAAGAGGACAGGCAGCGTCAAAATGTACTATTTCCAAATGGATTTGTGAAGTGATTGTTCAAGCTTATGGTCTAAAGAGGAAAATTCCTCCTTTTCATGTTAAAGCGCACTCCACCAGGGCTGTTCGTGCTTCTTGGGCGGTGCATCACCAGGCCTCCATGGCTCAGATCTGCAAGGCTGCAACTTGGTCTTCAGTCCATACATTTACCAGATTCCATAAAATTGATGTAAAAGGTCATGAGGATATTGCCTTTGGGCGCAGTGTACTGCAGACTGCAGTATGAGTCCTCTAGTCTCTTAATGCTCTACTTTTTGTTGTGTCTCCCTCCCTTCAGTTGCCATTGCTATGGGACATCCCACATAGTAACTACCGTATTTTCCGCACCAAAAGGCGCACTGGATTATAAGGCGCAGTCTCAATTACGGGGACTATTTCTGTACTTGACCCATACATAAGGCGCATGCTAAAACATACGGTCTACAAAAAAAAGGTAACGAAAGCAAAACAGTGAGTTTACTTGTACACTATTCTACTATTTCCTACTGATCAGCGGTATCACTAAAAGTAGATCGCCCAGCTCACAGGTAGGAGAAACACCGGCCACACTGCGCTGGAGATACAGTTCATGTGAAGGGACGAATGACTTCCCGGTCCGTACGGGGATAGTCAGTAGTCTCACTGAGATCGGGGCGCTCCGCTCACACAGCGATACACACACCAGCCATGTAGCACTGGAGTAGGAACCCACATGATGTGGCTCCAGGCGGAGACTCAGAGCGCATCAACAGTGTGCTAGTGCCCAGGTGTAAAAGGGGTTTGATGGATCTGTTTAGATTGTAGATCTCCTTCAAAGTGGAGTGTTTGGTTTATCGCTGCCAGCGTACGTCCCTGTGTCAGAGCGGGAAATGATTTTGGAACTCAGTGCACACATAAGGAGCACCGGATTATTAGGCGCACAGCCGATTTGGAGGAAAATATAAGGCTCTTAGGTGCGCCTTATAGTAAGGAAAATATGGTACTATGGCTCTGTGTCCCGTGATGTACGATAAGAAAATAGGATTTTTATAACAGCTTACCTGTAAACTCCTTTCCTTTGAAGTACATCATGGAACACCAAGGTCCCTCCCTTCTTTGGTATACACGTGTATTGCTTGGCTACAAAACTGAGGTACTCCCAGTAGTGGGGGGGGGATTATTTACGGAGGGCACTTTTTTTCTTGGGGCATGCCAGTGTCCATCACCTGAAGGTGGCCTATAACCCACATAGTAACTACTATGGCTCTGTGTCCCGTGATGTACTTCAAAGAAAAGGATTTTTCAGGTAAGCTGTTATAAAAATCCTATTTTTTATGGCTACCTGCAATCGAGGCATGTGATCACAGCGCAGTTCGGGTTGACGGAGGTATCACTTCTCCCTGCCAAATTAAAAAAGTGTATGCTTGAGGATGATCATACTAAATTGATATCTAGATACTACTCCCTTCTCCTGCCCTCCGCATCGAAGAGAATGGAAAAAGTAGCGGGGCAGTGGACCTCCGACATCCCAACACTGACTGATAAAACATGGACGTAGGTGGTGGGGGATCTTTTGCCCTTGGTTATATCTGCCAGGGACAAGGTAATACAATTTAACTTCCTACATAGAATATATTCTACCCCAGCTCGTCTGTATCAGATGGGTAGAGCAGACTCCCCTGAATGCCATCGCTGTCATGAAGAGGAGGGGAACTACTTTCACATGATATAGAGGTGCCCACGTGTAGCACAATTTTGGAAGGCAATCCTGGTATTCCTAGAGGATAGATTGGTCATCCCAAACATTTACTCCCCAGCGAGGGAGTAAAGTCTCCTCGGAGACTTCGACGAGGAAGAAATTAGTAATAAGAAAACCCTTTTGCGTAACCTCTTTTTTTATGCCAAGAAGGCTCTAGCGCTCAAATGGAAAAATCCTGTTGTCCCTTCTGTCCAATTCTGGGTGGACTTACCGTAATTAATAGAGCATTACCACTGTTCAAGCTCACATATACTTCCAGAGGATGCCCAAAAAAATTTGAGTCCAGCTGGATTACCTCGGTTTCTGGTGACATTGAGACGTAAAATACCCATGAAGGCCATGTTACGGTCTGTGGAGCATAAATCTGCTGGTATTGAAGGTTTTACAAAGAATTTTTGTGTAAGTATGGAGAACTTTGATATAAAAATGGGAACAGTAGATACTCTGTACCACAGTGCTGACTGTGTTATGCCTACATTAGGATAATTGCACCTCTATAAGTACCTGTATTAGGTTTTTACTTTTATTTTTTTGTAGCAGTAGAAAAAATTTGAATTGCTGTATGTTCAAAAGTAATACATGTGACTGCACAAATGCTTAATTAATAATTATTAATGCCATTAATAGTGATGGGTCTAATTTCTTATTAATAAACGTGTTTCAAATATATTAGTCCTCAACCACTTCCCAAAACAGAAAAGTATAATCAAACTAGGTTAACCAAAAAGGAAAAATAACTCCCTGTAAAAAAGTGTATACTGGCTTTTTTGTGTGCAAAACACACACACTCTCTGACCATCTGCATGTGTATATATGGTTGCTTGTGTTTTGTAAATGACTATAATTTTTCTTTTTTTCTTTTTTTTTTTTCAGTTGGAAGACGAAGATTGGGAAAACTGGGAATAACTAGTGTAGAGAGATCACTGCTAATTCATCATGATTATAAGGGATGAGTCTAAACCTTTCACCTCTGACCCTCATCTACCTGTCAGTCTCCCAGATGTAACATGTTCCTTTTGATCCACACTCAGCTCATGAACAGGAAAGACCAAATGTATCATCTGGATTGCACTGCCATGGCAGGGGTTTTCTAGGACATGGCTGATTTCTTTTTTCTGTTCTCCTTATCTTTTTGCTGCCAGAGACCTGCAGTTCCATTTAATTTAAGGAAACAAATTAGTGTATGACCTGTTCCTTGCTGTCTGGGTGTGATTGCTTGCAGCCACTGTGTCTTTTGACAGGGCTGCAATGTAAATGCTTTTTTTTTTTTTTTTTGTACAGATTTAGATGCATCATGCACACATCGATTCAAGAACTAGCAAAGTTCTAGTCACTAATGTGGCTATATATATATATATATATATATATATAGTCTGACTTGCTGCCCTAAATGGCTGAATCTGGTGCAGGTGCAATTTGCATTAAGACTTTTGTCACAGTGCTGGGTTAGCTTAAGGCAACTTATGCAACAGTAGGCAGAACAAGTGTCAGTGCATGTGTTCTCCCATAGCAGTGTAAGTGGAAGCTGTTCAGCCCTTTTCTAATGTGTGCTGAACTCTATAGGGAACATAGTGGGTAGCTCAGAATCAGCTCCAAGTCTAAAGCAGCAGTATCATGCCTTCAGTGTGATGCTGATTCCAAATGCTAAATTACACAATGGGGTTGATTTACTAAAACTGAAGAGTGCAAAATCTGGTGCAGCTGTGCATGGTAGCCAATCGGCTTCTAACTTCAGCTTGTTCCATTAGGCTTTGACAAAAAAAAACCTGGAAGCTGATTGGTTTCTATGGAGAGCTGCAACAGATTTTGCACTCTATAATTTAAGTAAATCAAACTCAATCTGTCGTAGTCTTCATAAGGAAATCTGTGAACCCTACAGTAGTGTCCATTCTGCTGCAAAGAGAGCTGAACATAAACAGCAGTCATTCAGAAGGTTCAAATGTATACATACCCCAGTGTAGAGCAGAACACCTAGCTTTTCTTATTGGCCCTCTGCTTTCAGCATGTTCTATTATGAGGATTGTCTGGTCAGAGGTAACTGTTGACTCTGTAAATTAGATGAATATACCAGTCATATACCGCAATCATGCACATTTGTGCGCAAATGTCCATTAACATATTGTGAACGCGAGAATAAGTTTGTGCGAACGCATATGTGCGAAAATATGCGCAAATACATACCAAAAAAAAAAAAAACGGCTGAAAAAATATATGCTCAAACAGGAGTATCGTGTGCAGGAGGCCTTTAGTATAAGTGCTGCTTTAGAGCTTCATCTTCACATGGTGACCATTTGTTATATAATATATATTTACCTAAACCTTGGGTGATTGTTGAGGTGCATTTTTTCATTAATTTAGGTGGATTTAGGTGAAGTATATCCTGTTTAACAAATGTCACCACAGAGAGCTAGAGATTTGAAGTGTGAAGTGCAGGAAATGTGCACTTTTCCTTTAAATTCTACGTGGACCCCCGGTAAAGGACACCTCTCATCAGAGAAACACATGCGCTGCGATTTGCAGATCTCCTGAAAATACTAGTTGTCGAGCAAGCTCTGAGTTGTGCCACTGACCCAGAATTGCATACATATTTCAGTAAGCTTTGAAGCTAGAGGGTCAGTATGACAGCCAAGCAACTAGCATTTTCAGACTGAGAAATGACGGCACTTGGAGGAATGGCGGCGGCAAGTTTTGTCATCAAGAGGAATGGCGGCGGCAGCACCCAAGAGCTGGTTGAAAAATCGGCTGAGGTGCCGGAATCGCTGGATCCCAGGACAGGTGAGTGTCTTAATATTAAAAGTCAGCAGCTACAGTATTTGTAGCTGCTGACTTTTAATTTTTGACATTTAATTTTTTTTTTACTTTATTTTTGGTGGAGGGCTGGAGATCCGCTTTAAGCTCCCTTCAGTAAATCATCATGGAGAAGTTCTTCCTTACACCTTTCTGTTCTGGGGTATAATCAATGGGGATTTAATTTGCAAGGACAAACTAATTTCTCAAAAGAAATATAAACACAAGGAGTCTTATATTCTGCTGCTGCTTGTGAGGGTTGCCATATGCTGGAAGTCTTTCATGTTACTTTATAAGGAGAGTCTGAAGTATAAGTTTATATTTTAGTTTAAATTGGAAAACCCCTTTCTTTTTATTGCAGGTCAGATCTGTGATGCATTATGCTGTGAGTTCCATTTTCTCAATTCTAGTAATGTATGCTGGCTCTTATAAGGTTCTGCTCCCTCTCTTATTTACTAACACATCCTTCAATCCTGTCATTTGTGTGTGCAATATATATTATCTATTTAAGTTGTGTGGCAGCAAGGAGGATGAGAGAGGCAGCAGTTTGAGGGAAAGAGAAACCACATTAAATCATAAATGCTTTCTTTTCTCTTTTTTTAACTATGATATTCTTCTGGACCTTACAAATTTTGCACTTCGCTGCTATGAAAGAAATGGTGGCATGATCTCTTAATTCTCCTTGTGTATAATGCATAGACACCCAACAAAAATGCTCTTTATTTTATAGTGAATAAATTACGTTCTGCAACCCTATTATCTGTATTTGATGCTTTTATTGATTCTAATCTAGTTGATTTACATATCTATGAATATAAATTGTAGAATGGGGCACATTTTAATGTAAACACCACCATTTTTATTAGTCTTTGGATGGTTTCTGTCAGCAGATATAAGTGAGTGATATGAGGTAACTGGAGTTTTCATTAAAAAAAATCCCTAAAAATATTAAAAGAAAGCTTAAAGCCAAAAGCAGTCACTTGTCGAGCCTGGGTCCCTGTTTGTTCTCAGCAGCATTGACCGTCCTCTACTACAGGAGAAGGGTGGGTTGAATAAAACTGGACATCATAGGGAAAAGCATGTGTTCTGGAAGATAGTGTGTTGTGTTGAGTGGAGCGTTGAATTTGCCAGCCTGTTCATTTAGAGTGAGCCCACAATGCGCTTTAACACTGCACACATTCTCATCTGTGCGTTAAGGTGCAAGCAAAAATAAACTTTGTGATAAAAAATGGAACAGTGCTATACCCTCACAATGTACAAATCTGCTATATATATATAGAGAGAGAGAGAGATATAGATATATATCACACCAAAAAACAATGTGCAATATATCAAAATACAATATCACTAGTACATGTGTATAAAGCTTCAGCCTCCAGGCAGTCTCGATGGCTTCCTCCGTCTGGGTTCAGAAACAAGAGTCAGCCTCAGGAACAAAAGAAGTCCTGGGGGAAGAAGCCTACTAGGCAAAACACTAAGACTTCTTCATGAAGGGGCGCCCCCGCTCGCTCGAGTGGAGGGAAGGCTGCGACAGTTCTCAGAGCTCTGGCAGGAGGACTTCCAGGACAGATGGGTAATCTCCACAGTAACCTTAGGGTACAAGCTTGAGTTTCAGGAATTTCCCTCTCCTCGGTTCCTCAGATCAAGTGCACCTCGAGTGTTCACAAAGGTCTTGGCCCCTCCTCTGGCCAGATTAAGGGCTCAGGGTATAGCTGTTATAGCATACCTAGATGACCTGCTACTTATAGACCGGTAGGTAGCCACCTTGAACGGGAACTTGAGAACCACAGTCAAGTATCTGGAACACCTAGGTTGGATCCTCAACCTAGAAAAATCTTTCCTAAAACCAGTAAGAAGACTGGAGTATTTAGGTCTGATCATAGATACAAGCCAGGAGAAAGTATTTCTACCTCAGGCAAAGATCACTGCTTTAAGGGAGCTGATTCTGGCAGTCAGGACCAAGAAGGGTCCTTCTGTCCACCTTTGTATGGGGCTGCTAGGGAAGATGGTGTCTTCATTCAAAGCAGTTCCTTATGCTCAGATCCATTCAAGACTACTGCAACACAGTATTCTGTCGGCCTGGAACAAGAAGGTTCAGGCGTTAGACTTTCGGATGCACCTGTCGCATGCGGTGCGTCAGAGCCTCAATTGGTGGCTCATACCCGAAAACCTGCAGAAGGGGAAATCCTTTCTATCGGTTACCTGGACGGTGGTAACAACAGATGCCAGTCTGTCAGGTTGGGGAGCAGTTCTGGAACAGTCTGCGGTTCAGGGGGTATGGTCCAAGACAGAGAGGACCTTACCCATCAACATTCTGGAGATCCGGGCGGTATATCTAGCCCTAAAAGCCTGGACTATCAGGCTATAGGGTTGCCCAGTCAGGATCCAGTCCGACAATGCCACAGCAGTGGCCTATGTCAATCATCAGGGAGGCACCCGGAGCCGAGCTGCTCAAAAGGAGGTGAACCAGATCTTAATCTGGGCAGAGATGCATGTGCCATGCATATCGGCAGTTTTCATTCCAGGGATAGAGAACTGGCAGGCGGACTATCTAAGTCGCCAGCAGTTACTTCCAGGGGAATGGTCTCTACATCCCGACGTCTTTTGGGCCATATGCCAAAGATGGGGAGTTCCAGATGTAGATCTCTTTGCATCCCGATTCAACAAAAAGATAGACAGATTTGTGGCAAGGACGAAAGATCCTCTTGCATGCGGGACGGATGCATTGGTGACTCCGTGGCATCGGTTCTCACTGATTTATGCATTCCCGCCTATTCTGCTACTGCCGCGACTTCTTCGAAGGATCAGGCAGGAAAGGAAGTCAGTACTTCTGGTGGCCCCCGCTTGGCCCAGAAGGACGTGGTATGCGGAAATAGTAAGGATGACGGTAGGTTCCCCGTGGACCCTACCGGTACGCCCAGACCTGTTATCTCAAGGTCCAGTGTTCCATCCTGCATTACAAACGCTAAATTTGATGGTTTGGCTATTGAGACCCACGTTCAGAAGTGTCGTGGGCTTTCAGGTCCTGTAATATCTACCTTGATCAATGCAAGGAAGCCAGCTTCCAGAATGATTTATCATAGAGTCTGGAAAGCTTATGTAGCCTGGTGTGAATCCAGGGGTTGGCATCCCAGAAGATATGTGATAGGTAGAATTCTTGATTTTCTACAATTGGGTTTAGAGATGAAGCTGGCCTTGAGTACTATCAAGGGCCAGGTCTCGGCCTTATCAGTATTATTTCAACGGCCACTTGCTTCGCATTCTTTGGTCCGAAACTTTATACAGGGGGTGACGCTTCTTAATCCTCCGGTTAGGGCGCCCCTAAACCCCTGGGACTTGAACTTGGTCCTGGCTGTGTTACAGAAACAGCCTTTTGAACCAATAGGTCAGATTCCTTTGATCTTGTTGACAAGGAAGTTCATTTTTCTGATTTTCATTTAAACCAAGAGAGATCACTACATTTGTTGGATGTAGTAAGAGCAGTCAAGGCCTATCTCGAGGCAATTGCTCAGATTCGCAAAACGCATGTTTTGTTCGTCCTGCCAGAGGGTACCAATAGAGGACAGGCAGCGTCAAAAGCTACCATTTCTAAATGGATTCGTCGGGTGATTATTCAGGCTTACGGTTTGAAACAGAAGATTCCTCCGTTTCAGATCAGGGCACATTCCACAAGGACTATTGGTGCTTCTTGGGCAGTGCATCACCGGGCCTCTATGGCTCAAATCTGTAAGGCCGCAACCTGGTCTTCAGTCC
This sequence comes from Lithobates clamitans, assembly GCA_037952925.1. Taxonomy (NCBI): domain Eukaryota; kingdom Metazoa; phylum Chordata; class Amphibia; order Anura; family Ranidae; genus Lithobates; species Lithobates clamitans. Next base: position 1,577,700 of record JBBGZY010000038.1, read on the forward strand.
ATACATTCACCAGATTCTATCAGGTGGATGTGAGAAGGCATGAGGATATCGCCTTTGGGCGTAGTGTGCTGCAGGCATCGGTACAGGGTCCTCAGGTCTGATTGCTCCCTACTTGGTCGTGGTTCCCCCCCCTCAGATAGCATGGCTCTGGGACATCCCATCAGTAATTACTGTGGCTCTGTGTCCCGTAATGTTCGAGAAAGAAAATAGGATTTTTTAAAACAGCTTACCTGTAAAATCCTTTTATTTTGATGGACATCACGGGACACAGAGGTCCCGCCCCTTTTCTAATACACTATATTGCTTGGCTACAAAACTGAGGTATCCCTGCAAGGGGAGGGATTATATAGGGGGTTGAATTTTCTGATAGGGTGTGCCAGTGTCCAATCACCAGTGATACCCTATATAACCCATCAGTAATTACTGTGGCTCTGTGTCCCGTGATGTCCATCAAAAGAAAAGGATTTTACAGGTAAGCTGTTTTAAAAAAATCCTATTTTTATTTTGATATATTGCACATTGTTTTTTGGTGATATGTATTTACACAGGCGCATCTCAAAAAAAACGGATATTATCAAAAAGTTCATTTTTTTCAGTAATTCTAGTCAAAAAGTGAAACTCATATATTATATACAGTATCTCACAAAAGTGAATACACCCCTCACATTTTTGTAAATATTTTATTATAACTTTTCATGTGATAACACTGAAGAAATTACACTTTGCTACAATGTAAAGTAGTGAGTGTACAGCTTGTATAACAGTGTAAATTGGGCCCACAGTGTCAATATTTTGTGTGGCCGCCATTATTTTCCAGCTCTACCTTAACCCTCTTGGGCATGAAGTTCACCACAGCTTCACAGGTTGCCACTGGAGTCCTCTTCCATTCCTCTATGACGACATCACAGAGCTGGTGGATGTTAGAGACCTTGCGCTCCTCCTCCTTCCATTTGAGGATGCCCCACAGATGCTCAATAGGGTTTAGATCTGGAGACATGCTTGGCCAGTTCATCACCTTTATCCTCAGCTTCTTTAGCAAGGCAGTGGTCGTCTTCGAGGCGTGTTTGGGGTCGTTATCATGTTGGAATACTGCCCTTTGGCCCAGTCTCCGAAGGGAGGGGATCATGCTCTGCTTTAGTATGTCACAGTACATGTTGGCATTCTTGGTTCCCTCAATGAACTGTAGCCCCCCCAGTGCCGGCAGAACTCATGCAGCCCCAGACCATGACACTCCCACCATCATGCTTGACTGTAGGCAAGACACACTTGTCTTTGTACTCCTCACCTGGTTGCTGCCACACACAATTGACACCATCTGAACCAAATAAGTTTATCTTGGTCTCATCAGACCACAAAACATGGTTCCAGTAATCCATATCCTTAGTCTGCTTGTTTCAGCAAACTGTGGGCTTTCTCGTGCATCATCTTTAGAAGAGGCTTCCTTCTGGGAAGACAGCCATGCAGACCAATTTGATGCAGTGTGCGGCGTATGGTCTGAGCACTGACAGGCTGACCCCCCACCCATTCAACCTCTGCGCAATGCTGACTGCACTCATATGTCTATTTCCCAAAGACAACCTCTGGACATGACGCTGAGCACGTGCACTCAACTCCTTTGGTCAATCATGGCTAGGCCTGTTCTGAGTGGAACTTGTCCTGTTAGACCGCTGTATGGTCTTTGGCACCTTTATTATAGCAAAAAAATATGAACAAACAGGTCACATGAAAAGTAGATGATCCAGAACAACTGCTAACGCGTTTCACATCAACCGATGCTTACTCATAGCTAAGTTGAAGGTTGTCACAACATGAACATATAACAGGTAGGTGATTAAAAACCATATGGAACACCTGGCGATAGGTAAAGGGCGAGAGAAAGAGACAAAAAAGAAGCACCACCCCTGTTACATATTTAACAAAATACAGAAAATACAGAATTCCAGTAAAAAACTTATTGAATTAAAAAACTTACATCTCAATAAAATTCTGGACAATCGCAATTATTCGCACAATACCTAAGTAGAGTTACCAGAAGGTCCACACGTCTGTGTGTGTGTGTGTGTATATATATATATATATATATATATATATATATATATATATATATATATATATATATATATATATATATATAATGTATGTCAAATAAATACATAGATGTGTATGGATGAAAATGCACCAAAATTATATACTAAAACCTTGTTGGAACAAGGCACTCTGTGTGAAACAAAGGTTATTATGTACCATGCTGAACCTATGCGATCCACATACACACTGTAGTGTGCTACAAAGTTATCTAATTAAAAGATGTCAAAACAGGGGGAAAAAGAAACATGTTAAACATGGCAAAATATGATTTAATACATAAACATGAATACACCCCTATATGCACACTTATTTATAAATGCTACTACAACGCTACTTATTCATGAGTGCACAATAAACAAGACCTATTGAGAAGGTGCCAAAGCCGTGCCAACAATATCAAGCAAAGTGAAAAAGGGGGGTAATTCTACCCTTATACTATGTCATTTAGGCACTGCATGGACCATTCAAAGAAAGTGCACAGAAATGTGAATGTAAAGAATAAATAGCTCGACCTTATGACAGATATAGACCCCCAGAGTGACATAATAAGAATATGTAAATGAAAAAAATAGTAAAATAGCCCGCTAATAACCAGAAATGTAAACCATGCTATCTCCCTGGCAAAGAGTAAAGCCCTATACTAAGTCGAATACATGAAGCGGAGCATAATGGCTCTGAATGAAAAGAGAGGAAAACCCACCTGAACCTCTCCACATATATTGTAGCAAGACAGACAATGAGAACAAGTCAATGAAAATAAAGATCAATAGGGATAGACTATGTTCTACAGATATGAATGACAAGAAGATTTTTACGAACTGCAACGTGTGAAGAGAGACAACATCATTACTATTATTTTTTTCTGTCTTGTAGTATAGTTCTATTTTCGACCAACATTTCCATGACAGTTTAGAACAATATTTAGATACTGATATTTCATAATAAATCTATTCCATCTTCTTGTCATTCTTATCTGTAGAACATAGTCTATCCCTATTGATCTATTGATCTTTATTTTCATTGTCTGTCTTGCTACAATATATGTGGAGAGGTTCAGGTGGGTTATACCTCTCTTCATTCGGAGCCATTATGCTCCGCTTCATGTATTCGACTTGGTATAGGGCTTCCGCCAATAAAAATGCTATAAATCTATCCCCTATTTTGTAGACGCTATAATTATTGCGCAAACCAATCGATATACGCTTATTGCGCTTTTTTTTTTTTTACCAAAAATATGTAGAAGGATACGTATCGGCCTAAACTGAGAAAAAATTAGCTTTTTTTAAAAAAAAATGGGGATATTTATTATAGCAAAAAGTACAAAATATTGTGTTTTTTTTTTTTTTTCAAAATTGTTGCTTTTTTTTGTTTATAGCGCAAAAAATAAAAACTGCAGAGGTGATCAAATACCACCAAAAGAAAGCTCTATTTGTGAGGAAATAAAGGACGTCAATTTTGTTTGGGTGCAGCGTCCCACGACTGCGCAATTGGCAGTTAAAGAGACACAGTGCCGAATCACAAAAAATGGCCTGGTCATTCAGCAGCCAAATCTCCTGGGGCTGAAGTGGTTAAACTGTTTCATGAATATATATAAAAAAATGAAAAAAAAACTCTAAAGTTAGCCTGATTTATTTAGTATAATGTGAAAGATGATGTTATGCCTAGTAAATAGATACCTAACATGTCACGCTTTAAAATTGCGCACACTCGTGGATTGGCGCCAAACTTCAGTACCTAAAAATCTCCATAGGCGACACTTTTTGAAATTTTTTACAGGTTACATGTATAGAGTTAGAGTCGAGGTCTAGTGGTAGAATTATTGCTCTCTAATGTTCACGGCGTATGTAACCTGTGTTTATCTGGCTCTGATATTAGCCAGTGCCTCACCAACCACTGACCTCACCGCTTTAGACAGTGCTTTAGACAGTATGGTATGTGGCTCTTGACCACTACAATATTAACCAATCCTGACAGGTCCAATTATATACTGTAGAACAGTGGTCATCAACTCTGTCCTCAGGGCCCACTAACAGGCCAGGTTTCTAATCCATGTCCGCTCTATTTGTCCTGTTTATCGTTACTACCAAGAGGGAAAGTGAAAGAAACTCCCAAATTTTGGGTTGTCTCCAAAAACAGTAATAGAGGGGAAATTCTTTTGATGGGCATACTATTTCTGCTATCCCCTGACAGTAGAGATTTCCTCTTACATCCTGTTGTGGCTATAGAACAAGTACAGTAAGTGAAGGGAAATCTCCCTAATGGGACACAGATGGCGAACAAATTGACAGATGTTATAGCCCTTCCTCACTCTATACAAAATTTAAAAAAAACAGAGCTTGTGCTTTTTTTTTATTAATCACATTTCTTGACTTTTTTTTACGAAAGTACCATTTTCAGTTCTGACCGATGCTGCGTTCACCTGGGTAAGTTCTGAAAAATACCCAAACCCAATACTTCTCTTTTAATGACTGGATAGATATAAAGTAATTAGTTGCTTTTAACCAATGGTTCTATTCTTGCTATCAGAAGGCTATAAAACCTATATGATCATAAAGGGAGTTCAGCAGCCTTTTGGCTTGTAAGTTGAATCCCTACAGGTAATGGCTATATAACTGACATGTTTCATTCAACTTTATGGAGAAAAAAAAGCTGTCGTTGAGAAAGAAGTTTTGACGCGAGCATAGTAGAAGCATAACTCCATGCCTGTACTTACATCCAATGCATCTGAATGATGGTGCCTTTTATCAATACAGCTAAATAATGCCCATCATTCATGAACCAGAGGCTTTCTAACAGCTCAGGAAATGCACCTAAAAGAGTAACTTGCCACTAGTAAGTTATAACTGCCTCTCAGCTGCTTATTATGCTCATTATGACAGCTGTGGCTTCTCCTGTTGTGTACTTACCTCGTCTAGGTCAAAAGATTCTTTAATGCTAATTGTGCCTGTGCATTGACCCATTATACACCTAAATAGAGCTGTGCCTTGAGGCAGTAGGCACTCAGAAATTCTGGGTTTGTTTATTGCTGGCTATTCATGGATCAGTTTTTCTGCTCAGCCGGAGGGCTGATCGAAAAAAAATGAACAGATTTTCCCATACACACAAGCCAGGTGGATAGAGGAATCCTCCCTGCTTTGGTATTGCATTCTAAAAGCAGGAACTCTTCTGCTGTCAGAATAAACTGATCAGCGCTGCAGTGCTGCACAGACAAGAATTTTCAAACAAGCCCTTTCGTGAGAAGCCAATCATTAAACCGACATCTCGGGAACGGGAACAGTCATAGATGGATCAAAATTTGGCTGATCCCTGCTGAACTGGCCACATTTTGATCCATTTATGGCCAGCTTAAGTTAGGTGGGCTAAGTAGTGGACTCATGACGTTTTTATTAAAATTAGACACATCTTTTAATAATAACTGCCATTTCTGATCTACTTCTTAAAATACAAGCTGTCTGGCTGACTCACGGATGCAAAACAACCTTGGACCAGAATCAGTGACTTCGTAGCAAGGAATCTAATGAATTAACATGACAGTCAAACAGCTAGCATTTTCAGAAATTACCAATCCTATCTTTCTCCAAGCAGAAGTTCCTTTTAAAGTAAACTTTTGGTTTGTTTTTTCTTGTTAAAAAAAAAACAAAAAACTTTTGGTTTGTTCATATGATACAAATAATGCTGAAGTTGAAAAACGGGCAACACAAGGGGGTTCTTTACGAAAGGCAAATCCACTTTGCACTACAAGTGCACTGAAAGTGCAGTCACTGTAGATCTAAGGGGGTCATGTAAGAGGAATAAAAAACAGCATTTTGGCTTGCACATGATTGGATGTTAAAATCAAAGTGCACTTGTAGTGCAAAGTGGATTTGCCTTTCGTAAATAACCCCCTGTGTTTTGATCTGAGCACTGCATTGTGTGATAGGTCATGCAGTGCCCTTATTCTTTCTATATCTGAAAGCTTAGATCTTTTGATGACTCCACAGCCCTAGGGAGCTGCCATAATGGAGGAATGATGTAATTCCTTATGCTTTGCGTTCAATCATATCTTTTTTTCCCCTCATATTTTCACAGTACTAACATATTATGCATAGCTTTACAGAGTCCATTTACATTATTCTCCATCCTTCAAAATAGCTTACAATCTAATCTTCCTGCCACAGATCATTATGTACCCAATTAGCATTATTTTGTGTTCTGGGAATCACACTACAGGTTTACTTTACCAAGCAACTTTATGCTATAAATTTACAGTACCAGGGTGAGCACATCCAACTAGTCATACTGAATGTCTGGTTTAAGGCTACTTTCAGACTGGGGCATTGTAGGGCGTCAGCGGTAAAGCGGTGCTATTTTAACGCCGCTTTACTGTCATTTTAGCGGCGCTATTCGGCCACTAGCGGGCGGTTTTAACCCCGCTAATAACCGATATGCCTGCGGTTTGGCACCGCTGCCCCATTGTTTTCAATGGGAAGGGGCGCTTTAGGATCGGTGAATACACTGCTCCTACGGCATTGCAAAGATGTGGCTTGCAGGACTTTTTTTTACCGTCCTGCAAGTGCACCTCTCCAGTGTGAAAGCCCGAGGGCTTTCACACTGGAGACACAGGAGAGGCTCTTTACAGGCGCTATGCAGATGCTATTTTTAGCGCTGTAGCGCCTGTAAAGCGCCTCAGTGTGAAAGTGCCTTAAGAGATCCACTAATTCACAGCTGCTGCTTACGTATGCTTGGTTACTAATGTTCATATTGATAGGGCAACAGATTTCACTTGTTCTAACTGATTTTTGCTATACACCATAATAAATGTATAAATGACAAGACCCCAAATGGGCATTAGACTGTTTAATGTAATTCACTGGATGTTAAGCCATGGGTACACAATTACTTCTATAGTAGATGGTTGTAAGGCTGTAAACAACGAAAACAAGAGTACTAGTACTTTTGGATAGCCATGGTCCTGAGAGGGCAGCAAGACTAGGTGTGGGAAATAAGGATTAAGATATACTCTCTTCTCTTGAACATAACGTCTGAGCGTAGGAGAGTTACTTTTTTGGTCGTAAGGCTGTGTCAGGCTCCAAAAGCACATTGCTCAGGTCTTTGCAATCTTCAGATACATGGATATCTGAAGGTAGTATAATACCTCTCTACATGTACAACGTTTTGCGGATGTTATAGTCATTGAAAGGGAGTTGTGCACGGAGCATTACACACAGAGCACCACACCCATGCTCCAGATGTTACTCCAACAATCGTAGGGTATTCCATAGAGCAACTCTAGTGCCGTAAATGGTACACTTCCACATAAGGTATAGTTTAGCTCATTTTTGAATGAAGATAACATCTTGGCAAAACCAAGGTTAGTCAGTTTTATGGTGTCATAACACAACAATACATTTTCACATTTGAGGTCTTTGTGTGCCATGCCTTAGATAAGACACGGCTTCTGCCAGCTAACAGAAGAGTGTTTGGGTGTGATCTTCAGGAAATGTTCTATGCAGCCTAAAGCCTTGAACACACGATCAGAATATCGGGCAAATGATCGTCTGTTTTTTTTTTTTTCGCTTAGAAAGTGGTATTTTTCTGATCATGTATACTAAGCTTATTACAGTCAAAGATGTCTACCCCTTCTGCCAACTCTATTTTCATATAAACCTTGTTTTGCAGTGACTCGATTATCTTGTACGCTTTTGTAAAGTTTTTTGTTATGCAAGCAATGCACATCTGTAGCTCTCGAGGCAGAAACCTCTGGATGAATTCTGAAGAGAGAGAAGAGTTTGAGTTTCACGAAGGGGGAAATCTTTATCAAGCTATGACTAAGGACCTGGCTAGGCTTTAGCATGCCATAGTGGAAATAAAACACTGATTGACACTGGTCGACACCAAACACTGAAAATGTTACTTTCTGTCTGATGTGGGGGTGCAGTAAAAAAATGTAAGGGGGGGCAGAGGATGGAAGGTCAGCAGGGCAAGGGACAGGGGCCCCCCAAAATATAAAAAAAAACATGTTTTTGCTAAAAAATACACTAAAATCATTATTAGAGGACACAAACACAACATAACTTACAAAAGTCCTGCTAAATCTAAAAGATAACGCTACTGAGTTAATAACTAAAGCTTTATGTGTGACTGGGGTATTTGGGCTCATTCACACGGTGCTGTGGTCTGTACAGTGTGGAATCAATTTTTTTATTTTATGTGGCTGGAGCTGTGTGCAGGCAGCCTATGTTAGGCTATGGAGATGCAGTAGCTGTATGAACACAGCAGCAGGTCCTGATTTGACATGTGGGCATGCAGGTGTATGGCCCCGAACCTAGAGAGTGTGCATTCAGGGCCACTCACCCACACCTGTACACCTGTCAAATTAGAACCTGCGGCTGTGTTTGTATAGCTGCTGTGTCCTCATAGAGTAACAGGGGGCTGAAGCTGCACAAACAAACCACTCATTCACAATGTATGGGCCAGAGAACCTGTGTGAATGAGCACTTCATTTTTTTTCTTATTCTTTACATTTTTTCTTATTTTCCCCAGAGATTCCCCAGTCCCTTTCTCTGCAGCCTTAGCTGCACTGGACAGTGAATGAATGGGAAGTGCTCTGTGCTGATAAACTTCCTGTTCAGTCACAAACTGAAGCATAGTAAACACCGTTTACCATACCTCCCAACCTTTTGTGATAAGAATGAGTGACACCTATTAGCAAAAGTATGTAGGCATAGGACACAGCCCCTGTCACACCCCCTTAAAGGACAATTATACAGAAAAAAATTATTTTGTTCCAAATGAGGGACAGTCCCTTGGAATCATGGACAGTTGGGAGCTATGGTTTACTATGCTTTAGTTATGAATGGACATAGGAGTGATCAGTACTGATCACTCACTGTGTTCATTCAGAAAAGGAAGGGGACGGTAAATGAGATATTTACAGGTGCTTCCCTCACTCTCCCTCCTGAAACATCCCCTGCTACAGCTGGCGGGAGAAGAGAGGAGGGAAGCTGGCAGTGCTGTGGGGGGGAGGCAGGTAGAAGAGGATGTGGACAGGGAGGATGATCAGGGTGATGAGGAGCAATTGCAGAACCGATCCCTTGTATGTCTCTCTCTCTGCAGTAGCTGAAAGCGGGCTTCTCCTCCTCTCCCACCTGCCAACTTTCAGCTGCTGCAGAGGGAGAGCCATACAGGGGATTGGCTCTTTAATTGCCCCCCGCCAACCTGATCATCCTCCCTGTGGAGATAAGGTCCGAGGTGGAGGGTGGAGGAGAGAGTGGTGGGCTTTGGAGGATGCTACTGGGGCAGAGGCAGTGCAGCCCATCCCAGCACCCCTCTAGATCCGGCCATGCTTCCTGTTTTATGCTATGGCCTTATTTTTCTGTAATTTTTGAGAAATTCCACAAGGACAGGTCAATTGGTCTGTTACAGGATTGCTATAGTTTTCCAGTCCGGTAAAGTTCACGTGACAAACCTTCAAACCTTCCCTTAAATTGTTTCTAAATCCAAATACAAAAATGTAAAATATTACAGCTTTCCAGTCTTTAGATGTGGTGGCTTCATTTGTTTGTTTTTTTTTTCATTTTATTTTCGTTCATTATTTTTATTATCAAAATTTAAAGTAAAGTACAGATACTTACTGAAAGATGTAGAAATGTTACCCTGAAGTTACAAATCTTGAAGAATGGTGACCAGTGCAACCAGATAACTCATTCAAAATGGTATGCAAATAGATAAGAGAGAGAATAATAAATGGATATCTGAAGATTTACAGTTCCAAATTATTAATACAATAAAAACATAAAGACACATCTAGGAAAGCAAAGACCTAGCAGAGGCTACCTATATGCAAGTCAACCTGCTTTCAAAGGATAGAGAGGAGGAGGGCACAGTCTGAGTGTAATATAAAATGTATTAACTGGAGTGAAAGACAATTGGCAACCTACACAAACAGAACTCACTCATCAATAGGTTAGGGCCTCTGGTGGTAACCTTCAGCAGATCAGGACACCTTGCTTGGTACAAGCGAACACACTAGGTGGGCTGGTGCATAACCCGTAGAGTCAAGAAAACACTCCAGGGGGCTCCAGACTAAGTGCAGTAATTAACAGGCAGTATTAGGTGCAAGTGTAAATTGTAATGTAAATTAGCAACTCGCATGGTACATAAGAAATGGCGCTTTTTATATAACACCATGGTCAGCAGCTGGCTCTGGCATGTGGATCATAGAGTCTCTTCTGTAAAACTTGCAACCTTGTTGTACACAAGTAGGGCCAAAAACCGGCTGTGATGGAGGTAGCAGCTCATCTGCCCACCTGGTGTGTTTGCTTGTGTCAAGGAGATTTCCACCTAGAGCAGAGTCCACATCCACCCGAGATTACAGTTGGACATTTACAAATTTTTATTGTATTAGGTCCATGTTTCCCATGGTTTTTTTTCAAAGTGTTTTGTGGTGTCATTGATTATCCCAGCAATATTCTCATGAATCATAATCCACAAAAGCTTATGTTTAGCCTGAACGAGAGATAAGGATGGCTTTTTCCAAGCTCTGGCAATGGTTATCTTGGTTGCCAAAAAAAAAATATCAACCTTTGTGAGCATCGGGGAATGTTCATAAATGAGTAAGGCTATTTGAGGTTGTTGCTGTATTTGTAGCCCAGATAACATCCCTTTCCAAAATGTTCTTATTCTGGGGCACTCCCACCAGGTGTGATTGTTGGAATACGTTGTTCATGTATTTTGTACAACTACAGATATATTCTTCAGCCACTAGAAGGCAGTGTTTAAAAGTTTGTAGCTGCTCTATGATAAACTTTATGTCTTTTCTCTGTATAATTAAAGTTCCTGTTTCCTGCTTGCGCAAAGAAAGGTGTACTTCTGGGGTACAGTGAATCTCAAAAGGGACACAGAATTGTACACAAGACACTAACAAGGTAATCATCAGTAGAAGTTACATAGTAGGTGAGGTTAAAAAAAGACACAAGTCCATCAAGTCCAACCTATGTGTGTGATTATATGTCAGTATTACATTGTATATCCCTGTATGTTTCGGTTGTTCAGGTGCTTATCTAATCGTTTTTGGAAACTATCGATGCTCCCAGCTGAGACCACCGCCTGTGGAAGGGAATTCCACATCCTTGCTACTCTTACAGTAAACAACCCTCTATGCAGTTTAAGGTTAAACCTCTTTTCTTCTAATTTTTAGACATGTGCACACTGAAATATTTCGTCCGAAAAATAAATTTATTTAGTTACTCCCGAAATTCGTTTTTATTTCTTTAGTTTTTCGTTAAAAATTGCATTCGTCTGAAAATCTAAATTGAGGTCGAATCTGTCATTGAAGGCTTATGGTGTCTGTCGAATGTTCAAAGAAGATTCGACGGAGCAGCTAAACTGTACAACGCCGTATAGTTTACCTGCTGCGTCGAATCTTAGAACTTTCAACAGACACCATAAGCCAAAATACGTGTGTACTTAGTTCTAGCTATTTTACTGGTCCTCCTCTTTGGTTACAATCAGCCAATAACATTCATCATCATCATTATTTTTATTCATCTTTTCTCCCCTACGTCGAATCTTTTCTCTCTATGTCGAATCTTTTCTCTCTATGTAGAATAATCTTGGACTAATAGAGTTAAGGTTAGGTACATTCGACCACAGGTTTGATGGACACAGATTGTTATTGTCATCATCATGTCGAATCTCCTATCTATATCGAACTGTTGTAGCAACGAAAATAAAAATAAAGCATTTGTTTATGTCGGATCTTTCGTTTTTTGGATTCTGCACTTTCGTTATCGTTTGTTAAAACGATAACGAAAATACCTGAAATTCGGACGAAAATGCATTCGGACGAAAACGAATGCACATGTCTACTAATTTTAATGAGTGGCCACGTGTCTTATTAAACTCCCTTCCGCGAAAATTTTTTATCCCTGTTGTGGGGTAACCAGTATGGTATTGGTAAATTGAAATTATATCTCAAGCGTCTCTTCTCCAGAGAGAATAAGTTCAGTGCTCACAACCTTTCTTCATAACCAATATCCTCCAGACCCTTTATTAGCTTTGTTGCCCTTCTCTGTACTCGCTCCATTTCCAGCACATCCTTCCTGAGGACTGGTGCCCAGAACTTGACAGCATACTCCAGGTGAGGCCGGACCAAAGTCTTGTAGAGTGGGAGAATTATCGCTTTATCCCTGGACAGAGGCGTAGCTTGAAGCTTGTGAGTCCCAGTGCAAAAGTTGACCTGGCCCTTCCCCCCCTACTACTTCCAACGTGCGTGCAGATACATCCACCGCATGCCAAGATACTCAAAGTGGCTTAAGAGTTTTGAGTTCCCAGACTTCCTCTTTAAATCAGAGAATAGGGATCACCACTGGAGAATCAGAGGACAGGGACCCCTGGCAGGTCACTTGGCAGAGCTCCTTTCCCATCCCAGCACTGTATACAGCTCCCCCCCACACACACACACACACTTCACAGGGCTGAAATCACATTCCTTTACATACAGTCTGTCAGTCTTCACAGGGAGTATCTGGTTTTTTATGTTGACCTTTTGACCCGTGAATTTCTCTGGTCAGAATTGCAGTGTAATTGCAGTAGGCAGATACACCCTGTGCAGATCATGGCTAACTGGCTGTGTTGTAAAAGAATGTAATTTCAGCCCTGCGGAGGAGGAACAGTATAGTGTGCTGTAATGGAAAAGGAGCTCAGTAGCTGGGCATAGCATGCAGGGTGGAGGGGGTGGTCAGGGGGCTTTGGGGGGGGCAACTTAGATCTGGGAGGGCAAAGCCATGTGACACAAAATCTGAAGCCTACAGCCCTTCAGGGGTCCCCCCGAGTAGGTGTTAGGGATTTGTTTTAGCAATCTCTGAAGGTTTCTTTGTCAGTGTTGGCAGATGTTGGGAGAAGGTCGCCTCCTGGAGGTGTGTGTCTTTTCCCCAGTTGTCAGGGAAGTGGGGTAAGTAGACATCCCCAGGTGAGGGGGTACAGAGAATCGCAGCTGGTGACTAGGAGACACTGAGCAGTGTCATACCTCACCAGTGACATCGGTCCCATCGTGGCTACAGGACAGCACTCTTCTCCTCTTGCCTCGCTGAGCTCGGTTACCATTCCATGTTGCCAGCACACAGCACAGACACTTCCCCATCCTGGGCTGTTCTCAGCTCGTGCTCTTCTCCATTCAGGAAATGGCTCACAGCTTCTCCCCAGCCAATGGGAACAGAGGGGCGTGGACTGTGGAAGGCAAAGTAGAAGCCCAGTACTGGAGCGTAGCTGTGGGGCCCTAGAGCAGATCGGAGCTGGATTTTGTGGAGGATATGATAATGACAGGGAGGATGCAGGGGTCACCTGGAGCTAGGGGTGGGGTTGTGATTGTGACCCCTGCAACCCCTTATGCTACGCCCATGTCCCTGGAGTTAATCCCTTTTTAATGCATGCCAATACTCAGTTTGTGTAAGAGAACTGTCAGGATGCGCCCGGCACGCACACGTGCGCATGCACGCATTCATGGGCATCAGCAGATTTCCTTGCGCAGGAACACACATCTGACCACAATTGGCACCTGACAGCCTATTTAAGGGTTGCTCTGATTTCTGACAGGTGCTGCTTGATCTTCAGCTGTGTCCTGAGATTCTGAAACCCTGTTGTTTGACTTGACTTCCTGTTGCTGAAACCCTGGCCTTCCTGACCCTGTTTCTGGACTCTGATTACTGGTTCATGATCCTGGCTTCCTGTTTGACCTTGCTCCTGTTTATACCTTGGTACCTCGCTGCCCACCCGTTACTGAACCCGGCTTACCTGATGACCTCGCTCCTGTCTCCTGTTTGGCTCCACGCTGTTTCCGAGTACCTGTGCTGGCCGTCCATCCTCTCAGCTGTGCTGGTTCCAGCTCTTCACCAGAAACCCTGCCTGCACTTCCCAGTCTGCAACACTTCCGGCAAGTCCTGCACACAGCATTCACAGGCACTCGTGTTCCTCCTGATCCTTGCCACCATCTGTTCCATCTCCAGTGGGGCTTGGATTGGAGATACAAGAGAGGCTGACCTCGTCATTTCAGACTCCTACCAGGTACATGACAGTATCAAGCAGCCACAAATGGAGTCTGAAAGGGAGGCCTCTCCACCAGAGAACATTTACAGATCTATTTCTGTGCTATCCAATATTGTGCAGAAGTTACAAGAAAATCTGAGTCGCATGGAAGAGCGATTTCCCCACAATGAGAATGTCGCATTGGCCTGTGCTCCGCTTTTGGTCTCTGATTCATATACCCAAACAGAGCCCGGCTTGTTCCATGAGGTTGCTTCTGCTCCTGAACCCAGGGTGCCTATGCCTGAGCGATTCTCCGGAAATCGCAAGAAGTTTCGCACATTCCGGAATTCCTGTGAACTATATTTCTCCCTGTTACCCCGGACCTTCACGTCTGAAAACATCAAGGTGGGGTTTATCATTACATTACTATTGGATGAACCACTTTCCTGGGCTCATCATCTCCGGGAACAACATGACCCTGTCCTGACAACCACGGATTCTTTCTTCTCAGCCATGGCTCAGCTTTATGCAGACCCCTTCTACCAGCAGACTGCCGAATTCATGCTTGGCAAATTACAGCAAGGTCCAAGGCCTGCTGAGGAATATGTAACTGATTTCCGTGTATGGAGTGCAGATACCCAATGGAATCATTCCGCACTTCGCCACCAGTTTCGACTAGGACTGTCTGACACCTTAAAGGATGAGCTTGCCAGAGTGGTAGTTCCAGCATCCCTGGAAGACCTGATCGATCTAACCATTCAGATCGATCGGCGATTACGTGAAAGGCAATCCGAAAGGTCCAAAGGAACCCTTTCTGTGGCTTCAAGGTCTGACATTCCTGCATCCTCATGCGTTGCATCCCCCAGAAAGAGGGAACTGCATAAGACTCCTCATAGAAGTTTTCGAAGACCACCCCTTTCTCCTGATGAACGCCTTCATCGATTACAGGACAATCTGTGTCTCTATTGCGGGGAGGCAGGTCACTTTATACAGACTTGCCCCGCAAAGACCCGCAGGTCTTTCTCCCGTCAGCCTCACATGATGCATCTCTCAGGGAGGTACCAGTCTCATGTCTCTCTTTCCATTGTGCTCCAGTTTTCTGAAAAGACTGTTCCTGTACTTGCAATCATAGACTCTGGGGCCTGTAGTTGTTTTATGGACTCTGCATTTGCTTCTCTCCACCAGCTGCCTGTATGTGCCAAGAAGCAGGAATTCCATGTTCATCTGGCTGACGGTTCCGGCATTAAATCAGGCCCAGTTACCCAAGAGACTTTACCTATTTCCTGCCATACTTCTTCCGGCCACCATGAATTCCTCCGTTTGGATATCATAGCTTCGCCCATGTTCCCGGTCATCCTTGGCATTCCATGGTTGAAGGCACATAATCCTCACATTAACTGGCTTACCGAAGACATCTCCTTTTCCTCTGACTACTGCCAAATTCACTGCCTACCTGAAAAGACTTTCAATACCACACCCCTCCTGGGTATCCTCCCTGACCATGAAACCTCTAATCTGGTCCCTGCTGCCTACCACGAGTATCTGGATGTATTTAACAAGAAAGGAGCAGACACTCTTCCTCCCCATAGAACATATGATTGTCCTATTGAACTTTTACCAGGGGCCGAGATCCCATTTGGGCGAATTTATCCTCTCTCTGAGCCTGAACTAGAAGCCCTGCGGATTTATATAGATGAAAGCCTTGAAAAACAGTTCATCCGGCCCTCCACTTCACCAGCAGGGGCCGGTATTTTCTTTGTGGAAAAGAAAGACCATACCCTTAGGCCCTGTGTGGACTATCGTGACCTTAACAGGGTCACTGTTAAAAACCGGTACCCTCTGCCTCTGATCCCTGAACTTTTTCAAAGGCTGCGTGGGGCACGAGTGTTCTCCAAATTGGATCTGAGAAGTGCTTATAATCTTGTCAGAATCAGGGAGGGAGATGAATGGAAGACGGCCTTCCGAACACGCTTCGGGCATTTTGAATATCAAGTCATGCCATTCGGACTCTGCAACGCCCCTGCCACATTCCAACATCTGGTTAATGACGTTTTTCGGGACTTCCTTGATTTATTCGTCATCGTGTATCTGGATGACATCCTTATATTCTCTGAAACTTTGGAATCCCATAGGACTCATGTAAAGAAAGTACTGGGTTGGCTGAGGGAACACCGCCTTTACGCAAAGGCTGAGAAATGTGACTTTGAAAAACCAACCATACATTTCCTGGGACTTGTCATCTCTGCTGACGGTATCTCCATGGACCCACAGAAAGTCACTTCCGTCCTGGAATGGCCTGCCCCTGTTGACAGGAAAGCTGTTCAGAGATTTGTGGGATTCGCCAACTTTTACAGAAAATTTATCAAGAACTTTTCTGGCATCATCACTCCCATCACTCAGTTAACAAAGCAGCATGTTCCTTTCCGATGGACCCCTGAAGCTCAAACAGCTTTTGAACAGTTAAAAACTTTATTCACGTCAGCTCCTATCTTGAAACATCCTGATCCATCCTTAGCCTACGTTTTGGAGGTGGATGCCTCTGAGAGTGCACTGGGCGCTATTTTGTCTCAACGCCAAGGTCCCAAATCTTTGCTCCATCCTGTGGCCTTTTTCTCTAAGAAATTAAATCCTTCTGAAAGGAACTATGATGTTGGAGACCGAGAATTGCTGGCTATCAAGGCTGCGCTTGAAGAATGGCGCTACCTCCTGGAAGGAGCAGCTCACCCCATCCTCATCTTCACGGACCATAAAAATCTCGAATACTTGAGGACGGCTAGACGACTAAGACCCCGGCAGGCAAGGTGGGCACTTTTCTTCTCTCGTTTTATGTTCCATATAACTTATCGTCCTGGCTCAAAGAATGATAAACCGGATGCCTTGTCCCGCATGTTCAGCGACCCAGTGGTGTCCTCAGAACCTGATACTATTCTACCAGCCCAAAATTTTTTGCTTCTTCAGGCGGATTTGATGTCTCAGATAAAAGCAGATGTGATAAACCAACCACCTTCCAAAGATCTGGCTCTTCAATTGAGGGATGGTCTGTACTTTCATAAGAAGCAAATCTTTATCCCTGAGCAATTCAGAGTTTCTGTCCTGAGGCGATGTCATGACCACCCATTAGCGGGCCACTTTGGAATTCGCAAAACGGCCGATCTGATCTCTCGTACATTCTGGTGGCCAGACTTGATGCAAGACTGCAAAAGATATGTTAATTCTTGTGTGACATGCCTTCGGAATAAGACGGACAGAGCCAAAACTTGGGGCCTACTTGAGCCACTCCCTGTACCTGAGAAACCATGGAGCATGATCTCCATGGATTTCATTGTGGAACTCCCCCCATCTGAAAACTTCACCACCGTGTTTGTTGTGGTGGATCGCCTGACCAAGATGGCCCATTTTGTACCCTTACAAGGAACTCCTTCGGCCACAGAGACCGCCTCAGCTTTCATCAAGGAGATTGTAAGATTACATGGTGTCCCTGATAGCATCATCTCTGATCGTGGGGTGCAGTTTACGTCTAGATTTTGGAGGGCATTATGCCAAGCACTGAACATTGAACTCCGCCTCTCCACAGCCTACCATCCACAAACTAATGGACAAACTGAAAGAACCAATCAAACCCTTGAGCAGTACTTACGGTGTTTTTCCTCTTTTGCACAAGATGACTGGCTATCACTTCTCCCACTGGCAGAATTTTCATACAATAATTCCATCCACTCTGCAACCAAGCAATCACCCTTTTTTGCCAATTATGGGTACCACCCCTCTTTCTTACCTGAGCTGGCCATTGAATCATCTGTACCTGCTGTACAAAACAGATTAAACTTCCTCAGTACTAATAACCAATTACTGCAAGATACAATCTCCAAGACTCAAGCAAGCAATAAAAAGTTCTTCGACAAGAAGAAGAGAGGTAATCTGAACCTTAAACCTCAAGACAAGGTCTGGCTTTCCACAACAAACTTGAAACTGAGCTGTCCTTCAAGAAAACTTGGCCCAAAATTTTTGGGACCCTTCCCAGTCAAGAGGAAAATTAATGCAGTGGCATTCGAGTTGGTGTTACCCAAGAATCTAAAGATCCACCCTGTATTCCATGTCTCTTTGTTGAAACCAGCTGTACCAAATCCATTTCCAGATCGGGTTTCTGAAATTCCTCCTCCGCTGATCATTGAAGGGAATGAGGAATTTGAGGTGGAAGCCGTGTTGGACTGTAGAAGAAGGCATAACCAAACACAGTTCCTCATTAAATGGAAAGGCTATGGGTCGGAAGAAAATTCCTGGGAACCAGCTTCAGATGTGCATGCTCCCAAACTAGTGCAAGCCTTTTTTCAACGCCACCCAGAGAAAAGACACTTGAAGGGCATCCGGAGGCTGCCCTTAAGGGGGGGGCAATGTAAGAGAACTGTCAGGATGCGCCCGGCACGCACACGTGCGCATGCACGCATTCATGGGCATCAGCAGATTTCCTTGCGCAGGAACACACATCTGACCACAATTGGCACCTGACAGCCTATTTAAGGGTTGCTCTGATTTCTGACAGGTGCTGCTTGATCTTCAGCTGTGTCCTGAGATTCTGAAACCCTGTTGTTTGACTTGACTTCCTGTTGCTGAAACTCTGGCCTTCCTGACCCTGTTTCTGGACTCTGATTACTGGTTCATGATCCTGGCTTCCTGTTTGACCTTGCTCCTGTTTATACCTTGGTACCTCGCTGCCCGCCCGTTACTGAACCCGGCTTACCTGATGACCTCGCTCCTGTCTCCTGTTTGGCTCCACGCTGTTTCCGAGTACCTGTGCTGGCCGTCCATCCTCTCAGCTGTGCTGGTTCCAGCTCTTCACCAGAAACCCTGCCTGCACTTCCCAGTCTGCAACACTTCCGGCAAGTCCTGCACACAGCATTCACAGGCACTCGTGTTCCTCCTGATCCTTGCCACCATCTGTTCCATCTCCAGTGGGGCTTGGATTGGAGATACAAGAGAGGCTGACCTCGTCATTTCAGACTCCTACCAGGTACGTGACAGTTTGCTTTGTTAGCAACAGCTTGATATTGCATGCCATTGCTGAGCCTGTCATCTACTAGGACCCCCAGGTCCTTTTCCATCCTAGATTGCCCCAAAGGTACACCCCCTAGTGAGTAGATTGCATTCATATTTTTGCCACCCAAATGCATTATTTTAAATTTTTTTGTACATTAAACCTCATTTGCCATGTAGTTGCCCACCCCATTAATTGTTTCAGATCCTGAGGAGAAGTTATCGCCCTGCTTAGCTTAGTGTCGTCCTCAAATACAGAGATTGAACTGTTTGCCCCATCCTCCAGGTCATTAATGAACAAATTAAACAGGATTGGTCTCAGCACAGAACCCTGGGGGATCCCACTTCCCACCCCTGACCATTCTGAGTATTCCCCATTTATCACCACCCTCTGAACCCGCCCTTGTAGCCAGTTTTCAATCCATGTACTCACCCTATGGTCCATTTCAACAGATGGCAAATGTTGATCTTGTAGAAATAAAACCAGAGCCAGATTCATGGGATGAGATGCAAAGACTTCCAACTCATGAGAAACAATAATACTATTGCTGGACCCCAACTTCAAGGTTTCTCTAAAAAAAAATTATTAAAATGGAGTAGTACTATATAACAAAGTGGAGCATTACCATAGTATGTTTAGGTGTAGCTAAATCTTGAAATTAGAAGTGAACATAAAAATGGGACATCTACTTCTGAGCAGAGCCATTTTACTACAATTTCTTTACAGAAACCATTTTTGGCCAGTGTAAGAAGGACCTGACCCAGCAACCTTTTGCATCCTAAGCTTCACTCTTGGTCCATCAATGAACTGTTGGAGCAACCTCAATGGCCAGTAGTGAAGATTAAAGTGAGTTGGGCCAGGGTGAAGATATTGGAAAAAGCTCTTGCTATTATTCTAATTTTTTGACTCATTTTGTCTCATTCCTCTTTACTTCCTGTCCAAAAGGCTTGGCAGGAAGTGAGAGAAGGGATGGAGAACAAATTCAGGAAAAAGTTTTTCATAGCTGTTCATTTTTTGCAAAAAACAGAATCTAGGTATGCCTATATTGGATCAAGCTACAATTTCCTATCAGTGTTGCCAAACACTAAAATCATAAATCTGTCATTACATAATAGTAATGAAACCGGAATTTAGTTATGTGGATTCATAACCAATGAACTTTCTATGCTTAGGTCATTTCCTCCCAGGTGCATTTGTATAGCATTCAATTATGAAGTACCACCAATACTGGACAGTGTTATGCAGACTTTAATTATTTATCCCTCTGCAGTTCTTTTTCTGTAACATCATTTGTTACTTCTTATGGGGGTATCTATGCTCCTCTGAAATCATTTGTTACAAAACTTTGCGCTATAAAGGTGACCACACTTGTAAGGGGAATAATGCACATGCAACAGTCTTCCTTCGTGTGATGTATTAATAATTTAATTATGTTTTTAGACCTTAATAGAATAGTGGTGGTTTTTGTAAGGTTACCAGCAAATTGGAAACTTTTGCTCAACTCTTCATTCATCTCTGCTGATCAGACTTGCCTATAGACTACCATGAAGCAAAGTGGAGAGGTGGGAGGTGGGAACTGACACTGGCTTCCGCTTAACCCCTGCAAGAAGCCAAAACTCCTATGTCTGCAGGCCAGCTATGTGGTTAATTTTCTTTTCTGTAGGCTGGGATTGCTGTTCTTTCACTCCTGCCCTCAAGAAGGGCCATGCTTTTTCTGTGGTTTATTTATATCACAGACTGCCCTCTGAGGCCTGCCAGCCTCTGTTCAGTCCATAGGCTAAGTGAATCAACCAACCTGGAACTCTTTGGCTTTCGCTCGGATACCCTGAATATTCAGTTTGATTATTGGGTCTCTGGGCCATGGGTAGTTGCTTCTGGTGCTGCCTTTGTTTTGCTGACAGGAGTAGTGATAACAGTGCCACTATGGCTGTCAGTCTGCAGCTGGAATCGCAAGTTGGTGCTGAGGTTGAGGAGAGGGTTGGGAGGAGGTGCAGGCTGTGCTCGTGCATATTGTGATTATTGCCTATTTGTAGCTAATAGGGTTGCACCGATACTAGTATCGGTGTAGGTCCCGATACTGAGCATTTGCACGAATAGTTGTACTAGTGCAAATGCTCTGATACTTGACCCGATACCTGTGTCCTCAGCGTAGCAGGGGGGCCGGGCAGCCTCACAGATGATCGGTGCGGGCAGTTACAAGCACCAATCACCCTGTATACCTTTTAATAAAGCAGCTGACAACCGCTTCTTCTCCTCTCCCTCCCGCGGCTTTATTAAAAGGTATACAGGGAGATTGGTGATTGTAACTGCCCACCCCAATCATCCCGACTATCCACTATGTCCTTCTGTGGCTCCCCAGGTCCTCCGCCGGCTCCTGGAGTCTGCTCTGGTCTTCCTCCATGCTCCTCCGGTCCCCCCTGTCCCAGATCTGTCAGGATGGAGAGCGGAGGAAGGAGCCGGTATATATATGTCATTTACCTGTTCCTTCCCTTTCCGAATGCACAGAGTCATTGATCACTGATTGTCCATTCAAAGCTGAGCATTGTAATCTGTGTTTATGATCCTTCAGTTTATGAATGGGGAGGAGCCGCTGTCTCCTGTCCATTCATCTTCAGTGCAGATGAGGCTGCTGAGAAAGGGATTGGGGAATCTCTGTCCTCAGTCCCTTTACCTGTCTCAAAGGGGAGATGTCAGGGACCCCTGATATATCCCCAAAGCCCCCAACAGACCTGATAAAAAATAAATAAATAAACAATTGTAATATTTTTTTTTTAAAAGGTTCAATTTAAAAAATTAAAAATAGAATAAAAAAACACTGACACCCCCCCCCCCCCCCAAAAAAAAAGGAAAAAAGGTATTGTAAAAAAAAAATGTAAAAAATAAAATAAAAATAAAAACTACTGACACAGTCCACGCCTCATTAGTGCCACCTATTAGTGCCCATCAGTGCTGCATATTAGTGCCACTGTCACATGACATTAAAAAAAAAGTATCCTTAATCAGTATCGGTGAGTACTTGAAAAAGAGTATCGGTACTTGTATTCAGTCTTAAAAAAGTGGTATCGGTGGAACCCTAGTAGCTAGTGTATCGTTAGGATTGGCATTTTTGCCTACATATTCTCAAGTCAGTGTTGTGTGCTTATAGGACCACATTGCTATAATTTACTCTCCTGCCTGCCACTATCAAACCATGTTGCTATTGTACCGATGTTTTACTGTGGAGCACGACATGCAACAATATTAAACCCTTTGTTTGCTGGGAGCGCCGCTTTTGGCCCCACCTTGAGTCTCAAGCTCACTGAATTCTAATAGTTCCCAGACATCATCTTAACAAATTCAAGGGTCAAGGCTAAAGAAAAAGCAGAATCCAGCAGACAGTTCATGAATGTAGGAATCATAGACCATAATACTAAAGCACCAAAAAGAACCCAGGGGCAGGAGGAAAACGGAAAGTTCCCTGTCAAATACTTACCCTAATTTTCCGTTCTGAAATACCTCCATGGCAGTATATAACTGGCTTTCTCTACTCTTGTTCCTACCTCATAGGACCCCGCTCTTATAAATTTGAGGCTGATCCAGACCGTGCGTTATGTAATTAGTGCACTCAACAAACTAGAAGGCATCTTATGCTGCCATGGAGTTAATCAGGAAAGTAAAATTACGGTATATACCTGACAGGCAATTTTCTTTTTCCTGACTAATACCATGGCAGCATACAACTGGGAACTTGCCACAAACAAGGGTAGGATACAGAAAAGTAGTTTTATTTAAAGCTCCTTGTTGATAGAACTTTATGGCCAAAATTAACAAGATGCTTGCTCCATGCTGTAGTGAGTCGGAAGGAAATTAAGGAGGAACACGTTGTTGCCTTACAAATGTCTTCCAGCTTTATGTGACAGGACGTCGCCCACAAAGTCGACAGATTCCTAGATGAATATGTCGTCTATCTCCCTGGAGGAGCCAAGCCTTCCATATAAGCCCATTGGATAGCTAGCATGATCCATGCAGGCACTGCTCAAAATATACAACGTATTAAAGAATCCTGAAACAGAACTCTTTGCTTACTTCTGAAATGAAGACTGGATCCCTTGTTTGTTCTTCCTGAAATCTCTTCTAGGACTGTCATAGCACCGCTTTCTGTAATGATCTAGATTCCTGCAGCCTTCTTTGTCTCGTCAGTTGCTTGTTCGAGGGCAGAAAGCCAGACTTACTATCCATGGCCTTGGTTATGGCATTATTCAGCTTGCCACCCATTTAGAGCCCGAATCCACCAGCCATGGTCACACCCACAAAGAAAACATGGCGGTCACTGACCAATTCATATCCCAAGAAAAAGAACAGATTATGTTAAGTGCACCTTCCCTTGGGAAAAAAAACAGCATTGTTTCAGCTCTTGTAATGCAGACATCATCTCTGACTTGGGATTTTTGTTTAGCACAGAATCAATATTCTTTGTCCAGACATCCACTGCCATAGTAAAACTGCAAACAGATAGGTCTTCTTAAAGGGGATGTAAAGGTAATTTTTTTATTTTTTAAAAATAACAAACATGTTATACTTACCTTCACTGTGCAGCTCGTTCTGCACAGAGTGGCCCCGAACCTGCTTTTCTGGGGTCCCTCGGCGGCTGTTTCAGCTCCTTTCCGCAAGAACTAACCACCTCAATGCGAGCTCCCTCGCATGGTGGTTAGTTGTTGCGGGCGCGCTCCCGTGATACAGCCGGCGGCTATAGCCGCTCACTGTATCACTCGGCCCCGCCCCCCAGCGCGCCGCGTCATTGGATGTGATTGACAGCAGCGCGAGCCAATGGCTGCGCTGCTTCCAATCCATCCACTGTAGCCAATCAGCGCCAGGCTGAGCAGCGGAATGGATGTCGGGAACGAGCAGTATTGTATTGTCAGTAGTTTTTTCACCTTAATGCATAGAATGCATTAAGGTGAAAAAATTTTTACCTTTACAACCCCTTTAAGGTCAAGATCAATACTGCAATCCAGGCAAGGAAACAGCGTTTTACAGTGATAATGTTATGTATCTGGCCAATCTCATGAGGGCTGAGTCAACCAAAGAGGATGAATTCAGATGCTGGACATCCTTTCCTTTAAATGCATATACCCTGTTTCCCCGAAAATAAGACCTAGCGTGATTGTCGGTGATGGCTGCAAAATAAGCCCTACCCCCCAAATAAACCATAGTTAAAGTCCTTGTAGGTCTTATTTTCAGGGTAGGGCTTATTTTCAGAGAAACAGGGTAGGGCTTATTTGGGGGGTAGGGCTTATATTGCAGCCATCACCGACAATCACGCTAGGTCTTATTTTCAGGGAAACACGGTAATATTGACATCGTGGTATAAAAAGATGACTTGTGCTTGAGGTTGCTTCATTATTCCAGAATGATATCTTTCAGTTCTGCCATCATAGGTAAATTGCAATGCTACTTTTTGAGGTGCTTAAAAAAACTTTCACTGCCTTTCAGGGGACTCTGCAACATCTTTCCATTATAAGGGATCTTTACAAAGCCCTTACAAAGGAAGGCATGGGTGAAAAATCAAAACTTTCATAAAGGTCATTTAGTCTGGTCAACTGGACATTGCCCAGGTAGACAATCCCTGCACAGGGCAATTGGAAGCAAACTCCTTTGGAGAGTCTTGAACAACTTGCTTGATGGGCAAGACTACCTGTTGTTTGTCATCAGTCTTATTCATGGCTGCTTGGACAAAGCATGATTCATACAAAAGTTTGCCTGCAAATTCACAAGCACCACAGGCCTACCAAAACATCAGGTCTAGAGTAAGCAAGTTGGCGGAGATAGTGATCTCTAGAAGAAGATTTAGAATGTCTCCTATGATGCTGTCTAGATCTTCATGAAGACCTGACAAAATCTCTTTTTTCTCTGGAGTAATGCTGACATTCAGATTTGGTGGGGCTAAATGACAAAGAACCCTGATAGTCAGCTCCTATATACCCCCAAAAATATAAATGCTGGCCACAAGAAGAGGAGGGCCAAAGCTTAAGAAGCTAGTGCAGAAAGCTAACTAAAAAAAAAAAAGATAGGGTAAAGGAGAAGATTAAACTTATTTACAGAGTACACAGATCAAAGTACCCTAAGCATGAATGTCAGGCATACTTCTGGCAAGTGAGAAGGAATCCACTGAAAGAAAAGCCACAACTGCTGTGGTCCTGTGCTGTAAATTAAAGTTAATTCTCAACATAGTAGCCCAAGGGCTACATTTAAATAGCTTACTCAGCAGGTGAAGTAATCGGGACGGTGAGCATGGGGCAGCTGGCCATACTGCGCAAATGTGGGGAGTGTAAGCTTCCTCGCTGGTGCCATGGTAATGCCAAAGCACTTTGCCAGTAACTACAAGCTCTGGCCACCTCTCCAATCCCTATGTGTGGGTAAATGAAATCCCCAGCCGCCACACTACTGTGCATGTCCAAATGAAGCCAGGGCAGATCTCTACCCCACAGCTTGGCAGAAATATTCCAGTGCCCATAACAAACACCAACTGAGTGGGTTAAAAACAGCTAACTACTGCAGAAAGAGTAGATAAGGTCAAAGGGGGATAATAGAACACCAAAAAGAAGTATTAAACAGGAAGGACACTAATGCCCTGTACTCACAATAGTATTTTCCGACAACAAAATCCATGTTTTTTTTCCGACGGATGTTGGCTCAAACTTGTCTTGCATACACACGGTCACACAAATCTTGTCGGAAATTCCGAACATCAAGAACGCGGTGATGTACAACGCGTACGACGAGCCGAGAAAAATGAAGTCCAATAGCCAGTGTGGCTCTTCTGCTTGATTCCAAGCATGCGTGGAACTTTGTGCGTCGGAATTGTGTACACACGATTGGAATTTACGATAACTGATTTTGTTGTCGGAAAATTTGAGAACCAGCTCTCAAATTTTGTGTGTGACGGAAATGTGTGATGTTCTGTGGGGAGAGAGGAGACGTGTGTAATGTTCTGCAGGGCCGGGAGAGAGGAGATGTGTGTGATGTTCTGTGGGGAAAGAGGAGACATGTGTGATGTTCTGCAGTGAGAGAGGAGACGTGTGTGATGTTCTGCAGTGAGAGAGGAGACGTGTGTGATGTTCTGCAGGGTGGGGAGAGAGGAGAGGTGTGTGATGTTCTGCAGGGCGGGGAGAGAGGAGAGGTGTGTGATGTTCTGCAGGGCGGGGAAAGAGGAGACGTGTGTGATGTTCTGCGAGGAGAGAGGAGACATATGTGATGTTGTGCGGGTTGACGAGCGAGGCGACGTGTGTGATGTTCTGCAGGGCGGGGAGAGAGGAGACGTGTGTGATGTTCTGCAGGGCGGGGAGAGAGGAGATGTGTGTGATGTTCTGCAGGGCGGGGAGAGAGGAGACGTGTGTGATGTTCTGCACGGCGGGGAGAGAGGAGACGTGTGTGATGTTCTGCAGGGCGGGGAGAGAGGAGACGTGTGTGATGTTCTGCAGGGCGGGGAGAGAGGAGATGTGTGTGATGTTCTGCAGGGCGGGGAGAGAGGAGACGTGTGTGATGTTCTGCAGGGCGGGGAGAGAGGAGATGTGTGTGATGTTCTGCAGGGCGGGGAGAGAGGAGACGTGTGTGATGTTCTGCAGGGCGGGGAGAGAGGAGACGTGTGTGATGTTCTGCAGGGCGGGGAGAGAGGAGACGTGTGTGATGTTCTACAGGGAGCGGGGAGGGAGGTGTGATGGTCTGCAGGGAAAGAGGAGACAGGTGTGATGGTCTGCATGGAGAGAGGAGACAGGTGTGCAGAAAATAAAAAGTTTGCCCAGGGTCCAATCAATATTAAAGACGGCCCTGAGTGCACTTGTAGTGCAGAGTGGATTTGCCTTTAGTAAATCAACCCCACAGTCTGTATCAGTCTCTAATTTATGGGAGTGGAATTCTGTAAGGTAGGAGCAAGGCTAAATACACTCAGTTGTATGCTGCTATAATGTTAGTCAGGAAACACTGTTCCACTACACTAAGCGTAATTTAGATCTGCTTATGGTGATAACACAGGCATGCTTGAATTTGACTGTGTTGTAATCCCAAATTAATCCACTAGATGGCACATGTGTAGTCTTAAGAACAGATCACCTGGCTTCAAGGCTAGGTTCATTTGTATAAAAATATAATAAATGCAAGTTTTTGCAGAAAAATGTGCATTTATATATATATATTTTTTAACAGGAGCCTGCTAAGAATTGCATCTGTGGTAATTGAATCATGGGCGCAATGTCAGGCTCCTGCAAACTCTTCCTCTAGCTCTCTGCCCATACAGGCTATCAGTTGGAAAGCTAGAGTATTACTCAATGGACTATGAGTGTGCTGATTACTGCACTTGTAGCCTATTGAGAACTACAAGTCCATCTGCTGCATTGGCAGATGTGACTTATGGTTTATTCATTTACAGATCCCTGTAAATGAATGATGCTGGTGTGCCCTGTTCAGCCACGCCAATCTTAAATGTGACAGCAGGTGAGAAGGACTCTTGCCCGCTGTCATGGGGGGGGGGGGGGGGGGGCATTTGCATCATGTTACATGTTACACTGTTACATTTAAGGCATGCTGTGAAAGGTAGGTGTCACAGTTGCTTGTGCTCTAAATAAATGAGTCATCAAATGGCTGATGTCATAACTGATCACATGTACAGCACCATGGCCACTGCAAATCAAAAAGAGGCCAAGATGGCAGCTTCCTTGACTGTAAAGGATAGGAGGGTTTAGTTCCACTTCAAGGAGAACACTAGCTACACAATTATCCTTGGAGAACCGGGGGGCCCAGTGCACCATCAGTAGCTGGCTGCCTGCCACCATCTCTTACCTTTTGTACCACCACCCCCTCCCTTTAGAATGTAAGCTCTATGAGCAGGGCCCTCCTGTCCCTTCTGTATTAAACTGTACTGTAATTGTGTTGTCCCCCCTCTACATTGTAAAGCGCTGCGTAAACTGTTGGCACTATATAAATCGTGTATAATAATAATAATAATAATTTAGTACCAACTATAATAGATGCCATCTTTCACAACAAAATGCCATTTTTGCATCACTTTTCATCTATCAAAATCACATGTTGGCCACTACTTTGTACCCAAAAGCCTTTTTCATGCCACATTTCTTCTTCTAAATCTCTATTCTGGGCTGTTATTTCCTTGTGCACCAAAATAAGTTAAACTTACTTACACTAGGTTTATTATGGTGGCACCCTTTGAGGAATGCATAGAATACCCTCATTGTAGAAACTGTAGCACCTTTTTTTACGTGTGTCAGTCTTTGTTAATTCCCCCAAGCATGCCTTTCAGAACTGGTGCTTCATGTGAGAAGTCAAATTGGATGGAACTCTCAGAGGATACATGACACCTCTCAAGATAAGCACTGAGACCTGTGGGCGAAAACCAGTGTATGTCTGCAGAGAGAAGAATTTGAGTCCCAGACAACCCCAGCCGGAGTGCTGCAGGGGGTAGCCTGGGTGCACTGACCAACTGTATGGCCTGGAAGCTTGCAGTGGTGTAAGAAATGGTCTAGACGGAGAAGATGTAAGTGTAGGTGTATTTCACATTAGGTCCTCAGGGTATGACACAGAAAGTCTCTGACTCCAGGAATTTGGCCTTACAAGTTTGGTATTCCCCAAGGTTTATGTATCCCTGACATTTTTTTTTTACTTGCAGTAGGACACTTTCCTGGTAATCCACAGTTGTTGGACAATTTAAAGGTTCTAACTTTAATGTGGACATCATTGTTTACTCCTTTCGGGTGAATCCTAAATTTGCTTGATTATGAAATGGTGAAAGGTGGTCTAAAGGACACAAATATCAAAATGTTGACATCCATCAAAATAAACAAGGCCTGTGTAGCCAAAATTTTCTGCTCCCCATCCCTGGTGCAATAGAATACATGCATCACCATCATCATAATCGCTAGCATCACCATTTGCAACATCAACACCACGATTAGCTCCTGAGGAACAGGCTAGATTTTCCATACTTGTTGCTACTACCAGCTCTGCCACCACCACTTGTAAATGTTGTGTTACCTGGCTATCACCACATGTCATCCTTCCACGTATTGCAGGGTCACTTTTCCCACATGTCTGATATGTCTTTGATGAATGTGCAAAGAGAACTTTTCTGACTGTAACTGGATTCTATAGCATTACCATTTAAAGATCCCTCCAAGGTTGTCTTGCAGATTTGTTCGGTCTTCCATAAGTAATTAGGTGCATAGATCTGCTTCCCCTATAGAGATAAGGGTGGACTAGTACTTTCTGCTAAGAAGCAATAACTATTTAGACTAGTGAATGTGGATTAGTCAAACATCTATGCTGAATGCTGTTATAGTCCCAGTCCCTTTGGCAAACTAGCATGCTTATAAAGTTTAAATACCAAGACATCTCCAAAGCTGAAGATTTACAGATATATGGTAACATTTGAAGTAATGTGACCACACCCGAGGTGAGTAAACTATATGTTTGTCCAGGGGCATTGCCAGGTCTACAAAAGATCTGGGGCTAGAGCCAATAGCAGTGGTCACCAACCTTTAGGCCGATGGTAAGCCATATTGCGCGGGCAATGGCTGGTGTTGGTTGGCGCTTCAATGATCATGGCACCATGGTTGATATGGTGTCAGGGTGATTGAGGCGCATTGTTTCTATTGTTACATTCTAGTATATAATGAAGTGGTTCAACTCACCATAATGCAGAATCAGTGGGAGCCTGGGCATGTCACTTGCCCTATCTCCTGCCACCAAATACAACGTGTCACTTGCCACCGTCGCCTGTCACCAGATGCAGCGTGTTACTTGCCACTGTCACCTGCCCCCAGATGTGGATTGTTGCTTGCCACTTTCACCTCGCAGCAGATGTGGATTGTCACTTGCCATGTCACCTGCCACCATATGCAGATTGCCACGTCACCTGACACCATTTGCAGATTGTCACTTGCCATGTCACCGGCCATCAGATGTGGGTTGTCACTTGCCAACTGATGTGGATTGTCATTTGCCATGCCAGCCAGTGCCACCAAATGTGCACTGACGCTGCATTGGTGGCAGGCTGGCAGCACTGGTCCATTTAGTGAGGGCAGGAGAGTGGTGATGCAGGGCAGGCAGTGAGAGATAAGGTCATCTCACTGCTCCCCGCCGCACCTCCGACATTGAAGCAAGGGGGTCTGGCTGCAAAGTGGATCTACACTGATGACAGGAAGCAAGTGACCTCCACTCCACCGCGCTGTGAGGGAGGAAGAGCGCTGATGTGTGGCGGGCAGTGAGAGATGATGTCATCTCTCTGTTCCCCGCCTCACCTTGCTCCCACATTGAAGGGGCCCGGCTGTGAAGAGCGTTGATGTGGAGCGGGCGGAGAGAGATGTCATCTCTGCTTGCCCACCCGCTCACTTCTCTCCTCTCCTCCGCCTGTCTCATGCAGCCAGCCCGCCCGCCACAGCAGCCACAACCTCGACCCACTGGTTAGGCAGGGACCCTGCGGCAAGAGACTCTGGGCTATGGGCCCCAGATTAGGGGCTATAGCCCCAATAGCCACCCCCTAGCGACGCCCCTGTGTTTGTCCAATGCATGTTTTAGCCCTCCTTAGAAACAGTAAAGGATTTTAGACTCACTCTAGTTGAAAAGGTCCCAAAATTAGATTTAGGAACAGTATATCTCAAATACATTGGTCTAATTTCTAGTTTACTTTAAATTAATAAATTAATAAAATACAGGCAACCAGTATGGAACTATACAATTAAAAAGATAATGCAAACAATGTAACAAAATATCCAAATAAATAACTAAAAAAAGAAAACTTTACTCAAAGTGAGAATAATCATATAACTATTTACAGGAGTTCATACTACTGGGAAACGTTTCCCTTGGAGACTCAAAAAACAACTGTTATATTTCCTCTTTTGGAGCTTATATGTCAAAGACTGCTTTATATTTTATCCATTCCTGGTAACTGTGATTGCATTCTCTGTGCCCATCTGCATGATGCATATAGCATGTACCTTTAGACAGCAAGTTTCCCAAAAATGGGCATTCTGCCATCCTTGGGCCCAGCTTTAACAATAATTGAAGTGCCTCTTTGCTGTATTTCAGTTCAGCTCTCATACCTGTATAACCCTTATGAACCAAAGCATTTTTTACATTTCTGCTATTGGCCTCTTGATTCAGAAATAACTTTGTCATTACTGGGAATGTCACCTAAAAAATTCAGACAAGAAGGCTTTGGATTGTAGAAGAGATATACTGTGCAGTTTAGTGTACATTCTCGACATTCCTTGGTGCTGGGATGAATTAACTCATGTGTGTATGTATAGGAATCACAACATTCATGGCTAGCCAGTCAAGATGACTGAAGATGCCGAATCTGGAAGAAGAGCAAGCAAAGTTGTGAGCGCTGATGAGGAAGCTTGAGGATTCACATTACTAGGGGGGGGTGGTGAGTATTGTGAACTTTAGTTCCACTTTAAGATAACAAGGTAATAAATACCTTGCTTCCTTTAGTTTCATTATCTTGCAAAATAATTTTATCTTCTACAGAATCTGTAGACAAAAGGACATAACAAAAATAAAAAAGTGTTTTTTCTACTTTGACCAGTTTTAGTGTTGTTTTTACCTGGTAGGGTTGACTATGCAGATTAAAGGTCACCTCTTCAAAGATGAATGGAGTAAAGCAAATACAATGTGGCAATACTGTTACATTGTACTCTCAATACTGCAATGTTACAATTACTGTTCAGAAGCTTTGTTTTTCACAGCAGCAGCTTCAGCCACTGCATCTGATTGGGAGGGTCTGGTTCATTATAGTAAGTTGGATCGCTGTCAGTGTTCTAATGAGAAAAGTTGGTGTCTGCATCCCTTTAGAAGTATTTATGCGGGGGTATACCTATCTATCGTTTTTTTTTTTTGAGTTCATTCACAAACTTTTCTTCTCAGCATTACATACTCACATATTGTGTGTAATATGTCCGCCTGTGTCAGATTTCGTCGGAAAGAATAACATATTATTCACTGCAGGCGGTTTCCATCTTCATTGTGGGCATTTGAAGCCCACAAGCATTTATTTCCTGGATGTGGTGAATGCTGTGCTCCCAGCATTCACCGCTTGTTCCCGCACATGCTCAGTGGCATCCTGGGAAGCCTGAGACTAGCTCCCAGGAGTCTGGGAGAGGCTAGAAACACGCCTACTCCCATGGGAGGAGAACCAGGAAGTGCAAAGAAGAATAGAAAAATAAAAGGTAATTACGGCGATTTAAATTTTTTTAAATGGCATGTCAGCATCTAGGCAAGGAAGAGAATACATACAGATATTGTTCAAAATTTGGGTGGAACCCCGCTTTAACACTAGGATGGTACCTCACCAAAACTGAATTTCCTGTAGCAAGCGGTGCCTAAAATTTGACTTGTATCTTGGTGCAGACTTCTGGAAAAATCAGTATTTAAGCAGAAAACTACATTTCTGAGGGGTGTTCTGTATACCAACAGTGTACAGAATGCCTCCAGGTTACAGAAAATTACAACAACTACAGATTGAAAAGGAAAGGTCATTTTAAATACAGTAATGTTAAATGATGACATGGCTTGCCGTTTGTATATGATTTATTACTTTATATATTTGTTTTATATACTATATTTTTCCATGAAAGTGGAGTTACACTTTAAATTGTTGTTTGTACATATAAAGCCCTGTGAATTTACAGTTGGGCGAAATTCATAAACCAGTGTAAAATGAAAATTGTATACAAATATCTAAACAAAGATAACAAAGGAATAAGCTAGTAAACTGTTAAAGGGGTTGTAAAGGCAAGTGTTTTTTTCACCTTCATCCTATGCATTAAGGTGAAAAAATACCTGGCAGTCAGTCATCGGCCCCCCCCAAAATTTTTTTTTTAAATGCGAACCTTTACAATCATTTTAAGTTAAAATGGACCAAAAAAACATAACAGTTTCTCTAAAGACAGTTCTTTATCCAGTAGACGACCACAGCATCATCAACACTTAAAGAGATGTTCCAGAATCCCCCCGAAAAATTAAAAGTCAGCAGCTACAAATACTATAGCTGCTGAATTTTAATATAAGGACACTTACCTGTCCAGGGTTACAGTGCTGTCCTCACTCAAGGCCATTCTTCAGTCGGCTTCAGGTTCATGTGCCAGTGTTCTGTCGAGAAATGCCCCCCATTGAAAAGTGCCCGGGCTGAAGGGCGCATGCACAACGCATGCACCGTACATAACATCACAACAGCTGATTTTACCATCAGCCAACCATTAGTCAACAGAATTTTTTTTTCTGTCAGATTGTGCCCTGTGCTCCCGGCACTCCCCCGCGCTCCCGTGGTCCAGTTCATGTCCATGATGGGTGGACTTCTACACGTTGTGGGCGGATTTATGGGCACTTGGGGGCGGAATTACATGTCCAGTGCTGCAAAACAAAACGTTGTGATGGGCGAATTTTTACATTTCCTGTGGGCGGATTTATGGGCACTTTGGGGTGGAATTAGATGGCCAGTGATGCAAAATAAAAAAACTTTGTGATGGGCGGATTTCTACATTTCTTGTGGGCGCCATTTGTGCCCATCAAATGCAGCCACTTGTGCCAATCAAATGCAGCCACTTGTGCCAATCAAATGCAGACACTTGTGCCCATCATATGCAGCAATTTGTGCCCTTCAAATGCAGCCATTTGTGCCCATCATGGACATGAACTCGCCACGGGAGTGCGGGGCACAATCTGACAGAACCAAAAAAAAATATTCTGTTGGCTATTGTGCGCCGTCTCGCCGTCACAACAGCTGATGGTAAAATCAGCTGTTGTGATGTTACGAACGGCACATGCATTGCGCATGCTCCCTTCTGCCTGGGCTTTTTTCGATGGGGGGCATTTCTCAACACAACACCGGCATGTAAACTAAAAGAAACAGGCAGTGAAGCCTTGTGGCTTCACAGCCACATTCCCACTGCATATTGCAATTTGTGAATGGTCCAGCAGTCTTCTGGGACCGGATGTGTCTCAGAAGGCTGGGGGGAGGGGGGGGGGCAACTTGCGATCCAACCAAAAGTGGGAGCAGGCGCATGCCAAAACCAGGTGCCTGCTCCCCCCTCCTCCATAAAAAAAGTGCCAATAACTAAAGAGGAGTGGGGGATGCTAAGTAGCAGAACTTCCCCTTTTGAGTGAAGTTCTGCTTTAACTTATGTAGAAGTAACTAGTTACAGAAAATGAAGCATAGAATTTACCATAATGTCACAAGCTTTCCACACCAAGGAATTGAGTTTAAAAATAGACATTCTGGAACTTAGGTTAAAACCTGTATATGTTCAGCTGAATAATAAATAATAACTGATCTTTAGTTTTTTTTTTCTATGTTTTGTTTCTGTTTCCATATAATATAATATGCTTAGTAGAAGACTTAGAACTCTTCTATTTCTACGCATTTTAAAAGTATGAGATGGACCCAGCACTTCCCATTTTTTTTTTTTTTTTTGTCTACAGTTTTAGCACACTGCTATTGTTAAAAATGACATCAATTAGCAAAAAAGAAACACAAAAATTGCTCCAGAGCAAAACTATTTATTTCTTTACTGGAAATTGCATAAAAAAGTGCATGAAATCATCATTGTGCATATATCGATGCATTTTTGTACGTACAGTATGCATATGTATAAAACCCACCCTTTGCAGCTATAACAGCTTTAACTCTTCTGGGAAGGCTCCCCACAAGGTTTAGGAGTGTGTCTATGGCAGGGGTCTCAAACTGGCGGCTCTCCAGCTGCTGCGGAACTACAATTCCCATCATTCCTCTGCATATGGAAGTCATGCTTGTAACTGTCAACCTTGCAATGCCTGATGGGAATTGTAGTTCTGTAACAGCTGGAGGGCCGCCAGTTTGAGACCTCTGGTCTATAGGAATGTTTGACCATTCTTCCAGAAGCACATTTGTGAGGTCAGGCACTGATGTGGACGAGAAGGCCTGGCTCACAGTCTCTGCTCTAACTCTGCAACTCAGTGAGTACATTGTCTCTATTCCCATAGACACACTCCTAAACCTTGTGGAGAGCTTTCCCAGAAGCTATTATAGCTGCAAGGGATGGGCCAACTCAATATTGGACCCTATGGACTAAGACTGGGATGCCATTAAAGTTCATGTGTGTATAAAGGCAGGTGTTGCAATAATTTTGACAATATAGTGTATATACAGTGTATAGTATAGTATAGTATAGTATAGTATAGTATAGTGTGTGTGTCTCTGTCACCCACCATAAAACAAAATATGAAATAAATGGTTTCCTCATATAATACAGTGCTTTCATCATTCTAAAGCCATATCATAGAGTCTAAAATAATATACTTATGTGAAAAAAACATGTATAATACACACAAAAATAGTTACAAATCCACATACAAACAGCTTAGTGATAATTAGTTTCCATGTTACACGCCCAGGAATAATAAAGAAAAAGTCCAAGTGAAAAACGTTGTCTATCTCTACTCAAGATGGGCTAGCTCAGCTTGTGTTAAATCCAAGGAAGTGATCCTCCACTATCTGCATGCAGTAATACCACAAAAATAAACTTTACATAGTGTAATATCGTTTAAAAATACATTTATTGTAAACACATCTATGTACTGTACTCGCAATGATACAATGTTACGGTACATATTAAACTCAGAGAGCAACAGCCTCAGCTAAATCCTGCAGCTAGCTGGGCGCTCACTCCTCAACAGAGAAAAGTACCAGCCAGTCAGTGAAGCAGTGCTCCTGGTCTTGCACACTGTTTAGCAAAGATCCACCTGCACTGTCTTGCTTCACCCCCAACATGTTTCGTCACGACTTGTCAAGGGGATATCCCACAGTGCAGACTACACCATTATATATACTTCACATAAGCATCCAGAAGCATGGGGAAATGTGGCACAGTACCTCCTTTTCAAAGGCGAGTCTAAACAGGTTGTTTGTGGCATTTTTCTAAAAGCAAAAATAAAATTGTTTTTTTTTTTTAATGCAAACACTCTGAAACTGCAAGTTAAAAAAGTGCATGCATGCACACTTACAGAACTATTAGGAGAATTCATGTCGCTGTGGGCAACAGAACCATGTACCTGTTGAAAAACAGGTGCATGAATTTGGGGTAAGCACCACCTGTGGAGACCACTGGGACAGGAGAGTTTACATGGCTGTCTATGCAGCTGAGTTCCCTCCCCACAGCTGCAGCTGTCATGCAGGCTATGTGGCAGCCAGGAAGCTTTGTAGCTGGTAGGTGGAGCTTTAAGAGGATTTAGAGACACTACTTCCCCATCAGGTCTACTCCCCTTGTACTTGACTGCAGGCAGTGGGTAGATCCATAGCCAATTGATAGCCTTCTATTGGCTATAGAATCCACCCACTGCCTCCTGCCAATCACCAGAGGAGAATGAACTTGGTGGGGAACTAGGTATTTAAGCTGGTTCTGGAAGTTTTTAGAAACTTCTAGAAGCTGGAGGGCAGAGGCCAGGAGGGTTGATCTGCATACTTAGGGGAGCTCAGCCAATCCCTGAGCCATGGGCCCATCATGGTGGCTGAGACAGCCCTTAAATACGGATGAGTCATTCTGGCAGGGGAGTCGGGTGGAAGATGGAGTGCTGAGGAGGGGGGGGGGGGGGGCTCTGCCTTGGGCTGGCTTGGGAGGATCCTGACAGCAGTGCGGTTTTAAAAAAACTTACCTAAGAAGCATCGGGAGCAGGCAAGACAGTGTGAGTACATCAGCTTGTTCAGGGACTTACAAGGGGAGAGACTGCCACATGTAGCAAGCCTTTCTGGAAGACAGCGTTGTGCTTAATCTATCCTTTCCCTTGCCCTGGGAGATCTTCAGAGCAGCCGGATGGGCTGGTGAAGAAGCAGCCAGGCGGGCTGGTAGTTCCTGCAGTCAGTAGAGCTGGGATCAGTGTCTACAGGGGAGTTGGAAATACTCCGGAATGCAGCCTACAACACTTTGTGCTGACAATCAAGAAAAGATTTGCTGGACTGCCGCACTTTGAAGTAACACCTTTACTGCATAATGTAAAATCCAAACAGTCAATCCATGGATGAGAGAGATCAGCAATGGCAGCTACAACACTTTGTGCTACTTTCTAATTATTAAGCGTTCCTAGTATTTAAGGGGCTTTTGCATAGTTTATTAAAGACTGTCAGTGTTTGGGAGGAGAACAGTTCTGGGGCGTGTACATAGGGAGTGTGTTGTCCCTGTTTTGTTGCAACCAACCTGGGCATCCCATAATTCCTATTCCCCATCCAAGTTATTACCCTTAATAAAACAAGAAAAAACAAGCCCAAAGAGTCTTAGACTATTCCTTGTGTCTGGAGAAAGTGTGAAAAATGCTTGTTGCCTGGATGTTCAGGAGTGGGGAACCCAGTCATCTGCAGGGGTAGTGCTACATGTGGACCACAGCAGCCGCTGTGTAACAATTGACATCAATGGGACTGCTAACGTAGGGGTATACACAAAACCTGTGCATCCCTGTGCTGGCAAATAGGGCACTGCATGGGGCATGTATTAAAAAGCCCCATGTGAATAAGGTCTAAACATCAGGCCAAAAATGGTTGAAGGTTATTTTGCTGAATTGGCGGGGGGGGGGGGGGGGGAACCATCCCTGCTGGGAAAAGCCAGCGATAGCAATAATCGCAGGTAAAACCTGGCACGCTGGTTGTACCCAATTGATCAATTGGAGAAGACAATTGCCCAGAAGAAGGGATTCCTGCTTCAACACTGTCTGTGTTGATGGGGGAATCAAGCGTATTCCTTTCCTGCAGCTTGTGGATGCAGGAAATTAATTTTGCTCTGTGTATGGTCAGCCTTGGGCAAGCCAAAGATGATTTGATTTTCTTTCCTGCATCCATGGGATGGTTTGACTTCATTACAACCAGCCTGCCCATACATGGATCAAATCTTGGCTGGTCCCTGCTGAACAGGTTGAGATTCAATCCATGTATGACCGGCTTTACTCTATCTCCTCCCAGGTGACCACGCTGGTACATGGAAATTGGCCCCTTAGGCAATAGGTGTCAGTAAATTCAACTTGCAGCTTACACAGGGCGCCTTCTACTCACTCATGTGGCCCAACAGATCAGAAGAGGAGCATTGCAAGAAGCAGCTGCAAGGGTAGGCATTCATTAACTGTTGCATTGCAGAGCATGCGCAGATATCACATACATGCCAGATATTCTAACGCTTCCTCACTTTATCCGAGCTTAAAAAATTGCTGTGTCTAATCTTGGGCTTTAACATTTGAGTAGACAGCAATGAGGTCAAATGCAACAGTGAAATCTGCTATCTGTCACTGTGCTAAGGATGTAGACTAGAAGTCATTATAAAGCACCCCCTGCTGTATGGTTGAGCTCCTAGTCCTTTGCTTTGATGTGAGCTTGCAAGTAGAGGGTTTGTGGATTCCCATCCTGACTAGTGATACTATCAGACTTTGTTTTTATCTTATTTACCTTACTGCAAGTTTGGTTACTTTGATTTTAATGTTATGCTAACCTTGGGCGGCTCGTTTTCTCCCCTTGATTACCCTATGCACTCTGAACAGCATGTATGGAAGAATCTCCACTGCTGGCTATTCAGCAGCCATGGTACCCATAAATAATAGAATGCTGTCACTGTTTGGCCGATTAATTTTCCACCCAGCTCAGTTGAAACTTAAACTGTCTTTTGTCAAACCTGCTGGTGCTTGCAGGGCCACCTACAGCTTAAATTTTGGCTGATCAGCCAGAATCAATCAAATGTCGAGCCATCCATGGTCAACTTAAAAGAGATGTATGGGAATTTTTTTTTTTCAGATGCAAACTTACCTAGGTGGATGCAGCATTGGTCCATTGCTGCATCTGTCCCCTGCCGGCTCTAACACTGAAAACCGAGTGATCAAACTAGGTTCTCTGGGATTCCTGAGCAGAGAGCTGTGACTGACAGTCCCCCCCCCCCCTCCCTCGCTCACTGGAATTCTGGGCTGTGGAGGGGGTGGGAGCTGCCAGCTCACCCCTCTTAGAGCCCTTTCACACTGGGGTGGTTGCGCCTGGGGCGGTTGCGCTATTGCGCCTGCAAACCGACCCCAAAGTGCCGCTGCTTTGTATCCAGTGTGAAAGCCCCGAGGGCTTTCACACAGGAGCGGTGCGCTGGCAGGACGGGGAAAAAAAAAGTCCTGCCAGCAGCATCTTCAGAGCAGTGAAGGAGCGGAGTGTATACCGCTCCTTCACTGCTCCTGCCCATCGAAATCAATGGGACGGCGCGGCTATACCGCCGGCAAAGCGCCTCTGCAGAGGCGCTTTGCGGTGGTTTTTAACCCTTTCTCGGCCGCCAGCGGGGGGCTAATAATAGCGGCGTTTTACCGCCGATGCCGCCCCCACCCCAGTGTGAAAGGGCCCTTAGCGACTCCCTGAGAGGCTGTGCCTGGTGCCGGTCCAGGCATGTGGGTGGATTCCCGACTTCATTGTCATGATCTTGCCTGAGCCTAGACTGTGACGTCAGCCGACAGCGGGCTTCAGCCCGCTGTCTGCTGAAAACGGGTGACAGGAGTGCAGAACGAACTGCACTCCTGTGATCCACAGGAGAAGTACAGCCAAACAAGCTTTGGCTGTACTTCTCCTTTAAGTCTCACAAAATTATTTCACATGTATTTAGCCAGCCAATCTCAGAACCTGTTAAATGAATACACACACTTTATTAGTATAAATGGGGTACTATCAGTACCAGATTTAAACATCCTGCCTCCCTAGGCCAAATGTCTTCTACTGCTCCCCCTCCCTTACCACTGTAGCCAGTCTAGCTGACCATACACTAAAAGTTTTTCAATGAACATTCATTAAAAAAAAAAAATGTATTTTTGTTTTTAACGTCAGAATTTGGAGTGAATAGTCTTTCCTGAACAAAAAACACATTCACTGATTCACTGATTAGATAGTGGAGAAACAATTTCTATCCTGTTTCTTCAAATTTTCTCATCACTGTGGTCGAAATCAAACATTGATTTGATGGTCAGCCTTTATCGGGTTATGCCCACAATTTCCTCATCAGTGATAAAAGTCATCAGAGACCTTGCCATACACATGGCTACTTGATAGAAACTGAAGCAAGAAAAATCTGAAGGAAAACAGATTTACTAACTAGTGCAACCAATGCTATTTGTTATTCCTGACTTCCATAGAATAAAAGATGAGGTTTTGCTTAGTATGAACAACAGATCCTGATTTATTCTTTATTTTGTTTTTATGTATCAGCTCCTGATTTTCTGTTAAAGTGTAGTAAGGATGACATGACAAATTGGACTCTGTCCAAACTCAGAGGTCCAGGACCCTAACAGAATCTATACTCCCACTGTACACTACAGTGTTCATCCTTGTTTGTCTGGCCTGATAAATTGTATCTCTCACCTTGAGAGAAATTCATCAGGACAAATAAATACCTTTACTGTATAACAGACAAACCAAAGAATTGCAATTCGGGGTTCTTAAAGGGTCAGTGTTTCTGGCCTTTCCTACCTTTTTACCCCAGAAATAATTTTGAGGTTTCGGGAAACCCCTGCAAAACCAATTTATTGGGGATCAGTGGGGAAAATACGCATACATTGGCAACCAGTAGGAAAAATACCCCCCTGCAATAATGCAGGCAGGGCCGGAACAAGGGAAGGGCAAGAGGGACAGCTGCCCTGGGCACAATGGTTTACTGTAAGGATAGGGGCGCCTTCCTTCTGTTACAAGGCTGTAGGAGTAGGAGTAGTGACAGCGGCAGTGATTTTGACAAGCGAGT
The DNA here is from genome assembly GCA_037952925.1 of Lithobates clamitans. NCBI lineage: Eukaryota > Metazoa > Chordata > Amphibia > Anura > Ranidae > Lithobates > Lithobates clamitans. The sequence goes on from JBBGZY010000038.1 coordinate 1,618,578, forward strand.
AACTGCTGGGAGTAGAAACCCCTAAACTGGCACATCATGAATGGGGGAGGGGGCGTGGTTTGGCATCTTTGCCCTGAGCACTGGATGGCCTTGTCCCAGCACTGCATGCAGGCACCATATGAAGGGACTTCAATCAGCCACAGCTCAAGGAACCCATAGCAACCTCTTGAGAAACCCTGACTGAGATCAACTGGTTAGGCTAGGTTCACAGCAGTCCAAGCCAGTGGAGGCTGGTGGTTTTTTCTTTTGTGGGGGTGGCAAACAGCCACCATCCCCCCACGCCCCTGGTCGGTCGGTTGGCTGGCGGCGGCGACAGCAACCCCCCCGGAGGACCGTCGGGACATCAACGCCCCTCACTCACCCCATCTAGGAAGCGGGCGGGTGGGCAGCATGTTCGGCAGCTTTTTTCCTCCTCCTGTGGTGTGGATCACGGCGGCTTCCACCGTGCATCGCCCTCCTCCTCCTCCACCTAGGCGTCCAATAGGAACGCCTGACCTTTCAGCAAACCGGGAAATGAGTATCAGACCCGCACTTCCTGATTGGCGGAGAGGCAATTCAGTATTAGAAAAGCGAATATTCATTTGCTTTTCTAACACACCCAGGTGGGCTCTGAGTGCAATTCTCCATGCCACGAGTCCACCCTATGGCTCTAATCAGGTGCTTCAAACCCCCCCACTGTAATTCGTTTGCCTGGCATCCTGAAAGGGGCTATTCATGCAATGCATAAATCTATTTATTAATCATATAGAGAGTGGTGTGGATAGAGGGGGCTCTGCCCGTGTGCCCTTAATGGATGGACTGCCACTGGTCCAAGCTCTGAAAAGTGAATCGCAGTAGACTGCTGTTCAAAATGCAGCAATTTACAATGAGACTGATGTGCCACATCTGCGAGCTAAGCATTTGACTCATGATTACAGAGTACCCCATTGACCTGAATGGCTGCCTGTCAATTCAACATTCCATGTTAAATTTGCAATGTGGCTGCTGCATGTGAACAGAACCTTTTATTGGAAGCATACTGATCAGAAAAGACATCTACCTTTTTCAGTCAATAGAAATGTTTAAGGGCCAGTTCACACAACATGCAGTCCAGTGCGTTTTTTTTTCTGCATCAAAAACACATGGAAAGTAGGTTATTTGGTTTCCAATGGCATAGTTCATACCAGTGCAGTCAGTTTCAAGGCGTTCCAGAAATAAAAGAAGAACACGTTGCATTTCTCCTGCACTGGACTGTACTGGAATGCGGTAAAATGCATCAAAAATGCACCAAAAATGCACTGGACCCAGTACAGTAAAAAAAAGAAACAGGAAAAAAAGAAGAAAAAAAGCACCTGGAAACGCATCAAAAACACGCATGCAGAAACGTATCCGGAATGGATCTGGAGGACATTTTTGTGATGAGAACCAGCCCTCAGGCTTCTTT